>VXBA01003297.1:99235-274751 GCA_013399895.1 Serilophus lunatus
GCTGCCAATCCCGCCCCGCCGCTCGGTGGCCCGCGGCGCCCCCGCCAATCCCAGGGCAGATGCAAATGAGACCCCGCCCCCTCCCCGCAGAGCGCAGGGCGCGCTCCCGCTGCCCGCGCCGCGCCGGGACCCGCGGAGCGCGTTCTTCGGTGTCGCCGCTCCCCTCGGTGTCCCCGCTGGTCCCCCAGCCCCGCCTGTCTGCTCACGGCCCCGAGCGAAGCGGTCCCGCGGGGCGCCGGGCTCGTCCCGCCCACGCCCCGCACGGCTGGAGCGGTGGAGTCCCGGGGAGCGGCGGGATGGGGAGCAGGGGATCCCGGGAGGTCGTGGGATGCGGTACCGGCAGCCCGAGGGTGGGAACGCGCCCTGCGATCCACCGGTACGAAACGCTGGGATCTGGGATGGGCAGCGCTCCCTCAGCCCGTGCAGACCGTGGGAGGTGCGGGTTTAGCAATTACCCTGTTTATCCTAGGCTCAGAGGAGTCCACCGTGCCCGCGTGCACAACCATCCGTATTTCATAAGCTTCTGTGAGAGCGAACATCGTTTAATAATCCTGAAATTTCAAAAGAAAATTCATGACGACAATAACACTGTCTTAGGAAGATTATAGAATAATCTGCTCTAACTTTGCCATTTCAATCTACAGTTCCGTGTTCGTGTTCTACCCGCGTTCCACAGACAGCAGTTCAAGCCAAGCAGCTAAATGCCATCTGAAGTCTAGAACAGCATCATCTAACAGAGTTCCAGTAGTACCCAGCTGGCTGATCCATCCAAACCGAGTGCCGGGTACTGCTGGACTTCCAGAGGTCTCATGCGGGCGTCTTTGTGCACCTCAAGACCTCATGCTTTCAGCTCTGCAGGCTGATTTTCGTCCCCACTAGTTCAGGTATTCAACATACGTCAGATATGTCTAAATATTTCTCTGCTTAAGTTCTCTAGAAGTATTGAACATGTCTGAGAATGTCCTGGCAGGGTTTAGCTCTTGTCTAAGGGCAGGTCTCCCCTAAAGAGCTGTAAAAGGAACTGGCTGTGACTGTCACCACAAAGCCCAGAGTTTCCGTCCCGCTGTACTGCTGGGGGAGATTGAGCAGCTCAGAAGGGAATTCACAGCAATTACCTTGCCCAGCAGGGAAGCTCCTCAGAGCTCAGCTGTGAAAATGAACCCGGAGAACAGCGAGTCTGAAATCCTCTAGGATTTAATTACCGCACTCAGGACTGCAGAAAACCTCTGAGGCTATTTGCGTGCACCATCCTATCCTAGAAGTGGGATGTTGAAACATCTCAAAAGAGTCTGAGGGAAAAGCAAGGTGTGAGATTGAACCCATTTCAGTTCACAGGGAAGGAGGAAACTGAAAATGGAGACGAAACCACAGCTCACACTTCCTAGGAGTCTTACTTGATTAAAAACGTGATTGTGACTCCTGTATTTTTTCCAGCCTCTTCTAAAGGAAAGGGCCAGCTCAGCTGTAATTTGTATTCTCTCCATGTGTGTTCTCATGTTATTTGCTCAGAGCTTAAGTGTGGGAGAGTACCATTTCTTAATCCATGTTTTGGAAAATAGATAAGGTGTTGAGAGAGGTGCATATAGAGACTGGATCGATCCCATTTCCCTTCCTGAGAAAAGTATCTGCCTCATCAAAAAGGTAAATTAGCAAATCACTCTCTCTCTCATCTTAATCTCATCTCTCTTTTATATCCAGGCCTAAAAAGATCATTGTTTCTCCTCCTCAAACACATTTTAATCCCTTCCTTTCCATTTTTTTTCCATCTGATTTTTCAGTTTATTCATTTAACTCCAGTTACAGGTTTAGCTGCACATAGCTGCTTAGGGTAAATTTGGAACATCTGAGCAAGCTGATGCAACCTCATCCCAAGCACTACCAACCAACCCACCCCACTGCAGCTGTACAAGATTATCTTGTTTATATCAAGCATCACATGTGTTATATGCTGTAACCTGTGTTGCAGACACATCTTAAGTCTTTTACTGAATCAATTCCATAATAATTTCCCCATAACTCCAGGAATATGAGATAAGGCCTCAAAGTCCATATGATAAAAATCAAATATAGCTAAATAGAGGTACAATCTACCAGGAAATTTGCCAGCTTTTGTAAAAAGACACCCTCTGAAGATGCCAATTTGCCACAGAAATTACAAAAGATATTAATAAATTATAAAAGATATTAATTCTACTCCTTTTGTACAACTATCCTACCTGGGCTGGATAGGATAAGAGAAATCCTACTGGAACCCAGAAGACTGTTAAATAGCTTTTACTGTTAAAAATGCATGAGGAACCCCAGGGCAGGAACGGAGAAGTATTGGGTTACAGAGGGAGGTAAACTGAGGACAAACAGACCATAACCTGGGCAAGGAATCCAGTGCATTCCTTGTACCAAGGCCCCACATGGACACTGAGTTCCACCTCTGGGCTGTGCCCTGGGGAGCAGGGACAGAGGAAGGATACTGTAATTTTCCTACCAAAACAAGTTTTAATGGTTTTTAATCTGTTTGCAGCACCAACTGAAACACCCTCACGACAAATGTTATAAACTCCACAGAGAAACTGCACTTGGCACAAGCATCATTCCTGTCCCATTACTGGCTTCCAGTTCTGTTTAAAACTGATGCTGACCAGCAAAGACACAGGCAATTGGTGCAGATTTTTTTACCTTTGCACGTGCACATCTGATAGAGTAGATGATGCCAGTTTGAGCAATTTTAGTGCAGCTAAAAGGGCTGTTCTCTGACTTGTATTTGTGACTGTGGATTAACAGACTCCAGTTTGAACAAAAGGAAATGACCTATGGGATAGAAAGCCTAAAGCCAGATAGACAAAACAACCTCTGGTGTTTTCCATAAGCTCTGCCATAATCTTTTCCAAAGGAAAAGAAATTAAGAAGAAACAAGCACTCATTTCCCATATCTTTTGCTGGGATCCAACACTAAATCAGACCCCTATGTTCTGTGTGACATGGCTGAAGCATTGTGATTGTAGGTCTGGCTTTTGGAAAAAAAAAATCTCTACAGGCCCTATTTGAAACTGTGTGCTCTTAGAAAACTGGGAACTTCATTTTGGAAGCTGCATCAGAAGTAATTTCTCTTGTGCACTGCTTGGCTTGTAGTTTCCTCCTGTAAACCACTGTGTGACTACTTTTGATTCTCAAAGTATACAGGGGGCCCTCAGATCCACGTGCACCCCATGTCCTAAAACTTCTGGCTGTTGAAATGGTAATTCTGCTGCCAGCCCTTGCTTACTCTGTGTGCTGTGGGAGGGAGAAATTTGGTGATGCAAATTTAGAAAAGATAATACAAAGCACGAGTTAACCAACAAAATGTACTGAGCACATCTGGCTTTGGCCAATTTGGTTGCAAACAGGTCTCTGTCAAGAACAGAGAGTCTTTCAGGTGCCAGCAGGGAGAGAAGAGAACCATTCAAGGGGCATCACTGTGCTGCTGATCAGGGTTGAATTATTCCTCTCACCAGCAATAATAATCTACCTCATGCCAAAGAACTAGAAACAGTGACAGCACTGTGACCAGGGCTTGCTTTGTCAATTTATTGGAATAACCTTCCAGCATTCAGCATATTTTCCTGTCAGAGGGTGTCTGGAAACCAGCACAACTGGTTCTGGGAGGAGAAGCAAAGAATTTTCATGTCTTGAATTCCTTGGTGTGATCTGTGTCTTTTCCTTCTCAAATAGAAAAATCCTGGGAGTTACAAATTTGCTTCTCAGGTCTGATATCACAGCCATTGCCTTTACTCTTCATAATTTCAGAACTATTGCATGGAACAATTAGCCTGATACTATTTCACATGAACATAGTCCATTTGATTTTTTCTATCTTCACTTTATTTTTATTTCATAACTTGGTGGCCTGGTATGTATGTGGCAATAGTTTATTGCAAAAGATCCTATATAAAGCAGCTTTATATATCCTGCTAATGAGATACAGCAGTGACCATGCCCAGTGCTGACCTGTAACTTCAGCTTTTTTATTAGTTACTTTTGAAGGATATTGTTGTTTATGACAAAAACTGTGGGAGAAATTCAAATAGTCTCCAGAGTTAGATTTTTCAAACTTTGTCCTGCAGAGAACAAATTCCTTTCCTGTTGTAATGGGGCTGTTTTCTCCCAAGCTGCATCACTTCTATATTAACTATATAATTAATTTTAATTACAATTAAGGATGGTACTATATCTAGTAACTGCCAGGTGGCAAACAGTGCATCTTTAAGACCTAACACATTGTCATAAAATAATTAGCACCTTTTAACAGCTGCCAAGACAGACTTTCAAAGTCCCTTCCTTAGTCTTGACCTAAGAAAAGGTTTCCAGCCTGTAATTGCTCTACAGACTAGTGATTTGTCTTCCCAGCTCTAATACCAGTAATAATTAGGGAATTATTGTAGGGATATACACCTGAAGATCATCTTGTATTCCCCTACTTACAGAGGTTCCCATTCTGCAGAGAAACTGGGTGCATAGAAACAGCTGGTCCTTCACTCAGCACCCCTGAGAGGAGGAAGCTCCTGAGAACAGTGTGAAACCAACATTTGTAATAAAAAGAAATGATTGATTGTGTAAACAGAGAGCAGTAAGGTGCTTAGAATGCATTAGCCCCTTCTTAACGTTTGAAAATGCTGTAAGAAATTCTAGAGAGGAGATTAGGGAGCTGAACATAGGTGAAGATGTCAGCAGTGTGTGGGTGGGATGTAAACACACATGCTGTGCATAAATATAGGCCTTTGCTATAGTAGTCCTGGTTTCCTTGATTCTTTAAATACCAGGGATTTGGAAGAAAATTATACCAAGCAGTTGCACCTTGCAGATGGTTAAACCGAGGCACAGGCTGGGTGACAGAACCACCAATGCCAGGAGCAAGGCACAGAGACTTCACACGCCCAAAGGAGCTCCTGTAGTTTGTCTTGCAAAGCAAAAAATCCTCTACTGAGCTTTTGGGCAACAATGCCAACCCAGGCAGTGGGTGCCAGCCCTCTGCCACCCTTAGCTGTGTTCATATGAGGATTCACACACAGGGGACTGGATGCAGGAACTGCAGTACCAGGAAATACCTTTTTTACCCTCTCTGTTTCTCTATTTAAACCATTCTGCTGCTGAACAGCTCATCATCCATGGAAAAGCTTCCTTACAGCTTAGGTAAGCCAGGTGACCTGGGGAAAGGCATTCCCTGGCATGTAGTAGAGGGCAAGGGAAGCTCAGAGATTGAAGGGTTTTGAACCTTCCGTGCCTTCCTTTCCTTCCCCTGCCTTTCTCTGAGCTTAGGCTAAGAAAGACACAACCAAACAGTCTATGGGTTAAAAAGCTGGCTCAGCAAGGAGCAGGTAAGTCGGTAACAGAGGCAGTTGCTGCCTTCTTGGTTCTGCCTGGAGCCTTAGGATGGGGTCAGTGCAGGGGGGCTGTGGGTGCTGAGACACATTTACAATCATTCCATGACTTGTAGGCAGCCTCTGCTTCCATCTCCTGGGTGTGCAAGGGAGAGGGCACAGCACAATGCCAGCCCAGGCTGCTCAGGGGGTCACAAAGCTGGCTCTGGCACAGGAATAGGCTGACCTTCACCTCCTCTGCCCTCTGCCACTCCCTAAGAAATATGCCAGGGGAACCAGACTGCTGCTGTATCTGCCTTCAGTTCTTCCAGAATTCCAGCCTTTTGCAGCTTGTCTGTGCTGTGACAAGAGTGACCAAAGGGAGGGGGGGGAGGGTTGTTGGTCTGTCCATTCCCACCCCCAGCCTGCTCTCTGTGTATTCCAGGCACATACAGACACCCCCAATGCCCTTCTGATGTCTTTATGTATTTTCTGAGCAATGCTGCAGAGGATCATCCTGTTTACATTTTTAACCATCTTCTGTAAAACAACAATTGTCATCTTTTCATGCCTGAAGTTCTTATCCATGTACTGGAAAGGCAGAAAATCCTTTCCTCCCCTTCCCTAATCCATTCTAGTGTACTAATCTAGGCCACTGTGTCACACCACCTCCCTGTACACAGCATTCCCCCCACTTCTTTCCCAGCTGCTGAATGTTGGCTTGCCGCAGGGAATTTGGCTGTGGAATGATGTAGGTTATGTGGTGAAATATGAGACTCTAATCTTAATTCCCAGCTGGTAAATTCAGAGACTTCAACTTTACCCACAGTGACAGACCTTTCTCTGATTTGTCATTTGAAAGGAATATTACTCCAAAAATAGAAGTACAGTGATTATCTAAATGCTAAATAACCCTCCTAGCGGTGCACACACCCAGGCAAAAAAGAGTCCCTCTTACATTTAGTTGAACTGTGCTCCTCATTTCAGCAAAAGATGATGTTCAGCAGATCAAGCCCTTCTTTGCCACCACTGAAAGGGGATAATATGTATTTTACTGCACAAGAGATGAAGCTAATACTGCTTATTCCGAGGATATAGAGAAACGTCACAGGAAGCTGTGATACGTGCAGGCAGAGGATTCACTCTCACAGCAAGTTCTTATTTTTTTGTTCTCCAAACTCAACACAAGAGGTTTTTCCCTACCAGACCTAAAGTGTTCTATCATCTCTGGATGCTCGGTGAGAAGGAGAATTTACTTTACACTAGCTCAGAGAAAACACCACTGCTTTCCCCCCTCCCCCTTCTCTGGACATGCAGAGTGTAAGTGAAGATTAACTGGGAGACAAGGAGGAAGAAAGAATACAGGTAGTTGGGATCAGCAATCTTATCTTTAGATGACCTCTTTTGATCTCATTTGTTGTCAAGATCAACATAAGCCCAAGTTCTGCATATTCAGAAAACAAAGTAAATACTCCTAGTAGTGTTAATCTTTGTTTTTGCATTAGGTTTGCCAAGCACAACTAGAAGCTCAGCATGATTTTATAGGGGCATTTCAAAGTTCAGCTAAATAGTTAGGAACTTTCAGTGTACCCTCAGGAGAAGCTGTTTCTCTAGCATAATTTAAGGCACATGTTTTGATATTACTCTGCTCAGACTTCCACGGGGCTTTGCCTATCTTCGTTATACCACAGAACTGATATATATACAGACACTGAACAGCCAACAGCACAAGCACCAAAATACAATTTGTAGGTCTTTTGCTGCATCACAGGTTTATAAACTGAGTTGTTACTCTATCACAAACAGCATAAATGGTTTACACTGACACACTTTCTAACCTTGGTGCCAGCTTACATTTTCCAGCCTTTTCCTGAGTACCAATGGAATACTGTTCTGTGTGGAGCCATAGAAATCCTGGCCCCAAAGAGCAGGATGGAGTCTCTGGAAGTACAAGTCTGAGTCATGATTAGCTGCCACAACGGTGAATACAATTTATCTCAGTCCAAGCACATCACCTGTTCTTTGGCTGGCCACTCAATTTTGGCAAATCTCAGGTCACCCACCACCTTTGCTACAGACAAGTGGTAGAAGAGCATTCCACAGCCCACAGGAACTGCTTCCACATTCAAAGCTCTACAGGCATCCACTTGATGGTTGTATCTCACATCTCATAGTTACTGGGGTCAAGGTACATTTAGTACCATAATTAGTATCACCACAGGGAACAACAGAACTAAAGGCTCCCCTTTCCATTTGCTATCCAGACATGATAGGAGTTTACTTTTTTGAGCTGTCCTTGTCCTGAAGTCAGAGTTCAGGCACACTGGTGTGCGTGGGAAGCTGGCCTGGGGGCATGTCTGGCTGGGCAAGGGACAGGGTGAGGGGCAGAGGCAGATCAGTCTGGGGAGCACTGTCTGCTCGACACTGGGCTCTGCCTTCTGGGCTCAGGAAGCCTGCTGTGTCAAAGCAGGGTGACTCCTCATGACCCCAGGGAGCTGAACAAACTGCAGCAGCTGCTCAGGTGTCACCAGCTGCTCTTCTCTGTGACTCATTACCATTAACAGCTGGAAGAGGAGGAGACACCAGCAGGGTTTACATTACCAGGACTTCCATCTTCCTGGCATTACAACTGCTGTCACTTGTGCTTCTGCCTGTCCTGGAATGCCCCCCTCTCCCTTGCCTTTCCTTGGATGCCTTGCCCTTTTCCTTTGCCTTTTCCCTTCTGCAGGCAGCAGAGTCCTTGCCCTGTTGCTGTAACACCAGGCAGCACTCCAGCCTTCCTCCAGCACATGTTGCAGCTCTGGCAACCATCTGGCATTAGACCTTCTATGCTTTTAGTATCCAGTGAATGATCAACAGCTGCACCTCCCTATAAAACTATGGGGAAAAAATTCCCACATGCTCTTTCTGCTGAACATAGTCTATGAAATTGTGTTTTACAGAGTGACTGGTAACTTTGGTTACCATTGGACTGATACCATGTTGTAAGTACAGAAAGAGGAGGATTAAGAACTTGAGTGCAAACATCAAGTAAATTAGAGAAAAACTGGGGTTAGAAACCAAGACTTCAATTTCCTATCAACATGTAAAAACTTTAGAACAATAGTACCTCTCCTGAAGTGCATCTGATTTGTATTGTTCCTCTTTTTAGAGATTAAGCTTACATCTTGAATTCACATGATTAGTCTTGTAGACATCAGTGAGAAAAGAATCAGGATTGAGCATTTAAACTGCAGTGTAATGGTTTAGTGGCAATTTTTTTTTAACTCAGCACCTATGCTTTCTTAGCACTCAGTACCTAAAATATGATTAGGTAATAAGGTAATTAGAAATAATGGCAGGTTATTACATTCCAAAGGCTCCAAATTACACCTGGCAAACAGGCAGGCTTGCTACTGAAGTTACATCTGGTGTAAGAAAAACACACGTCATTTTCCAGCCTGATTAATGAGACTGGTTAAGATAAGTCATTACAACATATGACATAGCCCTGAAAGACCGTGGCTCTGTCCTCAGATCCACCCACAGGAGATGACTGCAGCCACTTGCAGAAGACACGTTACATCTGAACTATTTTCGGGTGCTTTCATGATGCAGCTGATGATCCCTCCTAGAACCACCACAACAGCAGACCCTGTACCACAGTCCTTGTGACTAATTGTCTGAAGAACCATACTGTGAGCTATAAGTACTGGGATCAGCATGGAGCTGGAGGTGGCCTGGGAACAGGAATCCCTTAACTTTGTGGCAGTCAACATGTGGATTTGGCAGCTGAAAGATGAGCTGCTTCATTTCCAACTGCAGCAAGAGCAACTAAAAAAGCCTGCTGGTCTCTTTGTGTGCCACAGGGCAGAGTGGGCTGGGAGTGAGGGACAGAACAGTGTGGTTTGTTCCTCTCTGTTACAGATACCACTTGGAAGTAACACAGCTGCTCCCACAGACCCAGCCATGGCCTCACACCCAGGGAAGGTTCAGTGAGCTTTTTGTAGTCGTTCTGAGTACCTGAGGGTTATTCTCCCTGTGCCTTATGCAATCCCAGCAGGTGATGCTGCAGGCATTGCTCACGTCTCTTCCTGCTGCCTGCTGCCCAGACTTTTTGGGGTGACAGCGTGGTTTAACCCCAGGCAGCAGCCACTCCCTCACCAGCAGGGCTGGGGAGAGAATCAGAGGGTAAAAGCTGGAAAACTTGTGGGTTGAGATAAAGACAGTTTAATAGGGAAAGCAAAAGCTGTGCACACAAGTAAACAAAACCAGCTTCCCACAGACAGCAAGTGTTCAGCACCTCCAGGAGAGCAGGGCCCCGTCCCTCACAGTGGTGACTTGGGAAGACAAATGCCATCATTACGAATGTTCCTCCTTCTTTCCCTGCCTTATACCCTGAGCATGATGTCATGTGGTCTGAAATGTCCCTTGGGTTGCCTGGGGTCACCTGTCCTGGCTGTATTTCCTCCCAAATTCCTGTGTACCCCCAACTTCCTCCCCAGCGTGGCAGAATGAGAAGCAGAAAAGGCCTTGGTTTTGTGTAAGCCCAGCAATAACAAAAGTACCCCTGTATTATCATCATCACAGTGTTCAGCACACATCCAAAACACAGCCCCACAGAAGAAAATTATCCACCCCAGCCAAACCTAGCAGAGGTAAGAGCAGAGGAAGAGCCTGGCTTCTCCCCTCCCATGGCACACAGGCCCTAAGGGAGTGCACTTTGCACAAGGAGCAAGGCAGGGGCAGAACAGATACTAGAGGTACTCCAGTGGCTGCCACCACTCAGGCAAGAAGCCTGAGCAAAACATGGGAGACATCCAGCTGCAATTTCTCCAGTGCTAGCAGCTGTGCTCTCTGCGCTCCATTTACGTAAGTTTTCTCACACGAATGTTTGAGTAACATATCTCCCTTTTGGCACTACCTGCCTGCTACTGCACCAGTGCCTGAGTTGTGAAGGGGATTTCCTTTGTCCTGTGCTCACCAGGACCACAGTCCACACCTGCCATTTGTACTCTCTGCACTGTGAGCTGTAGGAAGGACATTTTGATGCTTTGAGCAGCCACCCTCCTCAAGGTGTCTCTCCTCACACTTCCTTCTGCCTTTCCAAGCACTGTGCTTTCCCACTGCTGAATGTTCTGCTGGATGTAGCACCTACTTTTCCCCAGAACAGCAATTGGTAGGTGGCCAGGACACCTACACAACAGAGGCTGTCATTCTGGACTACCTATAATTACAAAAGGGGAAATAGTCCCTTAAATTTCCTCTTTCTCCACCACACACCCAGCAATCAAATGAGTGATGAGGAAACATCAGGCAACAAATTTCAGGCTCAGACAATAAAAAAATATCCTCTGAAGATTGAAAAGCAGTCTCGTATGTCACTACCTGCTTAGCCTGGAGAATGTGGGAGACACTTTCAGCCGAGGACAGTTTGGGGGTAGCTTAAGTTGACAGTAACACGTGCCAGGCACCACCTGACCAAAGAGGAGGAAGGAGGGTTTGGCATTCATTCTAGTCTGTAAGAATTCTGTTGTTACAAACAACATGACACATCTTGTTAGGAGTCTCACATAAAATGAAGGCAGCCCTCCAGCAGTTAAAGGTAAGAAGCAGGAATACTTGTGAGAACCGTGTGAGTGGCTCAGTGTCCCAAATATGGTGTTTCTCATCACACTTCCTAGGGTGTGTGTTTTGAGGCCCAGGTGGCATAACTCACAATACTGGGCTTTCTGGGAATGCCTTTGAGAGTGACTATGACCTTGACAACAGGAAGGGCTGCGTGCTCACATGCAGACAGACTATAAAGCAGAACTGGACAGAGGAGAAATTGTCAGGATTGAGATCAACAACTGTTTTCTTGTTTATCAGAGTTATCCTGACTCAAATATGTTCTGAAATAGTACATGACTGGTTAGGTGCGCATGTATGTGATACAGAACAAAACATTTTCTCAGTTGTGTCACTGACATTATTGCTATCAGCTCCCACTCAAAGTTTGCACAGTTCATTTGAACACCTTTATTACTGACAAATTCATGCAATAAAGTATTAAAGCACATGGCCATTTTAAGTATGTGAATAACCATATAGATGCTGATGGGGCTCATGGAATTCAGTGTCTGCATGTTAATTCACAGCATAGTAGTTCAGTGTGGATCACACTATTATATAAATTACCTTTTAGACCCTTTGTCTAACACAGAGTTCTTCGACCAACACCACCCCAAACCTTTAAATCCACATACATCTGCACACAAAGCTGAGCTGCTGTCAAGGAGCAGTGAGGCTTCCCCACATCACTACACAAAGCCCAGCCCATGCAGAGTCAGCTCAGGACTCTCTTTCATGCTCTCAGTTCACAGGACATGGCACTCTACAGCTGTTTGAACAGCAGAAAACTGATACAAAAGCCTGAACTTTAAAGTTCATTCAGGAACTCACAGGTTCTTGTGTGGTTTAAGGTCCGTAATTTGAAGATTACTCATCCTTATACCTCTCTACCCCTGCTTAGAAAAAACCCAAGACAACCTAAAATCTAATATCCTTTTAGAAGCATAATACAAATTAAAGTTCTCAGTGTTTCTCACCAGGGAAAGCTGTATTTGTGCCCTTTCTCAAGCAGCTTGCTAGGTAAATTCAGAGATGTTTAGAAAGAAAAATAATTCTCAGCCCATAGTGCTAAAGCAGCCACATTCAGTTCACCTATTAGGCTTTGGTTCCTATGGTGTTGCAACCAAAACCACAAAACTCCTGTAGAAATGGTTTGGGTTTTTTGTCAATCCCTGAGATATTCATGTCAGGTCCCTCAAATATAAGCCACTTATATTTGAGAGAGCTACACAACTTTTATATGCAGAAAATAAAGGCATTAGCATATCCAAAGGCCACTCTGCCCTCCTTAACACATTGAATACTAACAAATAGATGCTATAAAAGTACAGCAAAACCAACACAATTTCTGACTCATTTGCCTTCAGGGTCCTAATGTTACTAAAGTGACCATTTAAGTTATCCCCAAACTATTTACCTTGAATTTTAATGGCACAAACAGTAAACACTCACAGTAGAAGAATTAAATGCTATGTTAGGATCATGTGCCCAGACCTCACACATTTGGGCTGAGTCAGTAAGAAACATTCTTCAAAGTTCATGTGTACCCAGGAAAAAATGTAAATAACCAACAGAGAGTGTTTTATAAACACCAATCTCCTGCACAGCTGTTCACTGCTTTCACACAACATCACATGCCCTTACTAGGGTAGCACTACATCAGCTCCACAGAACATTTACTGGAGCTTTTACAGATGTCATGTTTAAATCTAAACTGCAGTTGGCATCCCAACACGTGCAAACAGTTCATCCTTCTGTGAACACGCCTCTCCAGCCTCAATGCAGATTGCTGCTGCAATGGTTTCGTAAAAAAGATTTGAAAGCTGAAACTGCCTTCTTTGCAGTATCCTCAGCTTTAGGCACATCTTACACAGAGACAACCTCCTGGATTTTCAGGAATATAGAAGAATAGGAGCCCTTTTTGTAGTGACAGGGTCCAGAAACACAGGCACACCGGAGCAGTAGAGGGACAGGAAAGCTGTTTCCAGGGTCAAAATCATCTAGTTTCACAAATCTGAAGAAGAAAAGGTTTTCCCAAGGTCAGCATTTGACTCTTTTTCCAACATCTCCTTACTTCCCTCTTACCCAGGTTTTACACAGAGGTAAGTCTGGTGACTTCTATTCTGGTCCCAGTTTACATCACTGTGAGACAATCCAAAGACTTTTAGTTATATTTCTTCCTGCTCCTTCATGGGGACACTGAATACCCTGACCCTCTGCAAGCAGTTACATTATAGAATGATTTAAGTGTTACAGAAAAGGCTTGGAATGCATTCAAATAGACCAAGCTACTGCTAATTTTTAACTTTAAACAGAAGAGCTCCAGTTATTGTTGTGTATTTTTACCCTTGTGGTACTGCCTGCCTGCCTGACTTTTTGCTCTGTGCAAGAAAATACCAACTTACCAGTTGCCTGTTACTCTTGTCACCTAGTTTTTTTTAAAAAATTTTCAGTTAGAAAAAATTTTTTAGATGTCAACACAATTCTGATTTCAGTTCTTGAAGAAACAAGCTCAAAACTGAACTTAGCATCACAGACACTTGAACGTAAATTATCAACTTCTAGGACAAATTTTACCAATCAATCACAAACTCTGGGATTAATTTGTTGCTTGTGTTAATTTGTGTTTGTTTTATGGTTCTTTGTTTTCCTCACAACTTCCTGCAAAGCATTTTTTCTTTCAATGAAACAGTATTTCTGAGCTTGGGTTTTGACATCCTTTTTCTACATGCTCTAACTATACTTTATCTTAACATCAATATGAACAAATATAAGTAAACTACAGTAAAAACAGTGGGTTTAGCACACTGGCAGACGTAGCCATAAAGCCTGAAAGCAGTGACTGCCCTAAGCTGTTTGAGCTGCTCCTTGTCCTGAGGTTGCTTCTTTAGAAGGTGCAGCTTGACAGAACATACAACCTCTAGTGAGTTCCCCCTCACAATTCAAAAAACTCAGTTGAAGTGACCTATAACTTAATCCTTAGTACTCAGAGATGTGCGTTTTCCATGTAATTGTACCCTCTTCCTTTATTTTGCTGCTTCTTTACATGCTTATTTTAATTCTTTCAAATATACAGCTGCCACACTTAATTTTTAAAGAATTTCCATTATGTTTTAGTATCACTACAGAAATGCAGGCAATTTAACAAATATAAAGCAGCTACTACAAGAGCCTTCACTGACCTTTCTGAAGGTAACAGCAGTCTTAAATCTGTTGAAACACTTTTAGCTTTTCACTTGTGGCAGACCAAGCAGCCAGAACAGCCTTTGTTTCTGTAGTGCAAACAGAGTTAAAGGGGGAGTTAGAGGTTTTATACCTTCCCATCAGCCAGCCAATGGGCTTCAAATACCCCAAACAGGAGTACCTGGGCTGTCCTGCCTACAAGCTCAGCTGGGAGTACTGCAGGAATTGGTGCTGTAGGAGCAGAAAGGATGAGGAGGCACAGAGGGCTGTATCCTTCTTGGGCGGCTCCCAGCAGTGATGGAATGGGATGATTTTGCCGTCAAATAAATTATATTAATGAGTTAGTTCTGGTGCCAGCTTGGGAAGCCTAGGACACAAGTTGGAGTTGGCAGGGGGTGTGTTGTGGACCTGCTGAGCCCTCACCTGAAAGATGTCCCAGGCTGTAATAAAAGCTGTTACCCTCCCCCAGCTATGAAGAGATGGCATCCAGGAGACCGGGACGAGGGAGCCGGAATAAAAAGCATATTGTGTGGAAAACAGGTACGGGCTTAAATACGAGCACTACAAGGAGCAGATGGTCTGTGTTGCTGAAAGAGTAGGTGCATCCCTTCTTCTCGTTGTCTTGCTTTTCTCCCCTCTCTGGATCGTGCCTGGGCTCAGTGCAAGGGTGGGACAAGCCCCCGGTGCCCCGGTCACCGCCCTGACCTTGCTCACTCTGGGGCCAGGCCTTGGCACTGCCCAGAGAGGGAACAGAGAGGGTGGCAGGTCCTGCCTCTTCCCTGGCCCTGTGCGTGTGGCGGTCCGTCCGGAGGGGCGAGGGCCGAGAGGTAGGGAAGGCCGCTAGGGTCTGCATCCATCTCTGCATCCCGTCATCTATCCCTGTATCCCTGCTCGCTCCGAGGGGAGAGGGCTGAGGTAGACCAGCAGGGTATCCCTGCGTCACCCGCCGCGCCCGCCCGGAGAGGAGCTGCGGGGCAAGCGAAGCCGGCAGGGCATCCGTGCGTCCCTCCATCCATCCCCGTATCCCTGCCCGCCCGCAGAGGAGCGGGGCTGCGGGGCGGGTTGGCATCCATCCGTCCCTGCATCCCTTCATCCCTCCCTGTTTCCCTGCCCGCCCAGAGAGGAGAAGGGGCTGTGGGGCGGTCGGGCATCTATCCGTCTCTGCATCCCTCCATCCGTGCCGCCCGTCCCCGCTCATGACATCACCGTGCGCGGAGCCCGCGCCCGTACGTGCGCGGGGCTGTGCCGGGGCCAGGGCTGCCTCGCCCGCCCCTTCTCTTCCTTCCCCTTCCCTTCCCTCCCTCCTCCCGCACCTCGGCCTCCCCCGCGGCCGCAGGGACGAGGATGGCGGAAAGCGAGGCCGAGACCCCCAGCACGCCCTGCGAGTTCGAGAGCAAGTACTTCGAGTACAATGGGGTGCGGCTGCCGCCCTTCTGCCGCGGGAAGATGGAGGAGATCGCCAATTTCCCGGTGAGGGACAGCGACGTCTGGATTGTCACCTACCCCAAATCAGGTAGGTGGGCGGGGGCTGCCCCGGCTGCGGGGGGCGGCTCCTCCTCCTCCTCTCAGTGCAGCCGGTGCCGGGAGCGGGGGTGCGGGGGATGCTCCGCGGGATGTTGGGGTGAGGCCTGAGCCCGTTGGCCACTCGCGGGTGCGGAGGGTATGGTGCCCCTTTGCCCGGGGAGTGATGTCCTGAGGTGAGAGATGATGCCCCTTTGCCTGGGGGATCATGTCCTGAGCCCGGGGATGATGCCCTGCTGCGGGGTTATGCCTTGCGGCCTCCGCAGCTCCGCCTGGTTGAGGGACGGCCTGTCCCGTCCCGAGCACGGAGGAGGGGGACAGGGACCCCGTGGGTGACCCCCGGAGCGCAGGCACACGCCCGTGTGGTCCAGACCGCCTGGGTGGTCCCGGTGCCCTCCGGTCGAACGGCTCGGGGATGAAGATGCTGCTCCAGGCAAGGTGGATGTGGAAGGGCAGGAAGGTCTTTGCACGGATCCCGGTTTCTGCCGTGGTGAACAGGTTTGCTGTCTGCTCCACAGCCTTCCCTCTGCGCTGCGCTCCCGAGGCGGCCGCCCAGATCTCTTGGGAGAACATGTGCTCCAAGTACATCCTTGCTGCACTGTCTCAATCACTTGAAATATTTCCATTTGCAGTATAAGTGTGATTTGCTCCAGTAGGTGCGTCCTTTGGCTCTAGCATACAGTTCTGGTGTCTGCTTTTAATGCTGTATTTCTTGATTTCTTACCCTCTGTTTCCAAGCAAAATTATTGAAAGAGAATTAACATGGATGTAGTGCTGTCTGCAGAGAGACAATATGGGAGCTTTGCACCCCACCTGATAAAATCAGCCAAAGTCTTCCTTATTAAATTCCTTCTTTAGAGATGTTTTCTCCTGACAATAAGATGATCTGTTTCTAGAAAATTCAAAGACCACTGGAGACAAGATGTGAGGTCTGTAAATGCCCTTGTGAAATGATGTTTCAGTGTTGTAGGTTTCTGACTTGCTTCATTGTTTGTTGTATGAAAGGCTAATGCTTTTCAGTTTCTTGGTGTGCTGCTTCAAGCAGGAATGCTTCCCAGAACTTAGTAGCTATTATGTTGCCATTTCTCAACTGGTTTCAAGTATTTATCTTTACTTTTTTTTAGTATTTCATTACTGATGATGATGTTAAAAACTGGCAAGAGCTTGATAGGTAATACCTTAGATAAGGGATAGTATGCAGATGCATGGTTCCCAAAATAGTAGGATTAAGAGTAGACAGCTGCATTTTAGTTCATTTAAACTGTCTCCTTCAAGATTTATAGCATACAGCACAAACAATATTTAATACCTTATGGTTTCAGACTTCAGTTTTGAGAATCTGTGTTTGGAATGTGCTTGTGTTTGTATTGCACCCCACGTTCATCTTGGCATGTTGTTAAATCCCCTCAGTGTCCAGCAGCCAGCCACAATATCCTTAATCCATCAGCTGGCAATAGCTTAGTTTGGATGGCTGGACACCTGGCTGTGGGAAGCCAGCTTGCATAATGATATTTCATTTGCTATTTTATGACTATAGCAACATTATATTAGGTCTGTTGGGGCCCCAGCTGAGACCAGTGGCAGGGAGCTGCCCACTTAGAGTTAGTGGAAGTGGTACAGGAGGGTTTACTAGCTGGGAGACAGAAAAGGTTGGGAAGTGGGACATCAGAACTGGAGGTACAGTGTTGTGTGGAGGACTTGGGGGAGCAGCCCTGGGATCAAAGCAGGTGCCACAGTGTTTCATGTGCCAGGAAAGAGAATATTTAGGTGGGGAGTAATCTGATGTCCTTGTTGTGGGAATGGGCTCTAGGCAACAATAACAACTTCAAGCTCCACCTCTTTGTATCCTCAAGTCTACTAAGGCCATTTGAACTTGTTTTGTCAGCTGATTTATGTGGATTGCATCTTATTTAGGGCTTCTGAGTGAATTATCAGAGGGGCTGCTGGCTAGGAACAAGCATCCAGCAGAAATTGGGCTGTCCTAGGATTGTTAGCCAAGGTCATACAGGAAGTCTACAGCAAAGCCAGGAATGAAATCCAGAACTCTAAGCACCTCTGCATTACTATAACTTCATTGTCTGGTGTCTGTGTTGACAAAATTTTTTTTCTATTTACTGGATCTAATCAGAATTTTCATAATGTGGCTATAATGAAAAAAACATGTCTATGAAACAAATTTCATGCTCAAAATTTAATTATTTGGGGTGAAATGCTTTAGCTTAGCCTGGTGATGTTTAGGGGTAAAAAATAGTTGGGACCACTTATCTAGTTTCTGTTAATAAATTGCATTTGAAGAATATTTCAGGAATATTTTTGACAGCAGAATTTTAGGGTAGAAAATGGAGGTAGGGCTTGGAAGTAGTTAGAGTTATGGGGAAATTGGGAGTGATCCAGGAAAAAGCTGGTCCAGTGATGGTAGAAAATCAAATGTACCAGTGGCCTTACTGGAAATAATGCAATAAACCTAATGGAAAATGGCTCTGCTTTAATGTGATTTCCACTGACTGATGGCTGAATAATGATACTCCTTATATCTTTAATTATTCTTAACACCTGTGTCCAATCAATGGTAACAGCTTTTGGGAGCTGCTGGTCTAGGAGAAGCTTATGCCTAAACCCCAGAAATCAGACATGTAACCATGTAAATGTGCATATTTGCTTATACATATGGTAGTACTGTAAGTATAGACAACCTTTATTTGAAATTATGCATCCCAATAAATTTCAAATGAGATGTGCTGCTGGTCTTGAAGAAAGGAGTCAAAAGTTTCATCTTTTGAGTAACTTTTTAGTTTAGGATGTGCAGGATGAATGGGACACACTGACATGTGAAGGAGCAAATGTAAACCAGAATGGTGTTTTGTCTAGAATTAAATAATTGGAGCTCCTAGGATGGATTGCTTCCCAGATAAGGTAGCTATTAACAGTGT
Organism: Serilophus lunatus; assembly: GCA_013399895.1. NCBI lineage: Eukaryota > Metazoa > Chordata > Aves > Passeriformes > Eurylaimidae > Serilophus > Serilophus lunatus. The sequence goes on from VXBA01003297.1 coordinate 117,792, forward strand.
GCCTCTGTCACAACTTTCCTTGAACTCTTGTACTTTGGACTTTTTGCACCCTACTTGAAAATCAAAAATCTCCTCTGTGAACTTAAACTACAGAATTAATAAATCAGCAAATAAATCAGTTAAATTAGCTATGTTTTAGGTTGATTTCAATGGGATTAAATCAGTCCCTTAAGTACAGGATTGAGTTCAGGTTCATGCAGTGTTTTGTTGTGACTGCAGCTGATCTGTCCCTTTGCTTTATTCAGAAGTGCTGTACAGCAGCTTTCTGAACACCATCTTGGATGTGTTCTAAATGAATGTGTGTTTTGCGTGCTTGGGTCAAAGCCCACAAATTAATGCCTTTTGCAAAACTGCTAATTTGTGAAAGTGAGCTCTTTACATTCATAATGAAGCTCTCCCCCATGTTGATTCTTTGGCCAAATAACTTCATGGAGTTCTGTATGGGAAAATGTTAATTGTAGGGCAAGTATCAACTTCAAGTCCAACCAGTTTGTGAGAACTTGCATTTAGTGCCAGACAACAGGTCAAAAGAGCAGGTGTTTCATGTGGCACTTACCTGTCTGGTTTTTTTATAGACTTTTGGTTTTCCTTGCAGCACTGGATTTCTGGTAGGGAATGTGATGACTCCAGGCCTTTAGACTAATGAAGTGCAAGTGGGGAATTGGCAGATGAGTTCAGGGACATCTTTCATGTGTGTACAGAGTTCTCCTCTTTCAAATTCCTCCACACCCACCTCCAGTGTTGCCTGAAATGAAAAGGAGAAAGTTCATTTGAGTTGTCCATTGTTTGTTTAAAAGATTCTGTGTGCACAGAAGGTCCATCTGTTAGGAAAGTGCATTGCAGTGTTCTCAGGTGCAACTTTTCCCACGAGTTTTGTTGGTGTTATTTTGTAATACCAGTTTTGCAGTTGCAAAAGAGCTGGGTTTTGCTATACTGGATTTAATAGTCCTACTCTCTCTGCAGGGTTTCAGTGCCTTGAGCTTAAACAATTTTCATTTAAAGAATTAATGCAAACATTACTGGCCCAGAGGCATGCCCCAAGAAATCATGGAGCTGGCTTAAAAAATCAAGAGACTTTCCACAAAATACATTTAGGACTCTTTTCCTTTCACCTGTTTTTTGAGACAACATTATGCACACTCTCCTCCACGGAATGATGGGAATCTTCTGTTAGTGTCCTGAATATGAATGAACAATTTAATCTCTTTAAAATTAGAATATAGTATTTAACTCTTCCTCTTTTATAGTAACATCACAATTATTTTGTTTCCTTAAGGAATTTAGAGAGCTCAGATGTTGTTCTGGTTTAATGCTGTATGGATGTGTATCAGTTCTCATACCAACTGCTTAGAAAGAATGGAATTCTTGCTCAAACAGAAAGCAAACTGCATTGTGTGAGGGGGATGTGTTTTGGGAGCTGTCCACTTAGGGGCTCATGTCTGAGCCTGATTTCATGCTTTTGATAAATGAAGTCATGTTCCTTCAGCCCTTTAGAACAGTAAACACCCCATGGCTTAAACTTAGTCCATTCAGGTGCAGAAAGCAACACCTGTAGATAAATATTTCTGGGGGTCAGAATCACTGGATTCCTGTGCTTTCCAAGTCCTTTTGAAATGAGTCTTTTATTTACATAGAGTTCAAAATACCTCCAGGTGTTGACTTGGTCCTAAATATTGTTAGGCAAAGAAATGATAAATAAACCTATCAAATAATAAGTAATTGAAGACAGTGCTACGTTTGCTACTGATGCACTTGACTTGATTTTAATGCAGGTGGAATTGAATAGGTTCTGATGTGCCTCAATCAGGAAATAAAGGTGGAGAATTAAAATCTGTTGTTAAGGCAAACTCATTATCTAGCTAGCAGTGTTTGTCTCATGAACCTTTTATAAAACCAGAGAAGTGATGTTACTAGAGACAGAACAAACAGTTCAGAATTCTCCAGCTACCTAATAGGTTTTGCTGGGTCTTTATGCAAAACTAGCCTAATTGGTTCCCCGCTGTTAAGTAGTGCAAAACTCAGGAACTTGGGTTTTTTGATAAACAGGCTCAGGGAATAAAAGAAACGAGTTTTACCCTGGGTAACAAGTGTATTCTGGATGTGTGAAGTCACTATTGACTGGATTAAATGGTAATGACCTCAAAGACTAAAGAATTAGAAAATGTAAATCAGCCCAACCCACCAAGCCAGTCATTCCCATTTTGTGTTAATGTTCATTTGTCATAGTGAAGGCATTAATGAGAGGAACCAAAGGGCTTGAACACTGGGGTGAATTATTTTTTATTCTTAGGTGAAGATTTTCTCTGGTTGGGCACACCAGGCATTCATACACCGTGTGCTGAGGGGCAGAAACTACCCCCTGTATCGTCCCATCAGTGATGCAGGGTTTGGCACACTGGCTGTGTGACACCAATTTGTGGCTATGGATTCTGTGACCTTGGGTAAATCATAGTCTTTTTGCCCACATTTTCCACCGGAGGCACATGGATGTATTTATCATCTACCAGAATTTTTCATTCATAACGAAAATCCGTTGTCTTGGACAAAGGGGTGTCACTCATATGTATATTTTTGTAGAGGAAACAAGCAAATTATGGCTCTGAAATGGAACTAAGCATCTAGGTATTAAAACTGAACACATAATAATGCCTCCCTCAGTGGGAGAGTGCAATAAACAGAGGATTAATAACATGAAGCACCCAGTGTCTCATCACTTTGACCTTATTCAGAGCTTGTGCAACACCTTGGAGAGCCCAGGAAGGTGGAGCACTAGAGCTGAAATAATAATGGTTCTGTGAACTAAAGCCTTTGCCAGGCTCTGACAAAAGAAATAATCTATTTATGTTTTGTTAGTCCTGTAACATGTTGCAGATTCAGAAGCAAAAGATGTAATTTGCAGATGTGCAAAGGAATGATAAATCAATATCTCAGCCAAATTGGGCTGTATGGGTAGGAAAGCTGCTGTGAAGGGAGGGAAGGGGTACTGAGGAACATCAGGAAGGATGCATGTTGTGGGGCTGAAAGTGTGTAGGAGACGTTTAGCTGGTTAAATCAGTGTTGCTGGGATAGCAAAGGTTAAAAATTAAAGGAAGGATCCTGGGGAAACAAGCGAGAAGGGATTTTTTTGTCATTAGATGCCAAACTCAATCTGTAATTTAAAAAAATGTGAGCTGCTATCATATGCTTTTACCCACCTCTTTATAGTGCAGGGTGTGAAGGGCCATCATCCTTTATAAGGCTGAGTTCTACATGATGTGTAATGGCATTATATCACCATATGGGACACAGACAATGGTGCTGAATGAGCCCTTTGCTGCATTCAGAGTAATAAATCCACCTAAGACCACAAAATGAGACAAGTGTGATATGGGTGAGATGAAAATGGGTTTCAGAAGACACACAATGCCTGCATGGAGCACTCCAGGTCTGTCACTACATTGGCCGCTTTGCAGCGTCCTGTTGCAGGACCAGTGTGACAGAATCATCAAGGTTGGAAGAGATCTTCAGGGATTTGAGGTGAGGCCTCTCCAGTGCCCAGCACAGTGGACAGTCATGTCCCTAAGTCCTGCTGGCCATGTTATTCCTGATCCAAGCCAGGATCCCATAGGCCCTTTTGGCCACCTGTGAGTGCAAGGCAGTCATAAACACAGGATAACCACCCAGTTAAAAGCCTATTTGCTGTTGGTCAGGGCTGCCAAAGTAGCACAGAACAGCTACAGGCACTGCTAAAATTGGATTGCTCTGTCCAGGTATAGCTGAGTGCACATTAATAATGATCAGTGTCAGTGCTTCTATTGGATCACCAGAAAGAATGTGGTCTCTTTAATGATTTTGCTGCAATACTGTAAACCTGTGGTGATATGGATTGGCTGATCTTTTTTTATATACTCCCATTTGGATCTATTTCCATTTCTAATTCTGAGGAGCAGCAATAGAAATGGCTGTAGTTTGCTTGAAACTGCAGTCCAGCAGACAGAGGGAGTGACTGTACTGAATTTAAGTGTGGGCACAGGTACCATGTGAAGAATGATTTGGCTTAGTGCAGCTATAATTTGGGGGGGGGGGGGAATTCTGTGTGAGACAAAATGCTTTGCTCTCTGACTCGAGATGAGCAATAGCTGAGTGACCAGGTTGTGTGAAGGGTAAAGATGTTTCTGGAAATTCTGAAACAAATGTGCTGCTTTTTTTTAATATTCAAATCTTAGCTGTATTTTTTTCACGTTATACTATTGGTGTGTGCTGCCTTCTTGAAATTTAACCACCTAATATATGCAAATACACGTTAATGTGTAGGCAGGTTTTGCCTAACAATTTTCCCGGAAGGGATTGGAACTGAGGCAGAGAATTGCATTTTGAGTAGTGACAGACATCTTCTGAAATGAGGAATTACCATATAGGCAAAGGAGAGTGTTCACAGCAAAGGAGATGAGAGCTACCTCAACACAAGTTTGTGAGAGATGCCTTGTTGTCTCCTGATTTCTGCTCCCATTTCAATCAGCGGAGCTCACTGAGACTCTGCATTTACCCACAGACTATATTATGGCTCTGTAGAACAGAACACAGTGATTAGAGTTGTCCTAGAAATTAGGGGTGCTAAGGGTAACTGGGCAGTTCTTTTCTACATCATGAAGTCCTTGAGAATGATTTTTAAAAAGCAATGACTTGTCATTACAGCCAAGTTCCTCTCAGTGTTGTTGTCCTTGGAATAGCATGTGAAAATGAAGGGAAATCAGGCACAGTGGGGAGACTTTGTCAGAGATGGTGAGGTCCAGCTGGGGTCATGTACAGTGAAATTTAGGTATGTTTTTTATATGGGCTCTAAAAGCTTGGGAGAATAGGACTGCCAGAGGAAGCAGGAGGATGTGATACACCCGAGGTAAGACTGGCATGTACTTTGTGTGCTCTGCAGAGGAGGTGAGATGTGAAAATGTGCCAATGCACTTTTTGCCCAGCACTGTGAGGAGGACAGCGTTTGGTGAGTAGAAACTGGAAGAGTTAATCTAAGGACTGAGTACATGTTCTCTTTGAAAAGCATCTGTGCTAGTGCAGAATGTTAGTGTTCTTAGCCTGCTGTTTGCCATTTCTCTTAAAACAACCTGCAGAGTATTGTGTGGATGGATTCTAGTTTGTCCCAGGCAAAATTTGCTAGCTGAGTTGATGCCAAAAATAAAAACTTTCAGCTCTTTTGGCTGATCTAATTTGAAGTGAATTGGAGCAGAGTGTGTAAAGTTAATCCATTAGTGATGACACCTGGTGCAGTCATAGATATGGACAGCCCACTAAAGCTTAATGAGAAGAGTAAAATGATTTTCCCTTTGAATATCTGATGACAAGAAATATCCGTCACCAAACAGCAGCAGGTGCCTGTGAAGGACCTGTGACAAAATCCGGGACACCTGGACATGGTGAAATCATGGAGACACAAATCATGACTCCTCAATCAGAAGGCAAGTGGAGTTGCCATGAGTTGGATGCAATGGTTAAGGGAGTATGTGACTCCTGAGCTGTGGGTTTATCAAGTAGGAAACTTAGACAATGCAATTACCTGCTTTACCATGGCTACACTGGTGAACTTGTACAGCAGGCAGAGGCTCTGACAAGCTGTCGTCCATGCTGTGTCCTTGCAGAACATTCCCTGGCAGTTCTGCAGTTCCACAGCTCCCCAGCGTGGTGTGGGAGATAGCTGGAGCCAGGGGCTGTTCCCAAGGAGTGATGGATGAAGCTGTCTGCTTTTGGGAATCATCGCTGTGGATGTGTTTGGCTGCCCTGCAAATCCTCCCAGAGAACAGGACCTGGTGCGCTTTATTTGCTGGTGTTGCTCCAGATTTAGGATCCAAAGTGTCAGGAGGTGTTTTTCTCCAAGCTGGTGTGGGGTGTGGAAAATCTGTATCTCCTGCCTTGCTGTGTGGAAGTGGAGGTGCCTCAGCAGTCTGAGATGGACTGTGATCAATTCTACACTTTTCATTCTGTCCTCTGTTGAGTAGTTATTGTGCTATTGTAAGGGAGAATTAGAAATCAGGCCATTTTTTAAAGAATAATTCTGATGCATTAGGCAAAAATAGCCTTGCTTTGTAACCAGTTCATGACAGGACTCTGTATTAGACACAGTAGCACTAATTCTATGGGTAATACATGAATGCCAACAGTAAACAAAATAGGCTTTACCTCTAAATAAAATACAGTTTTCAAAGATTACTGTTTGTAGCCTCTGGTGAAACACATTCAAAACACAACTCTGAATTAATGGCCCCATGTCTGCATATTCTGATGTAAGTCTAGTGAAAAACAAGCAGGATTTAACCTCTTGGTTTTGGTTTAAAAGTTGGTAGCTGCAAGTGGAGAAATAACCCGATTAATAAGGCTAAAAATCTAAGACTGTGCTTACAGAATGTTGCTGGAAATTGTGCATTTAACACTTGTTTTAATTGCAGTCTTATTTAAGTTGTTCCTTTCACTTTCAGAAGATCTGGATTTAGTTTCCTTGTGTCCCACAGACTTCCTTGATAGGCCACTGACTCAGGGACATTAATCTAAGGATTTCTGAAAGTTGGGCCTTCTGATCCATATTTAGTTGTCATTCAAAAATAGTGGCAGTATAACACCACAGCTTCAGTCTTTATTCTGAATCCTGAGTCTCATTTAGGAACAGAGTAACTGGAATATATGGTATCAAGGTACATACATGATTTCAATTTTTAAAACCCTAGTGGATAGCAAAAATCCCTATTTTTAAGCCAGGTGGAATTCAAAGATGTAGGAGAACTTGCACACACAGACCTCAAGGGAAGGTGTTTTTAGGGTTTGGAACTGGTTTTCTTCTAATGGAAAAAAACCTTCCCCCCACTCATGTAGGGTGAAATGAATCTGTCGTACTTACCTACAAATTTCCACTGAAATTAGGGAAGGGGGAGTGAGCGTCCAGGCAATTAGAGGAGCTGTGTGGGCCTTGGCTGTCCAGCCTTTGCTGGGCCAGTCTGGGAGCTTTAGCAGCCCTCGCCTTTAATGAGCACTTGCGTCTACCAATGCTATAAAAAAATTCTGAGTCATACTGGATCTGTTGCATTATTTTAGCTGAAACTTGATCAAGCATCGGCAGCTCAAAGTACAGCTAATTGGCATGGCTGTTATTCATAGTAATATTAGTACTTATTCCATTTTTCCACGTGGTTTCCAAACAAGGGGTGAATAACAGAAATACACCAAAGGCCTTTGCATCCTTGGGCTGTTTGGATGATTTTCTCAGGAACAGGGTGTGACTCTTGGAGATGGGCTTGTGCAGGGCTGAGGATTGGACTTGATGATCCTTGGGGGTCCCTCCTAACTCAGCATATTCTGTGATCTTGGCTGATATCAGAGGAGGAAACTGAAAGAAACTACAGTAGAAACTGTGTGAGGAATCATAATTTCACAGATCAACTGGAACACTGTTTTCTCCTGAGGTGTTTTATTGACATAACAGAAGAGCTTGTCAGGGATGAGCATTTCTCAGGACCATGGTGCTGTAGTTTCTCAGGTGTTGACTGGCTCCATTTTAGTTGGAATTGGATAAATGTAAATGAATTCCATGTCTGTTTTGGAGGTAGCAGGCTCAGCAGTCTTCCTGCAGGATGAAATGTGGACCTGCTGCAGGTGGAAGAAGGAAGGAGAGAATTGCTGGATCCAGTTATTAATGTTGCATTTGATGCCTTGTGTCCAAAGGCTGAAGATGAATCCTGTTTGTCAGTGACTGTTTACTCTGCATTTTTTATCTTCCTAAAAAAAAATATCAATTTCCCCTTTTTCAGAAAAGACATTTAGATTTGGTCTGGTGTTAAAATGGATTGGGATTACTGGATGTTATTCACATAATCTCCTTTGAAAATCTCAGTTTCAGGAGTTTACACTACTTTCCACCCATAAAATGGAGGTTCTTGCACATCTCCACAAGAATCACTAAGTCAGTTGGGTCAAATGGCCAATTTTTATATACTTTATACCCAGGGATTACAGCAGAAGGCTGGCATCCCATCACACTGTGGCAAATTAAATTCTGCTAGTCCCAGTCTGGGCTTGAGCTTTTCATCTCGTCTATAGGTACAGTATCCCAGCTGGTGTTCCCAGGGGCTGGAAAATCCTGCCCTGGCAGGAAGGTCTGGAATTTGGGATGCCGTTTGTTTGTTGCTTGGTTAAGTCATCACTTTTAAACTAAAGGAACATGCAGCTCTGATACCTTTAGTCTGAGTTGGTTTTAGTCCTATTACGGATGTGAGGGGATCATACATATCCAATTATATTTATAAAGGCTTTTAGCATTCTTTTTTTAAAAAATGAGCATGTGATGCTTTAATAAGGAGATCAGTCAATGATATTTTTTTACCTGTAGTTCTTGAATGTATGATAAATAATTGATCAGGGTGACAAGTTAAAAAAATCATAGTTCTCTCAAACATTAATTCTCTAGTTTTCATTTGCATTAGGACCCTGGAAGTCCTAAACAGAGTAACTTGAGTGATAATGTGGAAAATATCAGGCTAAAACAGTGAAAAAAGGGAAAGCTATCCCAGGGTTTGTGGGAGAGAGCAATTGGTATCAGTGCAGGAAGAGGAAATTCTAACCTACTGGATGGCCAGAAGCCAAGAGTCTAAACTGTCAGCTTGCAATCCTCCTCTTTTGTAGGAAAAATATTGCAGAAATTCAGTTTGGGTGAATTTCAATAGGATATTGGGGTATGTGCGGCTCTACACACATATCATGTATATGCATGATAATAATAAACAGTGATATCCACAGATTTAAGCACTGGTTCAAGGATTTTGTACTTAATGGGGATTTTTATTTTTCTGTCTTGGGTACCCTGCCTGGGTACATTTACCAATGTGCCACTGGTTTTTTGGTGGAAACACATTTAGATGAAAACTTTTGATCTTCCAAAAGCTTCCTTTGGATGGAAAAGTGTCCTTTCCCGTCTCTGTAGTGCTGTATGCATCTGCCAGCAGTAAAGGCAGGCCTAGTGCATGGCCACAGGGTGAGCAGAACCAGGTAAGGTGGTGTTGCTTATCCCCACACAGTTCTTTTCCTTTCTTAGAACAAAGCCGCTGTAATAGCACTTTTCTTTGCAGATGGAATTGGAAATACAGAAATAAATTATGAACAAGGGTGTCTCCTGTCAGAATAAATATTTAATGAGAACAAGGGTTGTGCTCATTCAGAGCCACAAGGACTGATACTAAAGTACTGAATGAATGTTAATTTTAATTAATAAAATATATACTTGACCTTAAAAATTCAGAGTGGACAGCCTCAGGGGATGAGTGTATTAAGACTGTGCAGCTGCCACTGTGGGTGATGATAATGTAAAAGTGTCTGCCTTTTTTTTCCCCCCAAACCTTTTTAATTTTCCCACCAGCCAGAGAGCAGAGGACTCTTCAAGTGATAACTTTGCAAAGGAGTTCTTGGAGGCATGCGTTCTTTGACATGGTGTCCAGGCTGTGTTCTCTGTAAACATCTGCCTCATTGAACTGTTTCTATCTCAAATTAAACAGTATCAGAATAAAGATACTCTGTTTTGTGTTGTAACAAGATAGAGAACTGGTGCAGAAGTGTCTGTTATTGTTTACAGCCATGCTGGTTAACATGAATTAACTGTTGTGTGATTGTTACTTGGAACTCACAAATTACTTTCAAGTTCAAATGGTAACAAAATGCATAATCCTCAGACTCTACGGCTCATCTTTCCAAGGATGTTGAGCTGGGCCTGGGCTTTGTAATGAGTTCTGGAACAATTACTGCTCACAAATTTTTTTGCAGTATCTGGTATGTCCCAAACCTTTGTGACTTTTTATCTAAACTGGGGAGTCCCTCCCCTGTTACCTCTGATCTCCCCATTCTGTCCCTCCATCTCACCAAAAGCCTGTGCCTTTCTCTTCACAAGCCTCTGTCAAATATCCCTGTACATTTGCCTGCCTGTTGTGGGGGTTTCCTACCTGCCTGAAGGTGAAGTCATTTGAAATAGTTTCCCTGTCCCAACTTTGAATTAATTTCCCATAGTGTACTCATTAAGCCATAATGTCTGAAGGTTGCTTTGTAAATGTCCTCGGGCTGGGGAGAGATTTGTAATTGAGGCCTCTAAAGCTTGTGACTGACTCACTATTGATGCTTTCAGTGGTTTATCCAGTCCATAATGTGGAGGCATAAATAGACTCAAATCATTGCATAACAGGGGCATTGCCTATAATTTAGAATAAAGGACACTGAGTCTCTCAGTACAGTCACTAATGCATTTTGTGAACTTGAATGACCTCTGCCTAATTTTATTTTATTTTTTTTTAAATTTCTAAAGTGGAAATAGCAGTCTTTTGCCTAGGTAGTACTTTCAGGGGTGAAACCCTTTTCTTTAAATGCTTTACAATTCACAGGTTAAATGATTTGGAGACACAAATGTATTTAAATTCTTACTGAGCTGCCATACTGCATTAAAACAGTAGCTACAGCCTTAGCTAACAGCAGACTGTTGAGGACAAAAGTTGCCATTATTTCTCTGCTGAGGTCTCCCTTCATATGGTTGTGTTTTGATAAGAAGTGTAATACAATCTGTTCTCTGTCATTGTTTGGTTTGTGCAGGCACAGGCTTGCTACAGGAAGTGGTTTATCTAGTGAGTCAGGGAGCTGATCCAGATGAGATTGGACTAATGAATATAGATGAACAACTTCCAGTCCTAGAGTACCCTCAGCCTGGCCTGGACATCATCAAGGTACAACTTATTGCAAAGAAAGCCTTTCAGCATTTGGATCCCTTTTTCCTCTGTTCCATCTTTATCACTTCATTTCATCCTGTCTCCTTGTCGTTTTCATCACTGCACTTGCTCAAATTGGAATGATTCAGAGCGTTATTAGGTTATTTTAAAATTGCTTTTATTAAGCTTTGTTCTACTCTATATAAAGCTTTAGATGTTTCTCCAGGTTCTATATATCTCGGCAGTGGGTTTTCTGAATAAAAAATCCAGACCTCCTGCTTGTGTAAATGGAAGCTGCCCAAATGAGGCAAATTTGCTTTGATTTCTTCCCTGAATTTGCAGAAAGAGGAACTACAAACACAGATCTATGGATCTGTATTCCCACTGCTCTGAATTTACACATCTAAATCTTTAGATCCGCAGATCCCAGGTCTCTCCAGACTCTGTAGTTTGAGGATATTGGGATTTCCTGCATGAAATTACTTCCACACTATTAAGACTACTCTGTTTAAAAGACATTCACACACCCCGATAAGCCTTTGGGCCTAATTCTGTGGGTAAATAAAACATGAGGGTAACATTTTGAAGTTAGGGACAGTGTTTTTAGACCTTCTGTTACTTTTCAAGGAATTTTAGTGGGAAATGTCACTGGAAACAAAGTTAGTTTGATACAAGGAATCCTAAGTATTGCCTTTCTGAGAAGGTCCTACAAGCAGTTTGATAACAAAAGGGATAAACCCCCAAAACAGTAAAAACCTCAACACTTTATCCAGCTTTTTTTAGATTTAAATTGAGATCTAACTCCCTGACCTAATTTCTTGTCCCAGAGTTCTATTAATTTAAGGAGCGAGTTTGTGAATGGGACTCACTATAGTAAAGGGCTTCAAGTCTTACAGATCAGGACAGATGTGCCAAATAAGTGCTCAAGGAAACAACTCCCTCTGCTTTATTTTAGGAGCTGACATCTCCTCGCCTCATAAAAAGCCACCTGCCATATCGGTTTTTGCCTTCAGACCTCCATAATGGCAACTCAAAGGTAAAAATGAAATTAAATCACAGTTTAACTACAATGGCAGCAGATGTTTAAGTGCTTTGGGAAGTGAAATGGGGGAAAAAATCTTTGACTAAGGTGCTTTTTTCCCCCATCACAGGTAATATACATGGCTCGAAACCCCAAAGACCTGGTGGTGTCTTATTACCAGTTCCACCGCTCCCTGAGGACCATGAGCTACAGGGGAACGTTCCAGGAATTCTGCAGGAGGTTTATGAATGACAAGTGTAAGGAGCTGTTCTCTCTGTACACGCTGTTACCCATTTCTTTTCACCTCTGCATTCCTTCTGCAAGTACAGAAGTGAGCTGGATAAAGGTGCTTTTGTTTTGCATCTACAGCAAGGAGGTTGCTACGGAGAATTGGGTTTGTCCTTGCAAACTGGGGCTGTGCTTTTTGTTAATAATAAAGTATTTAACCCCCTGGGCTCAGCAGTGTCAGTGTTCCATTTAGATCAGGTGAAACTCTGCCCTACTTTTGTAAAATTCAGCTTGCAAGGTACCAGGCACCTTGGGGAAAGTGGTGAATACCCCCAGCATCGCTTGATTTCAGTTATACCTCACCACTTCTCTGTTCCTGAAGTTGGGGGCTATTTTCCTGGTAATTCGTTCAATATTTAAATTGCATCCAAAAACTTGGGCTTTGTCCCTTGCAAGATAACTAGTTAAGACGCAAAAATTTTCTAGTTTGCACAAGACTGGTTTCTTTTGTCAATGGATTGCCACACTTTCTAGCTAGGAAGAGGTAAAAAATTTCTGCTGCATTCTGTTTTCCTACAAAATCTCTGATACCTTAATATGATGCTAAGAATTCCCCTTGTGCTCTGAGAGCAGGATCTCCTCTAGACCCAGGGCAGCAAGCTCTCCTTCTTGGAGGATTTGGTGCTGAAGGAGCTGTATAATACTAATGGGAATTAAAGAGGAAAGCTACCAATAAAAACCTCTGCTGCTTTCTCCTGCGTGGAGAATGAATGTTCTCCTCCCATTCTTGCCCACCTTCAGATTTTTCACTTGCAATCCCTAAAAATGGAATGTTCCTGTAGCCTGTGATCAGGAGTTTCTAGACTAGAGACATAAAGACACATTTAAAAGTCTGAGATAGGAGAAAGGCTGGGTTCTCTTTTTTCATGTAAATATCCCAAGAGTTACTTATATTTTCATCCTGTAGCAGCTGATTTATCACAACCTCCCAGAGTCAATAAAGCATCACAGCATGTTCTGGGGCCATAATTGTGCAAATGGAGTTTGTAATACAGTAAATTTAGCTCAACATTTGCATCTCATGGGAACAGTGCAGCAGAGCTCCATTTTCAATGGACAAAGAGGTTGGTTTCATAGGAAAATAACGTTAATCAGCCAATTCCTTTTCAGTTTTTATAAAGGCACTGGAAAAATTTTTGTTTTGTTATTCCCATTCCAAACAGCCCTTAAGAAATTCATGCATCAGTGTTCCAGTTACCAGAATGAAACAATCCTTTTTCAGGGGGAAAAGGTGGCTTCAAAATATAAATTTAATTTAATTTTTTTTTTTTTTAGTTTTTCTATAGCTGCTCTTTTGAAAAGGTAAAATTGACCCAAAAAAAAAAAATCTGTAAGGAATGTGAAAACTGTATCCTCAGTGCTTGTTTAAGAAAGGACAAGAAATCCTTTGTCTGTCAGAGGATGCTCTATGAAACTTTCCAGGAATCAAGGAGCTGCAGTGTGATATTTGTTGCAGGAATTCACACGGGTTGGAGTTGCTGGAAATTTGCCTTCTGCAAAACTATCAGTGTGGTTTTTATTTTGGCTGAATTTCTGTTCAGCAGACAGGTGTCCAAGAGGTTCCTCATGAAAGATGGTGGCATTTTCAGTTGAATATTTTACCTTCACATTGCTAGTTCTTTTGAATTGTCCAAACTGATAGAAAAACTCCTTTTAAAACAAATTTCTTGCTGTACATGGCAATGGGTCAAAATGACACTGTTCTCCTGGGGCTATGAACCACTCTAGTTAATTTATTTTCTTTATTTATTTTTTTCCTTTTTGAAAATGGTTTTATAACAAAAGTGTCCATTTTACTCATGCCAATCATAATATCTTTGTAGTAGGGTATGGTTCGTGGTTTGAACATGTGCAAGAGTTTTGGGAACATCACATGGATGCCAATGTGCTTTTTCTCAAGTATGAAGATATGCACAAGGTAGGTTAGATGTAGTGGTATTTTAATACATGGTATTTTAATTACATTTACCATCCTAGTGTTGGAAATATATAAAGCACAAAATTTGCTCATGTCCATATTTGGACTCCCTAGTGTCTGATAACTTTTTCAAAGCACTGGCATTCAGTAGCTTCTATGGACTTTTAGAAATATATATAAATTTATTCTGAACTGACTCATCCATAGGCACCAAACTGCTTGCAGAGGAGGCAATGATGTGAATTCATTGTGATGTGAAATTGTTGAATACTTGCTACATTCAGCCCTGGGCATTCATTAAAAGAAATATCTTGCTGTATGAATGGGAAAAATCATATAATCAGTGTATTGTCCTATATATTTGGTATTCATTCTATTTGGCTGTTCTTACTGTTTTCTGTGAAACAATATTGAAAACAATGTAGCACAAAGTGAACATAATTATTGGCTCCACTATATAGAAATATGGTGGAAATATTACACAGAGCATTGATTTCTTTTTATTATTTCAGTATGATATTTTTAAGAATTAATGAAAATACTTCACAGTACAGCCCCAGAAGCTGCCAGTGAAGGAAGGGCTGTCCCAACATTTGTGGTCATTGATTTTACCAAGATCAAAATCAGAGCAACTTTTAAATCTTCTAAAATGCACTGGAATTCCCAAGTGATGAGTGAAGGGTGTGGTGTTCTCTGGAGTGGGAAGCATCCCCATTGCTTTGCAGTTCCCCATTCCAGTATTTGAAGAGGTTACATGACCAACCTGTCTTACCCTAATTTCTTGGAATGTGTTTGTTTTCAGCAATTTGGAAGATGGCAAAATTGCAAGACAGTGGTGTTTCTACAACTTTGGCACTTGTGGTTTTCATGCTTATCAGGATCTAACTTACTTTGGAATATTGAAAAGAAAATAATCTAAAATGCTGTAAAAATAAACTGATGTCTACATCCTCTCTTCCAGGACCTTGCAACAATGGTTGAGCAACTGGTGAGGTTCTTAGGAGTTTCTTATGACAAAGCACAGCTGGAATCCATGGTGGAACACTGCCATCAGCTCATTGATCAGTGCTGTAATGCAGAAGCTCTTCCTGTTGGCAGGGGTATGTTTAAAACCCACAGTAAAACTCTTCTTGGAGAAGTTGCAAGAAGCAACTGAACAACTCTAATCACCTCCAGGATGTGTTAAGGTGCTGGTGAAATGCTGCTGTGTACATGATGGGAGGGAAATGTTGGTGCAGTTTGGGGCTTAGCTTGTTTTGAAATAAAGTTAGAAGTGACTACAAAGGGTGGGCAAATCCAGGGTTATCAGTGTATGTTCAACACCACCCACAAGACTGCACTGCTCCTTCTGACCTTTGCCGTGCCAAAGCCCACAAAATGTCATGGTTTGTCCTGGCCTAAAGCCTTGGGTTTAAGTATATCAGGTTTTCTAGAATAGCAGATATTTCCAATTTCTAAAACTTACAAGGAGCTGTAGCTTCCCCTATGTTTGGTTTTTTTCCATTGCCTACCTTAGCTATTTCAAATGTTCAGCTTTCAGGTGTTTATTCTGGTGACATCTTTCTCTAAGAACCTGAAGGTGCCATTTGATCTGTTGATACATTTGTCTCTTAATAATGTCAAGAAATCAAGTCACTGTATCACAGTATCAGCAAGTTTGGAAGTCCTTTCTCAGTTATCTTTGAGGAAGATTAAGTTTTATGCTTCTCAAATGATTTTCTGTAGGCTGTTTTACAGCACTCAACAGCTCTTATTTTTGAAAATGAGGCAATAAGATTAAGATGGTCGGTTCCTATGTCAGCCTCACATCAACTTAAAATCACTTCATACAATAGTTTAATCCAGTTCTACTTGGAACTCCCCTTGTTCTTCCATCCACTTTTTGATACAGCATGTGTTATCATGACCACAAAGTCATTCAGAGGCATTGATGGACAGGTGGTTGTCCCTTACTCAGGGATTATGACCTGAGTACTTTGCTCTTAGATTTCTCTGTGTAGGAGCCTTTCCCATACTCTCTCAGCCAACCTTGGTGTGATCTGCAGATCGTATCAGCTGTAATTGTTATCATAATCTTCACATCTCTGATAAAAATATCAAGTATCATCTTCAGTTCTCCTTGACTGCAAATTCTGCGTTAGCCAGCTAGTCATGCAGCAGGTATTTTGTTGACATTGTGTAGTTCTAGTAAAAAACCACAAAAATCATGTGCCTTACAAAAGTCAAACTGTCATCTTGTCAACACTCAGGTTTGTTTGAGAGCTGTTTGCTTTCCCATGAAATCAGGTTCACTGGAATTCCAGACTTTCTTGCCAGAGCCTTATGCCAGGTACTGAGCATAGACTTTTTATCAGGGTAACTTGTCCTGTTTGTGTGTTAGCACAAACACTTCACAGGTGCTACCCACGGTGCTGCAGGTGCTGTTCTGTACATGGGGTGTGTTCCCGGGTCTGTAGAGAAGCCTCCAAACCCTCGGCACAGGGGCACAGCTTCTTATTTGTACTATCTACAAATGTTTCCAAAAGCCTTCGTTTTGTAACAGAAGGGAGCCACAGCAGTTAATGTAATATTTTGTCATTTGTTCACTCTGTGCTTTTTAGTAAAAATATCCTTATTTTGAATTTCTTTTCTTTGTCTCTGGCTTTTACAATGTTTTGTTACTTCAGAATGTAGCTTCATTAGCAGTGCTTTGTTCCCTCTCTGTTTGTTTCTGTGACTAAGAATGGTGGCAATAACACGGCACCTTATTGTAATTTGTTTCAAATATTTTTGATTTGTCATTAGTTACATTTACTTTATTTTGCTTTATTTTAGTTCTTCATTTTTTTTCTTTTAGCACATTGATCTTTACTCTGAAGATAACCCTGAACTGCTGTGAAAGCAGAACATTGATTAGATATGTTACTTGTGTTTGACTCTTATCACATCCTAATTTACGCAGTTGCATGATTCAAATCATGAACCAGGTGGGTGACTTTTTGACAAGCTCTCAACTCATATGGTGAAACCCAAATAATCCACTGTGTATGTCCTTTGTAAAACTTGTCATTTGTCCATACATGTTGTTAGGGAGATTCAGAGATGAAAGGTTTTTCTTTACCCGGCAGAAGAAGAAAATATATTATTCTTACTATTGAAAGTTTGGTGTTTCATGCTGTTACTTCATGCAGTTAGAGCTCCTAGAGCAACTCTTTAAATTTAAAACACTATCGGATGTTTGATTGCAAGCATTTTCTTAATTTTTTTTCCTTTTAATACAGGAGAAATGTGGTGAAAATAGTAAATGGCATTTTCAGTTTCAGGTTATTTTGATCTTTGGCTCCTGAAATGAAACCAGGAAATTATCAAACCTTCAGGAGTCCTGATTTCATAAAGCAGCCACTTGCCACATGGTGTTAATATGTAATATGTAGATGTTTCAGACAGTTTTGTCTTTGGACTCAGTTGTAAAGTTGCTGCATAAAAGCAATGGTAATTAAATTAAATGGGTATTCTTCTCATGCATCAAATGCATAATTAAGCTCCCTGCATGTAGCTTTGTTCTGGCTGTTATGATTAAACTCTCTAGTAGCAGTCCCAATTCTCCTTTCATTTATTCCAGTTGAACAAGCCTGGATTTCTTTATATCCAGAGTAAATGAGAAGACAATTGGGCCTCTCAGTCCAGTTACTCCATGGGGCTTATTCAGCCATAAGTTACCCTGGCTGGCTCTGAGTTAAATAGATTTTGGACTACACTGGAACAGTCTTTGGCTGGAAGGGTCAGTGTCCCCAGGCTGTTATTAGCAGGGTTCAGTAGAGTAGATAAAGACTTGATTTTAGGAAGGTGTTCAGTGCCCTCATTGCACCCACCCAAAGCTTCCTATGCCTCGTGTTCAAAGTTAAAGTGGCCCAGACTTGGTGCATGGCACTTGTTCTCTTTCAGAGGTAGAAACCAGGCCCTCATGTCTCACAAACAAATCCTTCCATAAGGAGAAATGTCACTTCATCTGTTGAACTTAAATCTGGACATAAAATAATAGAAATTACCAATCAAAATAACACACTTTGATGAGCAGATTTCAGTAATCTATTTACTATTCCACAAACCTTGTACCTTTTGGGATAATTCCCTAACAAGTGTATGCCGGAGGCACAGCAATTTTGAAATGTGTTATTAGCTGTTGGAATTATTCAGCAGAAATGCACTTTTAAATGAATGCCCAGCCCAAAACCTGTGTTCATTTCTGGTTAAGGCTGAAGTCTCACACAAAGCTGAATTCTTCCTGGGTAATTCTGGGCTGGTGCAGATGACAAGGGATGTGGTGCTTATTTTAAGGCTTTGAAGGGTTGTAGCAGGGTAATTGGGTAAGACAAAGAACAGTCTTAGGTCTCATTAAGCTTTCAATGAAAGCCAAGACTGATTAGAATCTCACAGAGGGTACTTGTTGTCCTGCACAGTTAGACTGTAGATGTTTGGGGTCCTGTTACATCCACTCTCTGACTTGTGTTCCTTCTCTGTGTTTCAGGACGAGTTGGGCTATGGAAAGACATCTTCACTGTTTCAATGAATGAGAAATTTGATTTAGTTTATAAACAGAAGATGGGAAAGTGTGACCTCACATTTGATTTTTATTTATAAGAAATGCATGCATATGATACCCAGATATAGCTAGAAGTGCTTTATGCATTCATTTATGACCTGCTGGACAAACTACTGTAGCTATTATGTGTAATAAGATTTAAAGAAAGAGAAACAATCTAAGTAAACCATAGCAGATGAAATTATCTTTGATCCTAAACAGCTGTTTATTTTCTAGTATTTAAGCTCTTTGTCCACATGCGAGAACTTCCCAGACAATACTAGAACATTCAGCTGTTCTGGAATGTATTGTATAGGTATAAGGTATGTATCATATATGCAACTAGAATGTACACCTTCTCAGCCCCACATTGATTATTTAATGTGTTTTATAAAAGCTTGTCACTAGAACCTAAATAAACATCTGTAAACCAAATAAAAAAAAAATTTGAGGGAAACAAGTCACAGGCCAAAACAGTTTGTTAGAATGATCTCAGGGGTTAATTGTCACATTTATTTTTATAGCAGGTATAAAGAAATCCCATTCCAAAACAGCAACGGATCCAAGTGGGGTTCACAGTAGGTTCTGCACACCCTTTCCTGTGTGATCTCAGTAGGTTCTGTGCACTGACGTATTCTGCAAGACAGGGCTTGTGATTGTTGATGTTGCTGGGATTATCAGCCTGATCCCAAACCCCCCCCTGTTTTATGGATGGCAGCTCACAGCTGATGGATGCAGTTCAGCTCCATGCTGAAGGGCAGCAAGCAGGAGGTTCTTAAGCCCTCAACTTTAGTTTAATCCCTCGAGATCGGGCTTAAAATCACAGCATGTGGTGCAGGGATTTTGAGGACCTAGTGTGTGCCCTATATCCCTTTCTTGGGTAGGTGTGAATTTCTCCCCTCAGGTACAGGGGAGTGAAGGTGCCGGATAAGCCCTTCTGCCACTGAAAGGGAAGGACACTCAGTTTATGGTTTGTGCTGCTGGACTCCCCCAGCCCCAAGGGGAAGATGAAGATCCGTGTCAGTGTAAGCGGGCGGCGGGAACTGCAGCAGCCGAGGGCGAGATGTGACGGCTGTGGCAGCAGGTGGCACTATTGCACAAAGATCCACGCAGACCGTTCAGGAGCGCAGCCATCGCTGCTCTGGGTTATAAACGGGACTCGGAATTTATTTCTTTATCTTGTTGGTTTGTTTCTTCTCCACAACAGGTGCACCAACAGCCTGAAGCAGGCTACTCTCACTATAGAACTCTCCCAAATTATTTTATTGTTCATTACATAATGACATCTCTGCTTTTTAGGTTCTCAGCTGCAGGAGGCCCGTTTTTTGCTAGTCAAACATTCAGGCTCACCAAAAACCATGAGGAAGGACTAGCTTTTAGTGTTTCAATTCTGTTGGGAAACTGTCAGTTCAGCAACTGGCACGTGGTGTAGCATGATGTGGCTTTGACAGCACTTTTCCTTGTATATTTGTGAGTGAAAATGCTTTCAGTGAAATTTTATTTCTATTTTTATATTTTTAGTACTGTATGAATATTAAGCACTACACATTATACTTCTGTGCTTGCTTGCTTACTGAATAAAAGATGTGTCCCATGTCTTGTGGTTGCTCATTTTCTAAACCTACTCAGGGCAGGTGTTCTTTGTACACGCCATGGATTTTCTCCCTTAACCACAAATCCTCCCTTGAGCCAAAAAAAACACAGGAAGATGGATTTGGCTCAGATAAGCTCCTGGCCCATGAGCTGTGTCTGACAAACACCATCATGAGCATCTTTGTGTTTAAAAAACCCTCCCCAGGGTTTCCTGCCCCTTCTGCTGGTGGTGGCAGCATCCCAGGACAAGGAGTTTTCCATCTCCATGCATTGTGCATTAAAAAGGAAGTGTTTCCTTAGGAACTGCCCCCGCAGAGTGTAATGGGGTGTCCTTGTATGAGGATTGATGATGCACAGTCACTGCTCACACAGGATTTTAATAGTTTTTATCTTACCTTTTGGCTGACTCTGTACTCAAGTGTCCTACCAGTCTCTGTCCTTCACGAGCCAAAACACCCACAAACTACACCAAGCTGCAAGGACATGAGGGCAGGAAGATTCCTTCTTGCTCCAGTGGAAGGCAAAATCCCCTCCACATTTCCTGCAGGTTAGAGTCAGAGGAAGATCTAATTAGCATCAAAAATCTACTTCAATGACTTAATCCTGAAGATGTATGAGCAATAGTCCCCTCCAGACTGCCTAAAATGCTTTTTGTCCTTCTGAAGGCACCAGGGAATCCTGCTGTGGTTCTTAGGCACAGCCCCTCTCCCTGGCTCCAGCCCTCAAAGCCAAGAATATCCTATGGGTACGTTTTGAACAGCCTGCTCCTTGGCATTTCCCTTTTTCTATTCAAATCCATAGGTAATAAGCTCCTTCCTTCCTCTGTTGACTTGAACCTCAAGATGCAGCAGCTTTAATTGAATCTCTAAGAGCCCTTCAAATCCTTAACGTGAAGGGGAAACTAATTGAGGTAAGAAATTTTGGCATGGTTTTGTGTACAGAAGTTTCAAGTGTTCATTGCAGTAAAGTTGGGCAGGAAAGAGGAAAGACAAGAAAGCTAATGAGTAACATTTAAGATTCTCAGCACTTTGTGGTGTGGAGCTTATACAAATGTGGCACCAATAGTTCTGGCAATAATTATAAAGATTTATAGGCTTGAGTCACCATTATTAGAAGCCATTCTGTCTTGCCTGGGCTATAAATAACACCACTTAGTAGCTACCAGCAAAGGTTTAAAGGGAGGATTAAGGAACCACATTTGCTGCTTGAGTCAAAAAGAAAAAACCTAGCAGAGATTGAGCTGAATCCAAAATACTAACAAAAAAATCCCAACCCTAGTGACCACACCCATGGGAAGAACACAGTATAGAAATGATGATGTGTAATCTCACTGCAAAATCCGTTTAATTTCTTTACTCTGGGATCTGCAGACTGCTGTCCTCTAGTGTTTGAGTCATAAAACACATGCAGATGAGTATTTTCTGCTACCTGTCATAGTGTGCAACACACAGAACAAAGTGCAGCCAATAATCAGCTTCATTCTGGCAATGGAAAGAAAGTCTGCAAAAAGGAGCATCTTTTAAAAATAAAACATACCCAGATTTTGGCATAATGAGGCTGAGGCCTCAAGTGCCAAGTCATACCCCAGGAAAAACTGCTGGTTTGTCCTCAGAGAGTGGTAAGGAAGTCAGGAAAACTGATGCCACTCTGCTCTGATGTATCAGCATAAAACTCAGACCCCTAAAACATGTTAAATTCTACAGCCAGACTGAAACAACTCTCCAGAGGTTTACACTAGTTGAATAGAGAATAGAAAGGAGAAGCCTCTTTACTCTCTGCTAATGCAGGAGCCCACACAAGGTTCTTTTGGTAAACTGTGCAGTGCCAGCAGCATTTTTCTGGATTTTTCCACTTCACCACTGGGCAAAATTGCAAAGCCACACACCAACTTTTTCTGGAGTTCTCCCTGTGCACAGATGACAAGCCCTGGCAGTGTTTCAGAAGCTGCCACCTCCAGCTGTCACACTGCCCCTGTGCCAGAAATGGAGAGACAGCAGAGGCAAAAGTGTACTGGCTCCTCAGCTGACACACTAACTCTGACAGGGATGGCGACTTCAGAGAACGGGCTCATTTGTGAACCGCAGCTGCAAAGAGCCAAAGTGTGTCCTCAGGTCCTCCCAGGTCCTTGTCAGAGCTCTTCTCTGAGTTTCAGCTGCGAAAGATTGGCTGTAAAGGTGGAATTGTGTCCTTCAGCACAGAGGAGACAGATCCACGCTGTGTATGGACTGAAAACCTGACTGAAACCTGCTTTTGGGAGGAATTTTGTTGTGCAGGAGGGAGTGCTGGAGCCAAACATGCTGTGTGACAGCAAGGAAGATGCAGAGGGAGTGGTAACTGACTGCTCAGGCTGATCCCAATAACAGCCACTAATATGCCAACTTGCTTGATGTGTGTGATATTTAAAGTAAGTGGCACCCAGATGTTAAATCCACTGTCACCATCTCTGCCACACACTGAGCTTTTGCCAGCACTGAGCATGAGATGACAATTTAATCCTCATGTGCAGAGAACAGTGACACAGCTGCTGTAACACCGTGCTAAGGCTCCAGCCCTCGCAGGCCTTACATCTGCTTTCTTCTGGCTTTGGAAAAGAGGCACTCATAAAATATGGGAGAGCTCTAAGAACTCAGAAACACTTGGAGCAAAACAAGAACCATGAAAAATGTTTAGATTTCAAGCTCTGGGAAGACAGTCTTTTATCAAAAAAAACCAAAACAAAACAAAAGCAAAAAACCAAACCCAAGGTACCACTCTTGTTTGCCTCTGTATCCTACTTGTTTCTGATGCTGCAATCCCCTCTCAAAAGGCAGTTCCAACTCTACTAGAACAGATAATCCTGGGAATGCTGCAGGAATCTTTCAGTGCCTGGGATTGTCATCACTCCATAGCTGGTAGGATTTAAACCCACCAAGGAAGATCCACAGTGGGTTTCCAGGTTCAGTTCTTTAACCACCCTACTTCAGCCACATGTGCTCAGACGTTGGTCTCTGGATATGTTCCTTGTTCCCTCAGTAAATACCAGGGAGATTAGTGACTTAAACTAATTCTGCCTTTGTTTTTACTATCAAAGCTCTGTGTAAGCCTGGGTACTCCAAACAGGATGAAATAGAAATAAAAACAAATATATGGTCTGGGCCAATTCAAGCTGTAAACATCTGGGTTTTAACTGCAAGGATGGATCATTTGGTCACTTTCTTTATACAATAATCTGCAGAAATTTACAGGAAGTCTTTCAAAAGAAGAAATAATTTCAAAACTATTCTTTGGGGTTTTTCTAGCAATAACTGTGTTGCTATGAGCAACTATTACATCCCTACAATCCTACAAAGTTCTGCTCAAGTCCAAATCCAATGGACCACATGAAAGTTTAGTTACATACACAAATACTTCTGGGATCAGAGTTTTGTTGTGCCCTGTAGTGCATTTGTGCCTACAGGAACTACTGAAGTACTGCACTTATTAATGGATGTTTGAAAACAGCATTATTGGATGCTTGGCCAGTGTGTCTAGATCCTGCAAGACTCTGCATTTTTTTTCCAAGAAAATGACTACAATATAGTTTTCAACAAACCTCCTTCAATTTATTACCAAAATACATCAAGGCTTAGGGACAGACGTACACTAAGGCCTCTTTGTTTCATGTTGAACTGCAGTAATTTATGTAGCCCTTTGGAATTAACAAAAAGGCCACCAGAGCTGGGCCTGGCTCAATCCCAGTTTCCCACTTGGAGCAGCCAGCAAGGCACCTGCCTCCCTGCCTGAGGGAAGCCTTTAACCAGGATCCTCCAGGGAGAAGGACAGCCTGATCCAGGGCAGAAGGGCTGCTCTGGGGGTTGGAGGCAGGGGCTCTGTCAGCAGGTGAGGGCAGCAGATTTGGGCCACAGAAAAGGCATTGTGGCTCCTGAAATCCTCTGCTGTTGTGTCCAAGGGGAGTAAGGAAAGAAATTATTTTAGGAGGAAGCCATTCCTGTTTTCTCTGAATTGCGAGGAGAAAACTCCTTTGGCCGTCCTCTGAGTAGGGCAAAAGGCTGGCTCTAAGTAATTGATATTTTGAGAGCAACCCTTTCCCCCTCCAGCCGTGGAAACAGGGAAAAGTAGCAAATGTAGGCAACAATATATTAATTATGGATTTCATGACTGGAGTTAATGAAGTGAGAGGAGCCCTACCTTTGAGGTGTAAGACGACACCACCTTTACACCACATTGTCTGTGGCTTGCACACCAGAATTTTTCCTGTGGCTAAGAAACGCTGCCAAAGACTCTACATGCCTCCGATGCAGAAGGAGAGCTGTGAGGTGTGAGTGACTTCCCAGAAAAGTCCTGCTTCACGCATTATTCGGATTTCAGGGAGACGTGCCCCGTATGGACATTCACAGGGGGCACTCCTTCCCGCATTCCCCTCACGCAGGGTGTCTCCCCTCACAGGAGCTGCTCCCTTCCCGCCCTTCCCTCATGGGGCAGCCCCTCAGTCCCCCCCTCACGGGAGCTGCTCCCTTCCCGCCCTTCCCTCATGGGGCAGCCCCTCAGTCCCCCCCTCACGGGAGCTGCTCCCTTCCCGCCCTTCCCTCATGGGGCAGCCCCTCAGTCCCCCCCTCACGGGAGCTGCTCCCTTCCCGCCCTTCCCTCATGGGGCAGCCCCTCAGTCCCCCCCTCACGGGAGCTGCTCCCTTCCCGCCCTTCCCTCACGGGGGAGTCCCTCAGTCCTCTCCTCATGGAGGGGCTCCCCCTTCCCGCCCTCCCTTCACGGGAGGTGTCCGCCCTCACGGAGGCTCCCCCTTCCCGCCTGTCTCTCACAGGGCTGCTCCTCAGTCCCCTCTTATGGAGGGGCTCCCCCTTCCCTCACGGGGCAGCCTCTCAGTCCCCCCCTCACAGAGAGTGTCCCCTCCCGCCCTTCTCTCACGAGGGAGTCCCTCAGCCCCCCCCTCACGGAAGGTGTCTCCCCTCACGGGAGCTGCTCCCTTCCCGCCCTTCCCTCACGGGGCAGCCCCTCAGTCCCCCCCTCACGGAGGGTGTCCCCCCTCACGGAGGGTGTCCCCCCTCACAGAGGTATCTCCCCTCACGGGAGCTGCTCCCTTCCCGCCCTTCCCTCACGGGGCAGCCCCTCAGTCCCCCCCTCACGGAGGGTGTCCCCCCTCACGGAGGGTGTCCCCCCTCACGGAGGTATCTCCCCTCACGGGAGCTGCTCCCTTCCCGCCCTTCCCTCACGGGGCAGCCCCTCAGTCCCCCCCTCACGGAGGGTGTCCCCCCTCACGGAGGGTGTCCCTTCCTACCCTCTCCTCACCGGGGCTGCCCTCAGCTCTCGGCTGTCCGCTCCACTGTAGGGCACAGGTGTGCTCGATATCTCTGAGACACCTGTGAAAGCTTATTTAAGAAACGACAGGGGGGAAAAAATCCCCGCACGCCCCGAGCAGCATAACCGCTTTAAGAGAGCGAGGGGAAGAGAAGCTGTGGGGAAACTGTCCTGCAGGTACCAAAGTTACTCTGACTTTGGAAGTTTGGTAGGAAGGAGAGGTGCTCCAGGCACCGAAGCAGAGATTCCTCTGGAGGAAATTGCACCTAAACAGGTATTTCAATGCGAAGGGGACTATTTCCCCACAGAGGAGCTCACGCCAGAGCAGGTACCTGTGCCCTGCAGGGGCTGTTTGTGAGGGGCCGGAGCTGCTGGGACCGGGAAAAATGTGAGGAGAAACGAGTGGCAGAGAGAACATTGCACTGACTTTTCTCTGTATTGGTTGTATCTTGCCTGTGATGGTAATTGGTGAGTGATGTTTCTTGTCTTTATCTCAATCCCTGAGCTTTTTTTCCTTCTTTTCTCCTGTCGAGGAGAGGGTGTGAGATCAGTCGAGCTCTGCCCACCCCACTGGGGCAGCGTCTGGAAGCTCCTTCCAGATCACACTGGAACTTCCAGTATGGTGTGTTCTCTTGCTATGACCTCATCACGAGAACAACAAATTGCGTTAGAGCTCCGTTTCTCCTTACAAGGAAAGAAAAAGTTGTGTCCCCGTGGTTCTAACTGGAACATTGCAACTGTCGCTCGTTATTCTGTTAGAAATTGGCTTCAATGTTTGTATACAAACTGACCAGAACCGCAACATTTGCAAGATCTTGTAACTCTAGTGAAAGCTGCCTCAGCTGCAGGTGCTTGGGAAACTCTTTTCAATTAAGTCATTGAAATGAGAGACGAATCCCTCAGTCGTTCTAAATGCTGTAATACTTCTTAAGCTAGGAAAGCAAGCAGAGCTATTCTGATTTATGATAACGGAGAATCTTGCCCTCATACTAGTAGGAATGTACTTAAAAGTATAAGCAGTGGATCTGATTTATGACTTTTTGTGCCCTGGCGTGAATTCCAAGTAACATATAAATCAGGAGCTACTCAGTGCAGGTGAGTTGCTCTTGATTCATGCACTGATATTTTGCAGGTGTAAAGGCAATGTAAGTGAGAAGAGAACCAGACTCAGTGTTTGATGGAACCTTAAATTTGTTTGCTCTGTATCAGTAAACTTTGAGTTCTTATGGACTGTGGTACAAATGTCTGGCATGGCCTCTTTAGTGTCAGTCCCCCAGGAGCTGAGACAGAACTTCCTCGTGGCCTGAGGAGGCACCAGCAGAATCTTCTTGTGTTTTCTGTTTCAAATATGCTTATTTTCTGTCTGTGTTCATGATGGGATAGATCTTGCAGACAGAACCTGTCTGTTGGAGGAAAAATGTCTCATCACACCTGAGGAGACAGCATGACAGGGCTGTGTCTGATTGTTGTTTTCCCAGTTAACTCTTCTGTTTGTACTTACAGAATAGTTTGCCTCGGATTTCTTGGTGAGGAAAATTAATAATAGCTCTTGATAAAACAGAGTAATTAGTGTAATGAGCTTGTGTCTGGTATGTGTGTTTTTCTTCTGCAAAATCCTGGAAGCCAAAATAAACATCTAAGCAACTGTGCTGTATTTTCCTCACTACTTGGAGCAGGTACAGCACAGGTACATCACATCTGCTGGATCCTGTAGTTCTGAGGGTGGAAGAGACTCCTCTCACCCAACTCTTGGTCCTCTTCCTCCTCGGATGTGAGGAAACAGTCTGTGTTTTCTTCCCTTCTGAACCCTGGGAGAGATTCCTCCACTGTGCCACTTGTGTTGTGAAGTCACTCCAGGATCACTGTTTCCAATTATAGGACGTCCCCAGATTTGATAAACATCCCATCCTTGGGGAATTCATTTGAAATGACTCTACATTTACCACAGAAAGCTCATTTTCTGGAGAAGGAAGATTTATAGTTTGTTCCAATCAAGTATGAATTTGCTGTTAATCCCAATGTGGGCATTTCTCTTGCAAGTAATTTTTAATTATTATCATGTGAGGCTCCCTCCATCACAGTTCATGTCACTTTTCCTGCTCTCCTTACCATGTAGTTTTAGATTCAGGGTCAGATTGATTGGAGGAGTGAGCTGTGGCAGCTCTGTTGAATTCACTGGAGCTGCATCCAGCTGTGAATTGGAATGTTCTCTTTTGTCAGAGTGGCTTGAACTTGAAATGAAGTGTGCAAGGCTTCCATCACTGGACCCCTTCATTGTAAGGAAGGGATGAGCAGAAATAAAAAAGTGGCTCTCACCAAACTGCAGCAAAGCTGCAAATAACAAGAAAACCCATCTTGCTGTTTGTAAACCAAGCCTCTTCTGAAGGCCCCTGTGTTTTGTTTAAGAGCAGATCCTAAGCTTGGAAGAGCCACAGATACCTGAAGAACCAGTGTGGAGATTTGTGTCCAAAACCTGTTTTGATTCAGATGGAAGGGCAATGAATGGAATCGGATCCTTGTGAATACCAAAGAAACAACAGGCCAAATTCTTTCATCCTTTAGTTTTGGCTCAAGTGTAACGACAGCCAGAGGTGTCTCAAGTAATATAAGGCACCCTGTGCCTTGTATGGCATTTTCAGGGACTTTCACTCCAACTTCAAGTATTTTAACTTTTAAAGCTTAAGCGGATATTCCAGTTTACTGGTTTGTGTGTAGTATCAGGAAGAGAAACCCTGGAATCTTTTCTTTAAATACTTAGCTGTGTTTGGCTATTCACTGCTTTCAAGTCAGTGGGAAAACAGTATTTGCTTATAAAATTTTAGAAATGAACTTGTTTATATTAAATTCCCAGAAAAAAAATGGGATTCTTCCAAATTTGGGAGTATCTGGGTAACTGCCTAACATATTGTACTGCTACACCTGTGAGCTCTGTCCCAGATCCCACTGGATTCTCCTGGGACATTGGGCAGATCCTCCCTCAAAAGAAAGCTGGAAAAGAAGGAATAAAAAAAAAAAAGGCATTTAGACGCTTGATGTTGGTCAGACCCTGACAGTCACAAAGGGGGAATTTAGAAGGGGGGTTGGAATTTGAAAAACTTGCAAGAGTTATGTGACCTAAATTTGACAATTTATATTTACATGAGATTTTGTCTGTTTATTGTGTCTCTATTTGGAAGAGTTGCAGTTTGCAGGCAGATTTTTTTTGATTTAAAATATCTCACAGCTTAAATTCATATACATGCAGTGTTATCAATATGCATAGATTAGGTTGTGAACCCTGAGGCACAGAGCAGCTGTTTTTTGTCTGCACAGGGAGTTTCTCTTCTTGCTTTTGGAATTTGTCACCTCATAAACCACCCTCAGATTGGACTTGAAGGAACACTGGGTGTTTATATGAGATTAGAACTGACTCCTCTCAAAAACAGAGGAGGATTTTGGTGCCCAATCTGCACCAGCATAATTGTATGTTCAAATTGCCTTTTTAGTGCAGCACTCAAGATTTTCCAGCCCACCTCCTCCAGTGGAATATAAAGGGTGAGGGGATCCACAGGGAAATTAATTTTCCTTTAGTTTGTCCTCTGAGTTTTTATGAGCTGGCTTTTAATAAAGAGTTGCCTCAAAAAAATATTCTGTAAATTCTAGTCCAACTTTGTTCCCAGCAAGTGCAAAGCTAAAAAAACTCTCAGACAAAGAGAGAAGGAGGGGCTGTAACACTGCGGATACAAAAATGGGATTAGGACTTTGAAAGGAAGCAGGAGGAAGAAGAGGGACAGCAAAAGAAAAGAAGAAAAAGGGAGGCACCTAAGCCACTTTCTCCCAGAGAGACAGGGGAGCTTAAAAAAATTCTAATTAATTAGTGCCGACTAATTAAATAACAAATGACAGCTCTTTCCTGGAATAAAAGGTTAATCTTTTCTTTATTACATGCAATATAATAAAACGGGAAAGCTTTTGGGGCGCTCGGGGTTGCATTTTCTCCCGGTGTTCAGGGGAGAGGATGCGTCACTCTTGACTTCCTTTGCAACTCGCTAAAATGTGGCAAGGCCTTGGCTCTTGGTCTGCTGAGTTTGGACAACTTGTGTCTGCGAGGTGGAGAAGACGCACTCCCGCTTGGAAGCGGCTTTTGGAGCTGCTCGGTGGGATTTCCACGGGAGGGCAGTGCAGGTGCTCTTTTCCAGGAGTTTGGCCAGGAGGAATTAGCGGAGCTGTTTTCTCCCCGTGCTTAAAGCCGCAGCAATTCCGCTGCATTGAGGGCAGAACCGGACTCCAGGGCTTCACCCGCAGACACGCATGGGCCTAAACTTGAGCGAGGCTTTTCAGAAGCTCTTAAGGCTGAAATCCAGCGGGATTTGGCACCTGCAGGAGCCACTAATGGCATTAAACTTGGCTGGGAGTTGACTCTGAAAATGATCTGTTGTGGTGCTTGATGCAGCTCAGCAGGATGAGGAAACAGAAGCAGAAATAAAGGGATGCTTTTGGGAATTTCAGGGGCACTTTAGGTTCCTGGAGAGGAGAAGACATGCTTGCTGTTCTCTGAAGAACATTTGATGAGAGCAAAGGAGGGACTATGATTTTCCTGCCCTCGAGACTCACGAGTACTCTGCCATCCCAAAGGTCAGCTCAAGCTGCAGATACCCCTTTGTGTTCTGTATGGCTGCCAAAAACCCTAAAATTACTTCAAGAAAAAATATTTCACACCAAGGATCATCACACTTGTGGCAGAGGAACAGCCCCCCACGTCTCTGTTTTCTCAGGAAGTTGGATTTGTGGTGGTTTTCTCCCCCAAATCCCAAGCACTGATGTGCTGATATCAGTTGAGTAACATGTTTAGAAGCATGTTGCCCTGGTGTGTCATGATCTGATCACACTTGTAGGGTTAGGGGTATCTTTTTATTCTTTGGGGTTTTTATTGTGCTGAAGTACTAAATAGCTTTTTAAAAGCCTCTAATTCACACTGTGTAGCATTTTTAGCATGAAACCCCTCTTTTTCAAGCAGTCTTGCTACAAATCCCTGGTGTAGGATAGGTGTAGTCCCACTGTGATTTATTGAACAGCAGAAATCCGGTGTTTTCTCTCAGGGAGAGAGTGCTGGTGTGACTCCAAGAAAGCTGGACTTGTATTGTTTTATTTTTGCCCAAACTGAACCATGAAAATTTGTTTATAAACAACAGTAATTTAGTCTCTTTAGGCATTTGCAAGTAAACTTAATGCCACACATCCCACCTCCTAATAGTTCTTATTTCCAAGGACACAGAGGATTCCATGCCTTCTCCAGCCCTGTGTGACAGTCTGTTGGCTCTACCCTAAGCCTGTTCCTAGGAGAAGAAATACATTAAACATAACCTGATGTAAATTCCAAGGAAAATCCAACCTCCCGCTGTGCTTGGCATGGGCTGGGCCTGTAATTTGGGAGGAGGAAATAAAATCTTTCTGATTTCACAGCTGTTATTGCACCTCAGGGCTGCAAGAGTATTTGCAACCCATTTGCTTCCCTTCCACTGAGTGGGACATGTGAATATATCCTCACTCTAGTCTGAATAAAATATTAACATATCACAGGGCTGTTGGACAGATTGTATCCAAGACAATCTTTTCTTGCTGTAGAAAAGCCTATCAATCATCTCTTGCTCTGGTTGTTATTAGTACCATAGCTTTTATTCCTTTGGCTTCTATGCAGCTGAGTGAAGAGCGACATTTACGTTTTCATGTGGAGCCTTTCCTATCACAAAAGAAGCTGCTGGAATATCTTCTTATTAAAGAATTTATGGATTGCAAACACCCTCCCAAGTCCTAATTAGAGGTCTGTTGGATTTACCATGTTCTATGGCATTTTTTTGTGAAAAAGAGCTGTATTTTTAGTACATTAACAAAAAGCATTATGAACTTCAGGCAAGGTTAGTGCTGCAGATTTACCCCAAGAACAATTCGGATAAAGAAGTTCTGCAAGATATAAATGCCTGGTGTATACCAAAGGTTTCCTATCCCCTGAAATATTTGCCTGTGGTGCATCACAGTCGTTCTTCTCAAGCCAAACCTTGTCCTGCCCTTGTCCTGCCTCTCTTTGGATGCTCATCATCACTCAAGGATATATTCCTAACTTTGATTGGCTTTTTAAACCAAACCAAGCAACCGAATGAAAAAATCCAAATGAAATATTCCTGGTGTTGCCAGTAAAATATAGACACCATATTTCAATGACATAGTGTTCCTGAATATTAAAAAACTTCAACTTTGTTCAATAAGAGCCTTTTTTAATGACAGTAAAAAGCTTCTCCTGAAGTGAGTCAGTTCCTCCGAATGATATTCTCCCTGAGAAAATAATCCAGCGACTGTGACAAAGAAACAACAGTTTGTCAGAGTGCAAAGCTGGCTCTGGGCTGCATTTGTGCACTTCCCTTTTCCATGGAGGTGCTTCACTCTTGGCTGCTGGGAATGGGAATGTTGTATTGGCCAAGTCCAGACCCCAACTGTTTCTATTTAAAGATTTCTGAAGTACTGAGATGGAGTCACATTTACAACGAGGCTGCTCATGTAAAGCAGACTGTAAATGGATTTATGTAAAGGACTGAAAATGGATTTATTTTGTGTCCTCATTGCACAAATTTCGATGTCTCTAAAAATCGTAAATGGGTTGTAAAGGACTCTCAATCTGAACAAGCTTCAGAGCCATAAATTCTCCTCACTCCCCCAACTCCCACCTCCCCTCCCCCATTAATTTTTGACTTTATGTTTATGAGGATCTGAAAATAGTCTAATTCTTTTCTATCTGGTTTGGGCCTATCTTTACCAGCTGGTAAATAGGAAATGTTCACTGTAGGAAGCCAATACTCTGCAGAGTGTAAACAGATGGAATCAATATAAAGTGACAAGTTAGACTGTGCTACTGAGAATACAGAGCCAAAACTAAGAGCATAACAGTCACCATACTTATTTTGTTCCAATTCATTTGCTACTGAATAGCACTTCATATATGCACAGCTGTGTCCTCTCGGTTTTTACTTTCTTTCTTCTGCTTTGATGATGACAATTTCGAAGAAAAACTTTAATTAAAGATTTTACACAGAATGGCCCAAAGTAGAATATGGAGAAAATGAGCCCTGATGTGTTTATAGCAGGAGAGGAATATTTTTTCTGGCATTTATTTCTTTTTTTTAACAAAACAAAATGTGATGGATGTTTCTCCCTGCTCGACTGAGAGATGTTTGCAGCTTGAAGTCTTTGATTTGGAGATGTGGCCTTTCTTACCCCAGAGGGCAGGAAATCCGAATGTGGACGTGTTGCTGAGGGAAAGGGGCCGTGGGGACCCAGAGGCTGCTGTTGTCACACTGTGCTGCCTCAGGGTTTCCCTTTTCCGTCTCCTGCTCTCAGGAAGGGGGTTCTGGAGCCCCTGAATCTGCTGCCTGGTCCCTTCAGGGCCATTTTGTGGGGTGGCTGAACCCCCAAGCTGTGCTGTGTTGCACATCTGAGCTCTGTCTCTCCTGCCAGAGCGTCAGGTGTTGTAAGACGGGTGTTTCTTTACTAATTTATGCATTTTTGACACATTTTCACAAAAATGGAGGAAAGCAGCATGTTCTCCTCGCTCTGTCCCCAACTTTTTCCTTGCAGCATGTTCCTTGAAGCTGCCATTAAAATTTTGCTATTTTTGCTTTCTTGGCAGATAATAACCCCAGATTGCCCATATGTTGTTTAGTAGGGTGGCTGCACAGCTCTAATGAGGGGCAGAGCCACAAGTTTGAGCACAGATTTTGCTCCTGATCCTCAGGGCAAGGTTTCCTCCAGAAGGAACACTGGGTCTGTCCCAGTCTCCTCTGGGCACATCCCTCTAAGCAGCCAAGACATCCCAGTGCATCTGCAGCACTTCTGTGCCTCTCCATCCAGCCTTCTCTGCAAAGCACAGTTCTTTCCCTGACTAAAGGGCTAAAGGCCTGTTTGTCCCAGGGATTCCTTGAAGTGACTTGTGCTGTGTTATCAAAACAGGTGTAAGATGGCATTTTGTTTTGGGTTAGCAAATATTTCCAGTGGATTTGTGTCAGTGGTATTGGTTTCTTGTTCATTGAAATCACCTGCAATTTGTACATTGCATAGAATGAGGAAAACATTTTCAGTTGCTGCAGATTTTTTGAGCAGAGAAGAGACACATCCTTCAGATGAGCTGTTTTAGGAGGAAGGATTTAGAATTTGGAAGCAAGTGAAGAAACAGCCATGTTTTCTCTGTGAGAGTAAAAACAGCCCTGAATGCTGGGCCCTTTGTGATCTTGTGACTGACAGTGGCTGCAGGCTGCTTGCAGCAGGATAATTTGCTAATTTATCTTCTCTATGCAAGTTGCAGCCTTCAGCCTTTCTCTGGCTAATGGATGCAATAGCATGCAAGGATAAATATGTTGAGAATTCCAAAGGGATGGGTCCTGCATCAGGATTCATCTCCAACAGCTTGATTTTCAAGGCTGGGGGGAAAGATCCTGCACAGAAAATGTGTGAGTGCCCTTGCCTGCAGTCTCAGAGTGGCTTTTGGGGTGGGAATTCTTGCCCTCAGATCCAGGACAGGATTGAGAATCTGCATGGAAGTGCTAGGGCCTGCCCTACCCTGACAGCTGCACAAAGGAGATAGTGGGAGCACCAGAGGCTTTTCCATAAGGAGAAGTAGGGAAAGGAAGGAAAGATTTCCTTACTCTGCTTATAAAAAGGTGTTGGGACAACCTTTAGCTTCACCCCTTCAGTTCCTTTGTCTGACATAGGTTATACAAAAGAATTTTTAAAATATTATTATTAATTATAAATATTATTCAGCAGAATCAATATATTAAGACCACTACCTCTCCCGGGAGGAAAAGTTGCTGATAACCAGCTGACTCTTGGAATCTTGGCTTGGAAGAGGGAACATGTCTTATCAGCTGTGCTTCCTCCAGGTGCTTTGACTAGAACTGCTTTTCCCCGTGGGGTACAGGAGGGCTGTTTAAAATGAAATGGTACCGTTGCTCATCCTCACAACCTCTGCAGCCTGAGGTGGAGAAAGGCAGGAAAAGATGAGAAAACGGGGAGTGTTCAGCCTGGAAAGGAGAAGCTTTGGGGTGACCTGAAGGGAGCCCACAGGAAAGATGGAGAGAGAGCATTTCCAAGGGCCTGGAGTGCCAGGACAAGGGGGAATGGCCTCCCACTGCCAGAGTGGGATTACATTGGATATTGGGAAGGAATCCTTCCCTGGGAGGGTGGGAGGTGCTGGTACAGGGTACCCAGAGAAGTTGTGGCTGCCCCATTCCTGGAATCTATGAATGATTCTCTGTGCTCTGTTTCCAAAGAATGTTTAGTGTCTCAGGATTTTAACTTTTGGTGGATATTATTTGCTGGATAGGGACCTCAAAGAGCAAATTAGTGTTTCAGCACTTGAGGGGTGTTTCTTCAGTTTTTTGTTTTTAGTTTGGATATTTATTTCATTGTGAGGGACTTCCACAATATTTTTTTCTCATTTTGTATTGCCTGGCTACGCTATTTCACTTTGTGCATTTCTTCTGATTGGGATACTTTCCAGAACTGGATATCAACAAAAACAGTTAAATAATTAAGTACAAGCAATTATAGAGCAAAAGCAATACTCTTCTAAATCAAACAATCAAAAAAACCCAAAAAAGATGCTTTATTTGACAATAAACCCTGTGTTTGGCATGATAATCTGAGAGGTAATAAATCTATAAAAATGTTACTACATCTCATAAGTGCTGAGTAATAAAAAAGAACATAAATTTTCATTTGGAGGATTTAAAGCTCTGAAATGATGAAGTTTTATCAGAAAAACTTCTAAAGCATAACAGATGAAAATAATGGTCCCAACTTAACGTCTATGTGAAACAACAGAATATGAGAAGTAATACAGAGATAAAATGTAACATTTATTTTTTTCTTACTGATGGAATCTCATACAAATGAATTTTGGAGAAGACTAAATTAATTTGGGAATGTCTGAATATACCCAAATTATACCTGAATTTCTTCTTATGGACAAACCATAGAACAACTCAAAGTGTATTTTCTTCTCAAAGTACAAAATTACAAGAGAATTAACAGGATATTAATGCCCAATATTAATGACCAATTAACAGGATATTTAGCCCAAAGGACTAAAATGAGTTTGTTTGTTTTTTAATGGAATTCCCATCTAAAGATTTCCTGGATTATGTGAAAAATACAATTCTCCTTAAAACCAGATCAACTTTTGGGCTTAAAGAGTTGGTCTTGATCATTCGGTCTTAATGACCAGCAGAGTTATTCAGGTTTCACCTCAGGGCCTCCCTCTCCAGGTTTTTGGGGAAGATCTGCCACAAAATCCATATTTATCTATTTCCTCTTCTTCCCAAGATATCCTGAATTCCTGGCAGCCAGGTAATACAACCCTCCATTCTCAGAGAAATGACCAAAAACATGGGAACAAAACCCTCACAACTTCCTCCTCTATTCTTTGAAAGATAAGGGGAAGAAAGGGGATCTGGCAGCAATTTTTAAATATTGAACTTAAAAGCTTTTTCTTACAAGTCACAGGCTCCAGACAAAGCTGTCCCAAGGCACCTTTATGTTCTCAGGTGGCAGTTATGCAGCAAATAACTCAAGGTTATTTTCTTTGGCAGCAATTTCAGAGCAAATCTTGGTGTAAAGAATGATTTCTTTCCCTTGAACAACAGGCTGGATTCATAAAAAGTATAATGGGTCTATTTGTTTGTTTTGCAGTTTTAACAATTAGGGGTGTCTGTGTGTGTGTAAAAATAGGGAGCAGGAGAATAATGAATAGTTGTACTTATAATTAGCATATTTTGATACTTGGAAATCCAGAAGCCATTTCTATGCTTATTAAATATGTGTTGTCAGCTTCAATTTTTTTGAAAAATGCTAACTAAAAGAATGATTTCAGATGGAAACATTGCTTAAGGAATATGTATTGAAATGAAAAGTAAACCTAGACTTTGAAATGCTGAGATTGACTATTAACCTGAGTTTTTTGTGGCAGTTTTGTAAAATAGAACTGTCAATCCCCAAATATTTTTGAAGTACAGACAGTCCTGAGCAGAGGAAAGAGGCCAGAGACAAATGTGCTGTTTGGTTTTCATTCTATTTTATAGATTATCTTTCAAAGGATTTCATATATTTCCTATTTCTTCAGTTCACTACAAGTTTTGAATAGGTGTGTTCTCTAAAGAATGGTTCTGTTTCTTTAGGCTTTGGAATCATTAGACACTCTAAAGTTATGGATTCTAAATAATTTCTGAAGGATTTTAGCAGAGGTACAGACACAGTTAAAGAAAAAAGCCCAGAAAAGGCAGTTCCATGTATGTGCTCAGAAAAGGAGCAGGAACTCGAGTACTTTTCCTCTTTCCAATTGTCTCAATAGAAGTGTTTATGTTGGCCTTGAGGAAACTGGTTTGCAATTTTGTAGGACATGGAGAGCTCCTGGTTCTTGGCAAGTACAAGGAGGACAGGGACAAATTGAAGCCCAATTTCCTTTAGCTTGGGAAATTCTTACAACTCTGTTGTGAAAACTGCCTTAAAACCAAAAGGTGACACATTACATGGGCTGAAAAATTAAATAACTATTACAAGACAGAGAATTTGTTACTGTGACTCAGAATCTTGTAGCACTTGGGAACCTTAATTTTCACCCTGAACTTCGCAGAGAACTTTGGTAACAGCTCAGGCACAAAAACAGGGACAAAATGGGGAACTTGGACAGGTTGGGGAGGTCAAGGTGACGTGAGACACTTTTTTTGTCAGCATGACAGTGACTTCAAGCCTGGCAGCAATTCTAACCTCGTGGAACATTGGGAAAGTTTGGGTTTGCTTTAGTTTGTAAATAAAGGTATACCCAGGCAACAAAGCCTTGAAGAGTTGTACACCTTTATTTCTTTGAAGCCGACAAAGCTCTGGACTTGGCCAAACCAGTTTTCTTAACAGCACTAATACTGCAGAAAATAGAAGGAGCATAAGCAGAAAAGACTCTTTCTCCAGTCAGGCCCCACCAGCTGAGTGTTGTGTGGCAGAGTTCAGCCTGGTCAGCACTGAGAGGGCACCCAGGGAAAATTTAAGGGAGTGCCAGGCATCACAGCAAAAGGAAATTGCCAAGCTTTGAGGCCTGTTAATTATACCAACCTCTTTTATGAACTACTTCCATACATAGGGTTTCTTGTTTGCTTTTACAGCCACTTAGCAGAAGCAGCAGTTGTGTTTTATTTTGTGTTTCAATCTTGCTTAGATTCCCAGCACGTGTTAGAACTGCATGTTCCTTAGGCTGACACAGCCAAGCTTCCATGCACTCCCATGTTGAGGTGTTTGAGAAAATGAATAGCCAGAGCACTCTGTCACCTCTAATTAATTAATGATTTCCACTCAGTAATGACCAGTTGCCGTTGTCATGAAAATTCTGGCTCTCTAAGAGAAGCAGCCACTGCATCAGGACTGGATATTCTCCTACTAGCTCAATTGCCCAGACCTGCCACTGTGCTTTCTCAACCTTGAAAATGCAGGAGAGGCAGGAAAAATGAGGCTACAGGGACATTAAACACCTTGACCCTTTTCTTCTCTGTACCTCAGTTGGACAGAGCAGGGTGTTAATAACACCAACATTGTGGCTTTGATGGACCATCCACTCCAGAGCTGGACTCTGAGCCTTTGTGGAGCCCTTCCAGCTTGGAATATTCTCTGATTCCATGATATATGTCAGGGAGCTCAAGGCCCGGACTGAAAGCACAGTGCATCTCACCTTACAGGCCCTCCCAGTCCTTGCTTTTTTATTTTGGACTTTCTGAAGTCTATCCTGTATCTTTACCCTGTGATTTCAGCAGTTTGGAATGAGCAATAATCAGCTTAGAAGCAGATGGGGACAGGGTGCTTGTCAAAAAATAGTGTGGGGAGAAAAGCCTCAGGGATGCTCTCAGTTTCAGAAAAACAAGTCAGGCTTTCCATTGTTTCATGAACCTTATCAAAATCTGCAGGAAGTCAACTTTCAGGCATTTTACAAGCCTCTCCTTTGCAGCAGCCTATGAATTAAAAAAAACCCAACCCAAATAAATGAGTGATATGTTTATACAACAGCTAAATTAACTATTCCACATCTTGTAACACTCTCCAGTGTTCACTGTGCTGATGACCCATTTTAATCCCAGGAACTTTGATCCAAGGTTGTGCCATGGATGGTTTCAAAGTTACATTAAGACAGGTGCTACCAAGCAGGCTGATCCACAAAGTATTTATTTTTAGCTCTGAATTTGGAGGCAGAGTTATTATTTGAGAAACTTGTCTGCCTTGTCACTTGGGAGTGTGTGATTGGGAATACTGTTTTGTAGTGAGCTTATTAATTAAACATCTGACCCTCAGAGCATGCCAGGGTAACCTATTTGATCAGTTCACAGAGAAGAACATCTGAAAAGGTCTCGTAAAAAATGCATTATTGTTTTAAAAGCTTCATGAACTTGGTTTTTCTGAGCAAAACACTATAAATTGTGTTCATTACAGCTATGCTCAGCCTATCAGGACAAGGAAAAAGCCTTCAGAGCAATTGATGTCAGTCAGAGTGGATTTGTGTCTTTGGATTACTTGAAGTCAGTCATAAATGGCTTTATATTTCCTTTGCCAAATGAAACTTTTCAAGAGCTAATGAATAGGTAAGAATAATATTATTTTCTTAGGGGACATTTTTTAGCACTGCTGTCTTATAACTTTATTATTGCTTTCTGTGACTGCCATCATTAATTCATCTTGTGCCTGTGCTGCAGGGAGTATGGCACAGTATGCAAAGCTGAAATAGCTGGGTAAAAAACCCCAAGTTCTCTTTTGCATTAAGGTATATGTAGGTTTAACAGAGAAGCTTTAAATTATTGCTCTCTTAATTCAATTTTCTCACTAATTTGTATTTAATTTCCTAAAGGAAGCATTGCTTCCTTGAATTTAAATGACTGGGGATGTGGGATGGTGTGAATTTGCTGGAAGAGCAGCTGACTGTTAGCACCATATTCACATGGTGACAATGTGACTCCCAGCCTCTCCATTTGAAATATGGTGTGGTAAGGAGAAGGAAGAGAAGGGGAATTAGTGGCTGAAAGAACTAATTGTAGAAATTGTCCCTATGCGCTGCTCATTGTCAGTCACTGGAAAAGGCAAGGGGCGCTTTTGGGCTGCATCAGAAAACAATTTCATACCTGGAAGTTGAAATTTTAACTAAAACTTGAGGCAAAAATCTTTTCAACTTAGGTTTTGACATGGTAAATGTTTTTGCTGAGACTTGTGTGAAGGCTGAGAAATCATGTCAACTACTGAATTCAAGTCAAGGTACTATTTTGCTCTAGCCAGGCTTCTTTGTAGGATTCTGACCAACACTCAAGTGGACAGAAAACACTTCTCAGCCTGGCCTCAAGGATCTCAGCAGATAGATTTTAGGCCACAGGGCATTTTCCAAAATGATTTCCTGACCAGGATCACTTCAGCATACCCTGACTGGCTTCCTGAACTTGTTTTTTCTTCTTAAAGCCAAAATATAACATGAGTGGATTTTTATTGCAGCTTTTGACTAAACCTAGTCCAGGATCAATCCTTTGTTCTCAGGAACCAGAAACTGTGAGGAGAAAACTGACAGAATAAACTTGTTGGCAACAGTGCTGAGGGCATATGGCCAGTCAAGAAGAAAGGGAGAACAACTTAACTCTTACCCAGCATTTTTAGTCCAAAGTACTGCTTAGGATTACACAGCAAATCACACAGTGTGAGGTCAGCAACCAGGTCATGAATTGCTGCTTGATGATTTCGTAGCTCAGAGCTGATCCATTTGAATTGTTGGGAGAACAGAGTCACCCATTTAAACAAGCAGCTGAGTTATTTTTCCTTTAGTTCATGTAAAGAGCTCAGTGCAAATATACATTTTACAGCAGCAGGTGCTGCCTGAGAGTGTCATCTGCAGTAACCATATTGCTTTGTGCATTGAGGAGACAAATCTGATTTGCTTCTAATCATTCACAGTGTGATATAACAATGATCAACTATTGCTTTGTCAAAAAAATTGCTATTATAGCAGCTTTTTTTTTTTTTTTTCAATTAATGTGGCTTGTTAGTTTAAATCTTAAAAAGTAAATCTTGCTCTTAAGGGCAGGTGCATAATGGGAAGATTTCTGCTTGTGTTCTTCCACTGGAGCTTTCTCCAGCATTTGAAAAATATAGTGACACTTTAATGATGCTGTAAACAGAAATGTTCTAGCCTATACATGCCATATCTTTTAGGTGAGATTTCTCACATAATGCATTTCAAAAGCTCCACTAGGTGAATGGAACAACAGGAAAAGCTCCTTGGAGTCATCTAATTCTGATAATGAAGTAACTTCATTGTAGCTGATAATTAATGAATAGTAATTGATGGGCAAGGGACATGGCTTCAAGGATTATATGCTTTTATTTAAATAGCATGAGATGTGACGTGCCAGAGACCTTGTTCATAAGAAATAATACACGACATGATTTTATGGCTGTTGGCATTTACATCTAATGGGCTCCTGGAATAAAATTCAGGGCCTGGTGAAGTTGATGCAGTTTTTCCTCGACAATTCAGCTCGAATTTTATCCTTGACTGGTTTAGTATCAGACTACATGCACACTTCTCTGGATATGCCCCCTCTGCAGCACAATCAAGCACATCAGAGACAGATCAGTGTTCCAAGAACATCGCCCATCTGAGCCCTGAATTCCTTGAATTCTACCATTCTAATCTTGAAATTCTTTCTTTTTTTTTTCATTGAAATTTCTTTCATTTAGAAATAAAACATTGTCACTTGAGGTTATCTAAAGAGGTGCATAAACTGAAGAAATTAATTTGGCAGTATTTCAGCATTCCCATGTGAGAAATAGTTTGGTTGTGTTTCACAGCTTTGCTGTGGATTTTGTCCCCTCACAGGAGAGGGATGTAAATGAAGGGTGTTCTCGTGATGGTTGGGAGCAAGACAAACATGAGCAATGGGAAGGGTTTGCCTCACTTTTAAGGCTTCTTTGTGGTTGCCAGGGTTTCCAATTGGTGACTTATTTAAAATATGAACTGAATCTTTATGCACTGTTGCTCAGGATTTCAGTGCACCCAATATCAGTTAAAAACAAAAGGACAGTTTTCAGCAGCACAGGTAGTTTTCAACTTTTTGTGTGACCCTCCTGCTTCATTTCTTTGATTTTTGATTTGTATAAAAGTATCAAATGCTAAGGCACTGATGGTTGAAAAGTTTTTTAATGCTTAGTATTTTGATAATATATCACAGAGTTTTACCAGCTACCCAAGCTGTTATGGCTCCAATCAGCCAATTCTTTTGGAATTATACTTTTCTGGACTGGACACATCCATAAGAATACTTCAGAAGAGCCACAGCATGTAGAATTATTTTTATTACTTTAACAATTTAGCTGGCCTCCTCTAGTGGATAAAATGCTGGATTATCCCTCACAAAAGATGCACATGTTTTCTGTCTCTACAGTGCAATTATTGTATTCCTCAGTTATTCTCCCTATGGCATCTAAATATTGTATTTATTGACTTCCTAGCACAGCCTGAAATCTGAGAGCCAGCTTAATAACTATAAAGAGGAAATGTTTAAATTCAAAAAGTGCTCAGTTTTTTATTCTGATTTAGCTTTATCTAAAAACTTACACTGGGGAGTTTCTCCTTGTGCCTCCCACCTGCTAAAGGTTGGATTCATCCCTTTTCATGACAAAACCTGCAAAAGGATATTGCTGTGTTGGCCAGGACTGGCAGAGCTCCCCAATCCACTTCTCAATCTGCAGAATGGGGGGAAACCACCGCACTTTGTGATCAATGGTCCCACAAATCCTTGACCTTCCTACTCCTACACTGGTGCTTCTTCCCAAGTTCCCTTCAGCTCCCAGGATCCTGAGAATTGTCCCTACTAAAGTCTGAGAGGCAGTTGCAGAGCCAGGAGGTGGAATTGGGGCTCTGATTGACACAGCTTTGGCTGGTTGCTCATTTTCAGGGCAGAATTGCTCTCTGCAGTGTGATTTGAGTGATTTAGGAGACCACAAGCATCTGAGTGTGAAGTGATCTCAGCTGGGGGCTCAAAATAACAGTTGTTGTCTTGGCCTTAATTTTAAAAATAATCTGTTATTTCATACTGTTTGTTTCATATTCATTAATCCAAGACAATAATCAGATATGAAATATCTGTCCTTCCCACAGCTTCTTTTTTTTTTTTTTNATTGTTGGCAAAGCCCTGCCCTGCAGGGAATGAAATGAGTCCTCTGGTGAATTTTGAATGCCAGCACTGCCTCTGTCATCACTCATCCCAAGATTTTGGGGCTTGGCCCTTCCTGGGCAGTGGGAGATGCTGAGCCTGGAGCCCCTGGTGCGTGTTTGAGCAGGCCTCCTACCAAAAGCCAGGTTCCCTCCTCACCCCATGATGTCAGATGGCACTTGACCAAAACCTGAATGCTGTGGTTGTTCTCACTTGTGGTGTTCACCTTTAGGCTGAGCTTAAGAAACTGTGGAGTCCAAAAACTCCAGGTTTTTCATAAAAGATCCTGGAAGCTTTGCATACCTCTGACTGCATTTGGTAGTTTTTTAGCTTTGTCCTCTGCATCCCGGATTAGCAAATGCTCTAAACACCATCTGCCACAGTTTTAAGGAGGCTTAGGAGTTTTAAAAGCTTTTCTGAGGTGACTATTGTAGCAAGTCAGCACATTTCTGATGATACATGAGGGATGTAGTTGCCTATGAAGCACCATCTGAAGCAGGAGTGCATTTAACCATTGGAGCTTCCTGCAATACCATTAACACCAAATAGGAGACTTTCCAGAGGTCTGGGGGGTTCATGGGATCAAGTCCTTATTGATTTTGAAGTAATTTTTTATGGAATATGGTACTAGTTAACTTCCCAAAATTTTTAATGTAATTTAACCTTTCCAGCACTTCTGAAGTTTTCAAATTTGGATGTAACGAACCTTCTAACACTCTAAAAAGCACAATATCCTATTCCCATTAGTTAGTTTCCCTGCTGTTATGTGTAAATAATGAGAAGGGATGCATTAAATACCATCTCACTGTAATGTGAATGTCTGTGCCTGAAC
Organism: Serilophus lunatus; assembly: GCA_013399895.1. Taxonomy (NCBI): domain Eukaryota; kingdom Metazoa; phylum Chordata; class Aves; order Passeriformes; family Eurylaimidae; genus Serilophus; species Serilophus lunatus. Next base: position 161,256 of record VXBA01003297.1, read on the forward strand.
TGCTCCTCCCAGACTCCATTTTACAGCCACTGGAGAGGAACAATGGGCAGGATTCATGTCATCAGCTGGAGGTGTCTGCTGTAGGATGAGCTGGATCCTGTCCTGGAAGTGCCTGTTCCTCCCCAAAGGCTGTAAGGGGAACTCGGAGCGACTCGCTCAGGTGCAGGGAGAGAATTCCACAGCCACACACTTGGAATGGGGACAAGAAGTTGGCTCAGTTGTCAGATTTACAAACAGAGAAAAGCTCTGCAAGCTTCCTCTCGTAATTGGAGTTGCACACATTTGGCACGATAATGATGAGGATGTGATGTTCTAAATCAAAATTTTGCTTGGTATGTAGAGTACTTTAGTAAGGAAGTCTTAAAAAACCCTTTTCTTTCTTTAAAATCATGTTTGGACTGAGGGCCACAGGTAAAATAGCTTGGCAACAATTTTGAGAAAAATTCAGGGATCCTTTGAACACCTTTGAAAACAAGCAGAGAATTCCTACACGGAAAAAAACCTCCATAAGTCAGTGGTAAGTTCCCTTTTTTTAAGTGACTGACCTGTGGTTACATACTTATTGAAAACGAGAAATGTATCCATTCAGTGATCACCCTTGATTAAATGCTGTTTAGTCAATGTTTTGTCAATGTTTTCTCCAAGCGCACTCTTATTTTGAATCCTATCAAACCCTAAGTCTTAATGAGGGGATTTATTCTTCCTGCTCCAAGAACATAGTGAGGAAAAGAGGGTGAGACATGAAAGCACTGCAGACTTTTTTGCTCTTGCAGAGTAAATCCAGCTAAAGGAGGTAAGTGACACTGTTCTTCAGAAGCTCTGCAGGCACATCCAAGGTGTTTATCCCTCTTTAAAGCATCTTTTTTACTTGATGAACGAAGAGCAATTATTTTTAGGTGCTGCCTCAGTTAATTACTATTAAAATAAGCATTTGTCCAGTATCTTCAAAGTACTCTGCTCTTATTCTGTTACAGCAGCACACAGTGGGTTTTTGTCAAGTTCTTTTAACATAGATTTGTGCAACTGGGGACTAAATAATCCGTGACAACCTCTCTGAGAACCAAAAATTATTGCCTCCTACAATTTCACTTCAAGTCATGTTGGCCAGTTCTTTAATCATCCCTGTAGCTGCCTTTGAACTCCTGCTGGTTTTGGTGTGTATTTCACGAATTGGTGCTTTCTCAGAAGTTGCACTGGCACCAGAAAAATAAATAATAAACTTGTCAGATACTACTAAATGTTGCCCTGTTCCTACAGCCAAGGATTGCCTGAGTCCCTTGTGCCAACCATTGTTATCTATGCTTTGATTAGATATTATGAACTAACAATCTTTTAGAGTAACTGCTCCTTATAATTTAGCTTCCTCTTCTACTCTGGTTTATTTTCTCCATTTCTCATTGTAGGACTTCATTAGGAAGCTTCTTCTCAGTGGGTTGGAGTTGAAAATGCCACCTTTTTAATCCATGTTCTGAAAGCAGAATCCCAACCCAGTGCTTTCTAATGTGCAACCTAGAAATATAATGTTCCCTCTAACCACACAACAAATTTGACTTTAAAATGTTGGATTAGATTGATGTTTTATAAAAGGATGAGTGAAGCACCCTTTGATATTCTGTTGTTAGTCTTGCAATATTTTTGTGGCTTACTTTGAATCTCAGATCTTGGCAAAAAATTGTTGTGCAAGTGCTTCAACACCAAAGAAATAGCAATAAATAACTTCTCTAGCCTTCTGTAATGATTTCAGAAAGTTTCTCCGTATATAAAGAGACACAGACAAAATATATTGAAATAATTTTAATATTTGGTATAAATTAGTTTTGCTTTTTTAAATTAAAAATATTATTGCTGCATCTGTTATTTTTATGCATTCCATTATATGAAATGTTTTATAGCTCTTGTCTTGATATGTGCTGTCCCAGTCACCTAAAGAATTGGCATTTTTGCCATTTGAAGATGAGCCATCATTCTTTTATGATTTTCAGAGTCATATTGTTGCATCTGCAAATTTAAAAATTTGTGTCACATTATGGCTTTCACCTGTAGTATTATTACTATTTTGTTCAGTCTCTTCTGGAAGGAGATTGCTCACGTCAGGACAAGGAATTCCTGACTAGTTCTTAAATGCATCAGATTCACAAGAGGAACAAAACTGGTTTATCTTCTGTGCTGAAACATGGCATCAGTTAAACTTTAGAGTGTTCCAAGTTCTAAAATATTTCGAGGAACACGGTGGGTTTAACATTATATCCTTAATTCTATAGAGCATAGATTCCAATTTAATGTTGCATTGTGAAGGAGACCAGTAGGCTGTGATTGACAGTTAATTAATATGTGCAGGATAAAGCCACACTTGAATATGAGACAGAGAGCCCTTTGGAATAGAAGGGGAGGTGTCCTAAGGGTGCACAGCCAAGTACAACTGCTTAGGAAGGAAGGCACATCCCCATGGTCCCTGGGCACACAGGAGGGACTGCACGGGGGGGAAATCTCTTCTGATGGAGGGATGAAGTTAATGAGAATCAGCACTGTGTGGGAATCGTGGGCAGATCACATTAAGTAGTATAAACACAGTGCTATCAGGTATTTGGAAAGGGGTTGTGTTTGCAGTTTCTCAGCTGATTCAAAAGTACCTTCATCTGAGTGTTTTCTGGACTTTGCATTCCTTTTCCTGTTCAGCTCTGGAATATGAGCTTTTGGTAAGAACTATCCTTCCCATTTCCATGGGCCTCGGGATGCCCAGAGCTGTGCTAAGAGGCCTTTCTGTCAGCCTTGATGGAATGTCATGATATGCACATCCCAGACACTGGATTGTGTGATCATCCCTTTAGTGGACAAACTGGATTTTATTTTTTTATTACTTTGATTTGCTGCTATTGTGCTCCCTAACTTGTAGGAGTCTGTATTTCTAAATTGTGTGAGCAAATAATAGACTGAAAAAATTAAAGCTCTCAGTCTGGTTGACACAAGCACAGGAAGCACTGGGCATATCTTCAGAAGTCCTATTGGCATATTTTTTATTAGATCATTTTGTAGAGGTGATTTACCACAATTCATTCTAATATAATTACATAAAGACTGTTCTTTTGGGCTCTGCAGTATTTCATCTATATACATATATATGTGACCACAGAAAGAAAGAATTCACTTAGCAATTTATGGGAAAAGAAATCAGTTTCCTACATTGCAGTAGATAATAATAATAATGCTCCCAACATTCAGACCATGATTCAGTAAGACACTTTACTACACGATTTTAATTCATTTACTGAACTGGAGCATTACTGAATGCAATTGTTAACAAAGGCAAAGATACTGGAGATGGAAAGACAGGCTGAAGAAAGAACTATTTAATCCCCAGCATTTGAAGGCTCCCACTGTGAAAGAAATACATGTAAAATGGTTTATATTTATACATAGCATGATGATTCTTTTGTTGGAATAGATCAGTACATCCAGTCACACTACTTAGATAATGATCTGGGCAACAGAATTAAATCATTTGGACTAGAAGTTGAACATGCAAGGTGGCCGAATAAGCTAATATTTTGTAAATCCTGAAGTAGTAGATCTTAATGTTCCCATGTTACCTAAGGTTTGAACAAAATGTGATTTACTTTTATCATAACAGATATTTCGTCTTCATGGCTAAGATGTAGTCATTGTGTACAATTGTTTCTTGTGAAGTACAAACCATCTTTGGAGCTTCAGCACCAGATTCCCTAAGTTATTTACTGGGGGAAGGTATATTATCAGGTTTTGCTTCCATGTGATTTAATGCAGTGACAGCAGTCTCTAAAGAAAATTCAAATACCAGACAGTAGCTGCACAAGACCATTATCTTTTGATTGCCAAACTTTAAAGTATTTCCCAGACCAACTGATGAAGTAAATAATTGCTCATCCTCTATATTATTACTGCCACCCTGGATCTCTGTGGAGGACTAAAGGGAAACAGAATTTTCTTAGGGTGAATTTTATGAACACAAAGATATTTGTCTAGTGCTTAGCCAGGAAAGCTGAATCATTGAAGGAACTATTTACTCCTAATTTTTCTGTTATTGTTCCAAAGGCTTTATTCCTCTTTTTCTTCTTCTTTCTGCCCATTATCTTTCCTCAGGTTTCTTTAGAGAAAATAAAGAAACAATTAAAAAAAGAGGGGAAAAAAAAAAAAAGTTCAGGAACAAATTAAAAACTATAAAATGCAATAAACAGTCACATAAAACAATTGTAACAAACCCACATGTAAAACTCACCTACACAAATTATAGATATTACTTGCCATGGGAACTGAGATAAAAACTATGCCTTAAATGTAGCAAAACAACAGTATCCTGGTTCTGTTGCATGAAGTTATCCATTGCTTGTTTCTTTATAGTCCAAATGGGTGACCATTGGCATGAGAATGTTTTGCAGGGTTTGATGTCCAGTCACATTTTCCTTGAGAGCTGATTTACCCTCAGCTCAGGTCAAGAATGCAGTTAGACCCAGCCTAGCAGCACAGCTGCCTTACAGTTGCATAAAAGCATGCCAAGGAAGCTTGAGGAAAGAGAGTCAACCACTGTAAGTCTTCAGATTGAAACACCACTGTCAACAGTCAGAATTCCTCCAGGCTCACCATGTACTTATAATTTCATCTCTAATTGAAATTCTGTGATGACCCAGTGTTTGCTTTTACTCTGGTCTTTTGGACTGTCATAGACAGCACCTGAAAACTGCAGCCCCAGACAAAGCTGTGTTCAAACATGGAATGTTTAGTTGAGTTTTTGGTGTTTTTTCTGGAATTAACCATGAAGAAAATTCTGTGCTGATACATTTAGGCTCACGTGCTACCTGTGAATATGCTGAGAGTGGTACCAGGATCTAATAACAGGTATCACTTGACAGACTTTTGTGTGAACTTGAGGCAATAGCTGAGGTACATGGGAACAATTAGACTCCTCTTGGCTCAGCTGAGTCGAGTTCACTCCAATCCAGCAACTATCCAGACACAGCTTTGTGGGAGCACTGATTCCACACCAGGTAAGGAGTGACATGCTGTTGATAAACTGCCCCAAATGTGAGCTGGTTTGTGCAAGGTAAGTTTACTTATCTATTAATTTGTGGCACAGCAAATGAAATAATCTATCCCAGTGTATTGTAGTTCCATTCCCATAGTTTGTCTTCTATCCAGTGATTATTCCAGTTGTTTGTCCACTGTTAACTGAAGCACGTGCAGGCTATGGAAACATCTGTAGTTATTGTAGGCCAGCATGATCTGGCAGAGTGAAATGATATGTTAAAATCAGCATTGCTTTAGTAAACATTTGTTCTTTATGCTTGTGATGGAAAGATTACAAGGAATTATCTTTGTCAGGTTTTACATCACCTAATATTTCGAATTAAAGAAAGTTTTCCGGGAGTTAACTTATCCAAAACAGAGTGGATACCTTGACTACCAGGAGTCAGTAGTAAATGTTTTATTTTTAGTTCTATAGCCTTATAAAAGAGGCTATGACTGTGGCAAAATGCTGGATTGTATTTTGGTCAAATGTTCTGCCTACAGTTTTTATCTAAGTTAATATGTTCCCATTCCTTCCAGCACTGGAATAATCATAATCAGCACTTCCAGCCTCTGTTTTTGAAGCATCAATTGGAACACAGTCTCTGGAAGTCTTTGACGACTCCAGCAGAATCCCTGACTCACTGACTCTACTCTGAGTAGAGCAGAGGAGGAACATGTAAAAGCATTTCTTAGTTTTCAGTTGTCAGATCTTTTTTGCTGGCATTTTGCTGTTTCTTAATTCATCTCCACCTCTTTCCTTTCGCCTGAAATTTTGCACAGAACAGTGTTTGGTCAGATCTGCAATTATGCTGAGAATTGTTTTTGTGTCAAAATGTGATCCTGCTTTTGTTTCTTCTCAGAACTTTGTTTTTAATACACTCAATTCCAAATGAAAAACACTTGTATTCTGAGTGCTAGTGCTACCAAACAGATTCTGAAACACGTTCAGTAAGCCAGGTTTTGTCATGATTTCCTTTGTGCAAACCCATTGTCTACAAATTATGCCCTTTTTGTTCTGGCTCGTAGTGCTGTAAGCGGTAACATAGTTTCACTAAATGTTAGATTTGTCATTTTAGTACGTTTTCCATGTGGTAACACTATCATAGTTTAACTACATGAATGGTTTTGGTTTTTTTTTTTTCTTTTCCAGCACTACTGAGTCATTCAATTGTTAGGTGGAGGAGATCCTCTCAGATAAAATCATGCAAAAATGGAAGAAGTTTCTTAAGGCTTTGCAGTCCTGTGATCCTGATCTGGCAATATCAACAGAAGTCCTACAGCAGTGTTGGCCCTGTTTGTCAGATCAACAATTTCTGAAGCAAACTGATGCCATGTGAGTTGTGACAGATTCTATGTCATTTCTTCTCTTAACATGACTTTCTTCTTGTCTTTTAATATGACAGCTATAGCTGGGGGCATCGAATACTTTGGTTTGCCTTAAGCATATAGAAGTGAAAGAATTGGGGACAGGGAAGCTCCATCAGCTTCTAAGTGCCTTATCTGGCTTCAGAATTTTGGAAACTCTTGTGAGCTTGACATGATATCAGCATTTCAAAGGTGAGACAAGCCTTTTCAACAAAGGAAATCTGTGCTGCAGATCCAAGATCAAACATGATTTAGTATTTCCAAATACAACAAAATCGAAATTAATTAATGTCTGTCCTCAATAGATTATTGCTGTAAAGAGCAAAGTATTGAAATTTAAAGTTGCCAACATGAAATCTAATTTTCAATGTGAGCAGGCTCCCTAAAGTGAGAAGTCAAAAGAGCAACAAGCATGGGGAGCAAGGGGTCAGAATATCTATGCCCAAAGAAGAGGGAATTGTTAAGCATTTTATTGCCATAACATTTCAGTCAGTTTATAATCAGGTCTAATACACTCTCCCAGGAGGCCTAGTTTTCTCTGCTTACAGGCAGTGACTTTCAGAAAGATGTGGAATTCTTTCCTACCTTTGAAAACATAATAGGAAAATCAAAGAAATCATTTCCAGTTTGACCCTCACAACCCAGTGTCCTGCTGATCATTGTGTGTGAGAAGCAAACACAACAGCATCAATGGGAAATGGCTTTTGGAAAATAATCTTTGATCCTGAAATATGAATGAGCATGAGCCTGATCAGTAAAACCAATTCCACTGTGTGCATTTTCCTTTCTCTAAATGTCTTAAGAGCAAGCTTTGGGTGTTAGGCTCTGGGTTCAGGAAAGTCATGTTCCCAGCACAGTGTGCTATAACTATATGCTTTCACAGTTTGTCAGCTTTATAGCTCTATGTTGTGTGGTATATAATTAGTCATTGATCATGAACAAGTAATTATCCTTTGAATTACCTGGGACTCGACAGTTATACAATTTTCTAAATAATGTTTCTACTATTATTTGTGTCAGTGAGAGTTTTGTGCTGTAAGAAAAGTCAGGAATTACAGCCACTTTGGGTTGGAGAGAGGTCTTTACTTGAAATTCTAAACATTACCTGTAAGGAAATAATATCCAGTAAGGTATGGGGGGGGGGGGGGGGGNATTTAGGGTTTAATGAATTCATCATGGTGGCTGCTTTACTTTTGTTTTAAAAGGAAGCAAGTTAAGCCTTATGAGATCAAAATGCTGAACACTGAGGTTGTTTGGCAAAGTAAAGGAAGATATGGTTAAAACACTTCCAGGATTCTTTGAACATTGAGCACATTTGTTTTATTGAACTGGGGCATTGCTGGAAAGTTCAGGGTGTGTGTAGCAGAGAGGTGTGCAACATCAAAGGTGGGATGAGACTGGAATCTTCTTATAGGAGTAACATCTAAAATATACAGCTGAAAGACAAGGTTTGTATTCTACTGTCAAAGACAGTCAGGGGCATACAAACCTGCATTGGCCCTGTTTAGAAAGCAGGGTATTCACGCCATATTATTAATTCTTCTGCAGTAAACTTTCCTTAAGGCACCTCTTCTTAGGAATATCATTCAGCAGGGTCATGGTCTGGGCAGCTGATGACCCCACTGGAGAAGAAATGTCATTCTTACTGAAATTCAGAAGAGAATTTATACTCCATAATGCAATAGATGGTCTCCTTGTTTGGAGAAGTATTTGGTTTAGGTAATTAGCTTAGAATGGCTCATTCATGGGAGATATTTCCCCAAATCTCCTTTGTTGTAATCTGCTTTTATAGTTGTCATTCTGTGATTTAGCCTTATATGTTTTGCCTCACATCTTTTTATCAGTGTTACAAATGGGGTGTTGATTTTTAAATTAAATCTTAAATAAGCCCATCTTAGGAAAATGTTGTGGATTATGTAGAGAAACAGTGGATGGCACTGTTCATTCGCTGCTCTAAAGTGGTAAGAAATGCCAGGTTTTAAAAAGCTGTATTTTAAAATAATAAGGGGGGGGGGAGGAAAAAGGTAATTGACTCCTCTAAATGCACACACACTGGCTTAGGACTATCACATCTGTGCTGGGAATGACATAGCCAGATTGGGGATTTAGCAGGGGTGCTCTAAGGGATGCAGGGGGTTTGAGCAAAAGGTGATGAAGAGACTGAATTACACTCTAAATTCCAGTGGTTCAGCTACATCAGTCTTGTTTATTTGAAATGATACTTCTGCTTTGGGGGGCTTGTACTGTAATTGGACTTTTGCATTGATGTGACTCATCCAGAGACACTTGAGGACAATCCTGAAGCAGAATCGCTGGAATGTCTGTCCCAGATGGCTTCCTGTGAGATGATATTCAGGCTGGGGAAAAGAGGGAACAATTTTTAAGGGCATTGGGAAACCTTTTATGGATTAGACTCACAAAGCAGATGTTGCTCTGTGTGTTCACAGCCATTTTCTGTGTGAAGGCTACACTTGTTTGAGCTCTAAGCAGAGCTTCACAATGACTAGAAGATGGAGACTCTTTCCCTTTCACCCCTCTGATACTTTGCCCCTGCAGTATGTGTGGTGTGGATCAGATTTCTCAGAAGAAACGGAAGCTTTGATTTCTTTTCTCTTCTTAGAGGCCCAGGAGGCACTTGAATACTTTCAGTTACAAGTGGTTCTTTACCACAGGTATTTTCTAAATAGAAGTGGAGTATTCCACTTGCAATAAGTGATGTGCATCCCCAGCACGGAGGGGCAACAGCCTTCTTGTTTTCATCCAGGAATGCTCCAAAGGTTTATGGACATGAATGAAACTCTGAAAGGAGAAATAGCTCAGGAAAGCAGTGACACAGTGATGACAAGGGCTCTGATTCTAGAGTGCTGCTAATTTATATGGGAACAATTTAAGAGCGTAATTTAACAGGCTCAGGGAGCCACCACCTGGAAGTCACCCTCAGAGTAACCCAAGGGGCTGATCAAACACTGTGTCTGCTCCTGGGCACATCTAGGAGCGTTAACTTCCAGTTTCTATTCATGTGCCAGACACCAAATTAAGGTAAACAAGGGCTTTCATTCAGGATTTCTGGCAGATGTAGTTGTGCGATGCCTGTGATCTTACCTCCCTCTTCTACCAATGCAGCTGAATTTGACAGGTCAGTGTTGGGTGAGCCAAGTTTCTTCCAGGGGTCCGCCATATAATTCAAGTGTTAATTATGCTGTAGGTAAGGGAGGTTTTTATCCTCAGGCTCCTTCTAGAGTCAATGGAGCTCTTCCAGGTAATGATACAGTGCTTAAATTAGGCTCCTATTTTGTCTTTAGACAACAGAAGGAGCATGGGAAGGCTAATTTCCAGTGCATAAAGAAAGCCTCCTTAATAATGCCCTTAACTGTGTATGGAAAGCAAATGTGTTACTTTGATTGTCTTTGCCTTAAGACATTTGTATTATGTATTGTTCTCAACCTCTCAAATTATTTTAAATTCTTATTTTATCCAGGTTATGCAATAAATACAGGGATAACTCTTGATAAAATCTTTTACAAGATGCTTTTGGATAACTTAAAAGTTGCTGTTCTTTCTTTCTAGTGACTTTAAATGGTATCAGCTCACACATATCAAAGGAAAAACAACAAAGAGAAGAAAAAAGGCAAACAGACCTTTCAAAAAGGTACTGCTATTAGAGAAAATTTTCTGTTTAATATAAAGAAAAAATATGTATAGAAAGGAGACGTTTTCAGATAGACTGAGGGTACATGCTGTTTTTCTAATGGTAAGTACTGTCCTGGACTGATCTCTTATTTTGCAAAGATATATTCAGAATTTTACAGCACACAAAGCAGGAGAGCAAACACACATGGATCATTCATCAAAGACTTCAACATTCAGGTATAAAGGGTTGAATGGTTGATCTCACTTTACAAAGGCTGTAAAGATTGTATCTCACTGCATCATTCAAAAATTGGGGTTTTGCCCTCTACATGACATCTGGAGAAGGAGCCTGTTTTCCTCTGTAGGATCAGTGGAGCTCATTGTTCAAATCCAGCTCCTGAAGATTCTCGGAGGACCAGGAACTCTGGCACATCTGGTGGCTGTGGCCACTGCAGGCTACAGCTACAGCTTCCATCTGTCATTGATGGTGGCAGATAGGGATGACATTGATTATCCTCCCTTTTTACTCCGGAATATCTGCAAATGCCGGCAGAATCAGGCATTGTAATAGGATGAGCCTATGATAACCTACACACATGGTTGGACCCAGGACATGTGCATTTCCTTTCTCTTGAACCAGATAATGCTCACTGCCTGTCTTCCCTCATTTTTAGTCTAGTATTCCATGAAGCAGACTGGAGTGATTAAGGTGTCCCTACCTGCGAAATATCCTGTTCTGCAATGGCCTTCTTAATCCTCAGAGTTTTTAGCAGGCTGCTTCTGCCTCTGAAATTCTTTTTAAATTTGCTTTTGCAAGACACTAGGAAATATCTAAGCCCTTATGGTTGGCTCCTTCTATGCAATGTTTTTTGGGTACTGAGTGTTCCTGCAGATTGGCTCCAAAGCAAAATATGAGCTGTACTTCAATCAAGAAATCAACCTGTTTTTTCTGCAAGCTGAATTTGTCCTTCCTGTTCTTAAGGTCAAAAGATCTTTCAGAAATTCTGCAAAGTTATTTTTACTGAGGTCCAACACCATTTCTGCTGAAGGACTGTCAAAGCAGAGAGCTGGCAAGATTAAAAAAAATGCAGATGATTCACCAACGTAGAATATAATTCCGTCAATGGGACACAGTACGTTAAATTCAGGATTCATCAGAGACCTCACTAATAAATATCTGTGTCCCTAACTTCTGCTGAGCCACCATCTGGAGCTTTATCCATACTTTCAGTGAGTTCCTGGCAGCCAGAACTGATGGGTGGGTTGGGTTTGTCAGGCCTGACTGAAGAACTCTGCAGCCCAGTCCCAGGGAGACAGGAAGGTGCAGGGAGTGAGTTTGATGTCTCACACAGCTGGTGAAAGTGTTTGGGAAGGTAGAAAAAGAACACAGCTCTCACAGCCTACTTCAGGCTAGCAGCTGGGCAGGAGGCAGTGCATGGCTGGCCCAGAGAACCACATATGCTGATTGCTTGGCTAGCTGCTAACAAATAGAACAAATAATGTGTCTGCCTTCCCAACTAGAAGGATGAAGAGTAGTCTCTCTCCTTTTCGTGACTGCCAACTTCACAAAACTTGTGATTGTATCTGAAGACCCCTGCCTCTCCCCAGTTTGACTGAAATTGGACACCAGATTTAGAGGGAAGACTGACAGATGTGGATGAAAAAGCTGACTGCATTATTCTGATTTCCCTAGGAAAGCAAGGTGGAAGTGGTGAAGATTGGAGGGGAATATAATTTAAAATATAAGCTTGCCCCAAATCAGGGTAGATCTCAAGGTTCCCTAGTGACTCATGTGTCTCTTAACAGGCTTTGAACTCTTTGTGACTCTGTAATTACTGCCTGAAAGCAGGAATAGATTTCTTAGAAATATGTCAGTAACACTCCAGTTCTTCTTCCCTCTTTTTAAAGCAAGGTAGTGTGTTTGCATTCCTGCATAAATTTAGGGGGCAACTTTAGCTGGTTCTTTAACAACTAATACGAATACACGGTAATATTCTGTAGTTTGTTGTTTCCTTGTTTGTTATTGGTATTCATTGTTCAAGCATCCTGCTGATATTTGACTTTTAGCAGAGACAGATACACAAAGAGGTTTTACATGCTCCATCCCCTTAATGCAATCTGTTGGTAGTGTTCTTTCTTTGTTGAATAGGAAGCCACATGTTTTTTTTATTCTTGATTTCTCTCATTCTACAAATGCTTCAGCGACATGAATTCTCATTTCTCTTGATATTTTTAATATGGAATCTCACGTTGTGTTGAGGCCTTTCATATTTCGATCATATAGACTGTCATGGGATGTTTCACTGATGCATCTCCAGCTTTTCTCAAGTTATTTTCTCTTTAGACTCATTTCCCAAGAGACTGTAGTTCCTTGAGAAGTAGAAACCTACTTCTTTTCCCCTGTTCTCCTGCCTTCCTTTTGTAAGGGTCATAAACACTGTCAGTCCATCCTCAGTCCTGCCTAAGCTGCATTTCACCATTTCAAGCAGTTTCTCTATGTTAATTTGCATAAAATTTAGAAAGACTTCCACTTCACTAGATTTTGTGGCATCAACATGTCACTGTCACATTCTGATAATCTCCTGGAGAACCTGTGTTCTATTGTAATCATTACTCAACCAATTACAAAAAGCACTTTTACCTTCAGAAAAAGATCTCAAAATCACCAAGAGCTTCGAATCTAAATCCTGTTATCCTTGTTGCTGATGTACAGAAGTCATCCTACCACTGTGGCATTGATATCCTCATAGGTACAACTCTACATAAATTGTAATTTACTGAACTGTAGGATTCCAGGATCTTCCAAGAACCATAAGGAATTCCAGATCACCTTTCTACCAGGTTTCTCATATTTGTGCACTGACCCACCAGCATGCTTGGTCCATTCTGTTTTGTCTCTCCTATGATCCTGTGATGTACAATCCTACTCCAAGTAATTTGAAGTCCTCAATTAAGTGGTTAATAGCTTCCTGTGAGCTTTTCTGGCAGCTCCTTTCTTCAGTCTAGTTAAAGGCTTCCCTCCTAGGTTATAAAGTTAGTAGACAAACAGAGCTTTTTGAACAAACCCCTCACACAGGAAAGATGGTATTCTAGATGACACCCTGCAAGTAATCCTTCACTTTCAGGACATGTCCAGCCTTTGCCTCAGTAGGGGAAAGTGTATAAAGAACATTTGAGTTTGCTCTCATCATCCATCCTGAATTACTTGTTCACTTTCTCAGGGCCATTCATGGCAAGGCCTGTGTTGATAGGCAGGACAGCACAACTGTTGGCAGTGTTTTGGCAACCTCTGGCCTTCAGCCAAGGGAGCAAATCTGCCAGGAGACCCGGTGCCTTCAGCAGATGAGTCCATCCGAGATCCCCAGGAGGGAGCCGCCAGTCACTGGCATCTTCTGATCCCTCCTGGGAGGCTTAGAGTTAATCTGCTGTGTGCTGCTCAGATCAAAGCAAAACTCCTTGCATTAGCGTATTTTTAGAGTAAGAGTTAAAATGTTAAGATGATCTTCAAGTTTAGGGAATACTATAAAACATACTTAATAAATCTATAAAATGAGGCTGCTGAATATTTCTGCCTTTTGCTTATATGGAAATACGCGCTCTAAAATTTAACAAAAAGAATTGTTCTAACTTTTCATGGGCTGCAGTAAATCCATAATGGATGTAAAACAGATACAAGTGGGACACATTACATATACTTAATTTCTTTCTGCCTTTAAAATCATTAAATATTTAATTGTTACTTATTTTAATGGCTTACTGGTGAAGCTTGTGGTATTTCAGGAAAAAAGGGGGATTATAGCCCATCTCTATGGACTTCCTTACGGAGCCTGAGAAAGAAAGGTGTTATGGCCATTCTTCCAAAGGGAAAAAGTGCGGAAGTGATTTACTTGGGATCCAGGAGGAAGGAAAATGTCATAAGATAAATGTTAAATTCAATGGAAATACTTGCATTAAGTTCTTTCATGTTAGCTTAGCCATCTCAAGCTAACTGAGGAAGTATTAAAGGATCAAGGTGGCTCCTTAGCTGATGTAGAAACTGGGGCTCATTAGGAACTAAGACTGTGCTTTGGAGTTCTAGGATCTCCGTTTGCAGGAGAAATCACTCAGTATCAGTCATTATTTATTTATTTATTTATTTATTTATTTATTTATTTTGCAAAGTAAGTGTTCACAACATAGGCCTTGGAACCAGTGTGTGCTATGGCTGGATCAATCAGTCGTTTTGTTTTGCATCTAAGAAGTTTCTTCTAAGTATTTTTTGTCATTAAAGCAGCCTTGCTCATTATTGCTGAATCAAATGTTTGAAACTGTGCATGAAGACAACTCATTTTGTAATCTTTCAATTTTAGAATCAAACAGATTGGAGATCAAGCTAACAAATATGCCCAGAATAGAACTGTTGAAGTCATTAAAAGGCTGAAGGACGGAGTGATACAACAGGCAGCATCTATTAAAGACCGCTTGTTGTAGGGGAAAAAAACCTATCACATGGGAAAGTCAATGAAGGTAGGAAAAACTGTAGCTGTTTTTCTCTCTTGCGTAGTTTTCCCAGAAAGATGCCTATTGCCTTAGTTATGTGCTGGCTCACAGAGCTCGAGTTAAACCCTCCAGAACTTGGATAGATCTCGTGCAGGTGGTTGTACGAGAGAGTGTCTCATACTATCTTTAAAGACAAAAAGAAACCTTCAACTCTTCCCAGTTGTCTAAAGACCCTCAGGTGAACATCCTTCTGCAGCTTCATGAAGGAAGGGAAACTGCTTTGAAATGGAGAGGGAAAGAGGGGGGACAAAACACACAACGGTGTTTTTCCTTATATTTTCTTGTTAATACACTTATTAAGAATGTGTAATGCAGCCCTTCTCCCACACGGGTCTGTGGCACACACCTCTGGGACATGGGCTTTGGTTCCTACTCTTTGCACTGCAATGGGATAATCTAAAAGGCTTCAGTTTTGCTGGGAGCTGCAGTACTGTGTGTTTTGTCACTGTGAGACAGAACAAACTCATTCTACCTGCTGCTTTTGCTTCTGCCTTGGCTCTGCTTACAACTCTCATCTGAGACATTTATGTAGCACCAGAAGCTATTGAACAGTTAGTCTTTGTGATTGCATTGTTCTTTTATTACACTACAGATGATGCATTTCTCAAGTTTTGGCAATGCACAAAGGATGAAAGAATCATCCTGTACATTCATCCAGGATTGTGGTGCTTTTGGGCCCTGTAAGCTCAGCATAGTCCAGTTTGTGGAACACTCAGGAGGTTTAAAAAGACCAAGTGCTGGTGCTGTACCCGGTCTGGGGCAACCCCAAATCAATCCAGGCTGGGGGATGAACAGATGGAGAGCAGCCCTGGGAGAAGGACCTGGGGAGGCTGAGCACAATCCTGTGCCATGTGGCCTGGGATAACCCTGCCTGAGCAGAGGGGTTGGACCCTTCCAGCCTGACCTCTTCTGTGTGATTTTTGTTTACAGCTCAGCATAAGGACACCTTTTAGCTGCTTGCCTCTGGGGAGTGCCATAGGTGTGAAGCGTATTTAATGCCAAATTCCACTTCCTATCCAAAAGATGACATTAGAAGCCCTGGCTTCGCTTGGCTGACTTTTCTAGGAAGCGTGTCAGTAGACACAACTCCTGCCTTTGCACCTTTGGCTCACAATTTGTATGTGTAACTTCACTTTGGTAAAGAATTCCACTACCTCCTCCCTGTAAGGTTGTCATCAATCCTCTTCCTTTAAATAAAACAACACTTTGCCTTTTGTAGACCATTCATCACAAGACAACAACCTAGTCATACATTTTAATATGACTTTATCTTGTAGGCAGTTTTGGCATAGTTTTATCACTTTTTTCTCTAGATGGAAGTGCTAATAGTTGAGGCTGTAGTCACCAGCATTACTATTGTGACTGATTCTCCCCAGCTTTGATTGGATTTGTGCAGCCAGATTTCCTTATCTCTGCTATTAAGCATTTGATCTGATGGTAAATACTTTTCAACTGAACACAAAATGTGTTTGCTTATCCAGTAGCTTTATATTCATAGAAAGGAATGATAACTTGCTAATTATTCTCAAATTTTTAGCACTCCTTATGCTGTTCAGTTATTTAATGATTTTTTCTTTTAATCTGTACAATTAACTAAAATACAATGGCAATGCATGAGGAATCATGCCTTCCACCTTCCTGCAACTGTATGTGGTTCAGGGCTCAGAAACCATCCTGAATCCATCCTTTCTTGCCCAGGAGGTATTTGTGGCAGGCTTGTGGGGAACAGAGGGAGCAGCAAATTCTACAACTGACACTTTTCCTCCAGTTTGCTAAAGGAGCTAATGTCATTTCTTCTGGCACTTTTTACTTTCCAGGTGAAGTTTAATCTTAGCCTGTCACTCAGTGCTTTTTCTTAAATAGTCTCAGAAATACAGTCAAAATTTGCTCTCTGACTCTTTCTGTACAGAACTGAAGTTGCAGAGAATAGAACTATATTTAAATGGCTTACTGTCAATGTAAAGAAGAGAGATAATTTTCAGCGTAATTTCAAGCTGAGCCATAGGATAAAACACCCTGATATTTAGTATTTAAAATGGCATATTAAGCAAAAATATAAGCCATTATATAACTTATTTCTTATCTAACGTGTGTTGGAAGATCATGGCATGCCAATGGATGACAGACAATTTAATCTGCTGTTAGTAGATAGGGTTACCAGATTGAGAGCTGAATTATCTGGATTTTTGTGGCAATACTGGAAGGCAAAAAAGCCTTAACAGCACCAAAGCATTAAACAAACCTTTCCTGGGACACCCAGAACTTTTCTGTTTCTCATAAAGGCTATTGGTGAAATTAGAAAGAGACCAGTGATGTGATTTTTAGCACACAGATGACCTTCCTACCTGTAGTTCTTTGGCTCCTGATCCAGCCAAGCTGATGATCAGGCCAGAAGGGAAACTGAAACCTGTGGGAAGTGAAGTAACTCAAGATCCACAGGTAGCTGCCATGAATTGCAAAAAGGAACTGACTGATTGCTCTGCTGCCTTCTCCTCAGCATCTCAAAACTCTTAGTCCTGGAATTATGTTGTATCCTAAATCAGAGTGGATGGATTTCTAGTGGTGGTGTCCTGCCACTTTTTCTGTTCTGTTTAAAAAAACAGAAGGCATTAACTAGTCCTTCCAGGAAAGAGAGACATTAGCGACAAGTTCTGGTGGTAGAATATTCAGCAGGAACTCTGTGGTGTGATCCAGTTTGTTGTTGGTTTACAGATTTAATTTAAAATACTGCTTTTGGATGTTTAAGCTGCTAAGGAATGTTGCTACTTGAGGCTGCTACTGCCTGTAATGTAGCTGATAGTTTTATTGGAGTAGTAAGAATCCCAGTAGGAGAGCAGGGCTGTTGTAGGCACAGATGTATTGCCCACCCATACCATGAGAAGGAGATCACTGATTTACTGTTGCTGAAGAATGAATTCCAGAGGAATATATCCACAATTTGGGAGCACGTTTCTTCACTCCAGCTACTTGCCTTACCCCATCATGATTTCAAGGCACTGCAAGTAAGGGTTTTAATTTTCAGCTCTTAAAAAAAAAAAAAGGTCATCGAATCTGAGCCAATTGCTTGGGGTGGAAGCCTGAGTGCAGACTAAAGATAGTAAACTATTATTAATTTCTTTTATATTCATGCTTTAGGTCTAGATTTTGGGGGTACAATCCTGGTGCCACTGAAGTCAACACCAGTTTTACCATTGGTTTCAAGGCCTATTTGAACTTCCATATTTTGCCTCTGTAACTTTCTCAGAGCTACACATTTGCTTTTTTATGATGTTATTCTCATTTTCTGCCGTCATTATTTCTCTTTTAGAACTAAAACAAAAGGAAGAGCTGACATAATATTCAGGTTTTTCTGCACTCAGGCCTAGAAGTTTAGTGTGTAGGAAGCTAATCATGTATCCACCCAATGTGTGCACCTCTACATCCAGTAATAAAAGGTGTTTGAAACAGGTTAATCTCAGGGAAAATGAATGTGTCAGCTCTTTGATTTAAATCAAGAATCAAAACAGTGTTTTGTCTGTATTTAAAGCTTTTGCCAATTATGAGAATCACAGCTTTTCTTTCCATATGTTACTATATCTCAGAGTTGTAAAAGAAAGTGTGACCCACATTTAACATAAAGTAAGTCTTAGAAAAGGCAAAAGGCAAAGAAAAAAAACTCTCCTAACTTTTATTTTTCAGTGATTTGTGATTCACTGGGGTAGAGGGTGGTCTGTAGCTACAGAAAGAGAGACCTGATTTCCTTGTAAGTGGGAAGATAACACGAGTGAAAATTTTCTTGACTGTTCTTCAGTAGAAACTGGAATTGAATAAAGGAAAGGATAACAGATATCTGTAGGGGGGAATAGGATTTAAAGGGTAAAATCAGAATTAAAAGGATGCAGTGAAAACTATTTAGTGATTCTGTGCAGCACTTGTACAGGCTCTTGTGTGTCTGTGTATGTGAATCCTTTAAAAAGAAAAATGCTCCTTTACAACAGACCATTACCTCGGTGTTTTTCTTCTCAATCAGGAGTAGGATGTAGTGGAATGTCAGTGTGTACATTTTTCCTTGCAAGTTTTTCCCATTTTAAAATCTGTCATCAATTACTTCACTCCTCTACATGACTCATATGTTGCAGGAAACTTCTAAAATGCTCAAAAGGCTACACAAGATGCTTTTTTTCTTTTTCCCCAGAAGCAAGGCAAAATAGTTTCCTAAAGTATCGCTGCACAAAGAGCGGGAGGAACGAGATCCTGAGCAACGTCCAAAATAGCTTTTCTATGGCCTCTGAAGTCCCTTAGTGGTGCAGGACTGCAAGTATAAGGGTGCCCTGCTGGGCTGTGGGATAGTGAACCAGTGACAATGGGAAGCTGCTGGTGGTGTGAGACCGAGTCTTGCTAGAAGAGAACACCAGGCAAAATACTTTTGGAGGTGGTGTTCTGTTAAGTCAGGGGCGTTTTGATGGCAGATCTCCTGGAACAGCTCAGGAGCAGGGCCAGGACAGAAGTGGTTCAGGGAAAAATGGTCTGGTCTGCAGTGGTTGTGCTACACCGCCAATCTACACTTGAGATGGGAGAGGGAATGGGACAGGCCTCTCCTTGTGTAACAGCCGCAGGCACAGAGGGAACGATGCTGAACGTCACCACGTGACTGCTGTAGAGGATCATCTACTTATGAGGGATGTCTCTGGGGTAAATACAGGGGTTGCTTTTGACAGGGAAGCTGGTTGTTATTTGATGCAAACTTTTGTTTTAAAAGTTGGTTTGCAGGATCTGTCGGGAAAGTGACAGTAAAAATTATATTCGATTTCAAGTCTTCTGTGTTCTCAGAAACTTCCAGTTCAGACACATTCAGTTTTCAAGGCAAACCCTTTTTTTCCCCCCTCTTAATTGTCTTCTCTGCAGCCTCTGCCAGCAAAATAAGTTGCAAGTTATTTTTTCCCATCCTTTTGTGAACATAGCTATTAAAGATTGTGCAATTACAAAAGAATATCGCTGTACTACTCATTGATGGAACAGTCCATCTATGCATGAGAATGATCTTCCAAGATGTTCTTAGTCCTTACAGTTTGCAACATAGTGATCTTAATCAAGAGTTGTTTTTCCAGCTTTTCTGCATTTGCTTAATATTTTCTGTAATTACTGTTGGAATGTGCTGCTTGAATTCTCACCGTGGATATGCAGAGAGTAAAAAAGATCACATTTCCCAAAGGAGGGAAGGTGCAGTTTTACCCCTTTGCCCAGTTCCTCTGGGATCCTCTGGTCAAACCAATTTGGACACCCCTATTAAATCTGATCAGCACTACTCAAATTTTCAGAAAAAGCTGCACCATTTTAAAGCTGTTTGAACATTCTGTGTCTATTTTAATGGGTTTTAATTGCAAGTTTCCTAAGTGTTCATGTGTAGAAATGAGGTACCTCTTAGTGTAGTACTGATGGAAAGTGGAGGTTGATTTGTAAATTTATATGAGGGGTGGCTTTTTTATGCTCCCCACTTTTGCTCAGTTCTCTACATGCTTGGGGTGAAAGCAGTAAGACTGAACTTTACTCTCCCAAGTGCTGCAAACGCTTTTTGCTCTTAATCTGCTTTAAAATATTTGCCTGTTGCCAAAACTAGTCAGAGCAAACCTTTGCTATTTGTGTTTAAAAATATGTAGGTTTATTAAATTTTAAATATTTAAAATATTTTAATTTAAATATATTAGCTTAATTAAAACTAATTTAGATATTCCTATTTAAATTCCTATAAAATTAGGTTAAGTAGTCCTTGTTTAGGACAGCAATTCTGTGAAGGCATCAGTGTGCTTGACTTATGGCAATTCCTGGACAGCTTTCTGCTTCCTCTGAGAAATTCCTTCACTCACTTGGTTTGTGGGGAAGGAACCTGCTCTTCATGTTAAATTAGCAAGAATTCTGTCAATTCTTCCACACCCAAGAAACTGAGGAGATACTTCCTTGGCTTGTGCCATTTCACAAGTAAGAAAGAAAAAAATCATGCAGTAACCTGATGTGTTTACAGAAATAAATACACTCTGAACATTTGTATTGGGGATAAATGAGAAAATTTAGTGTTAGAGTGTCATCCATGGGTACCGCAGAGTGGGTTGGAGGCAAGAGAGAACAGTGCTCCAGCTTCCCTTCCTGTGATGCTGCATAAAATGCCTGGAATTTTCAACTTTGAGCTTAAATTTAATGCTAAACAACATTTAAGCAATAAAAAATTCTCTCCAAAAACTCAGTATGGAGCTCTGTTTCACTATGCAGAGACAAATTCATAAAAATAATGACAAGACACAACAGGGCTGAAAAAGCTCCTGCTCAGCAGCTCATCTCTGCTGCGGCAGTGACGATGTGATAGATACACATAGGCTTATTTCCCAGTTTTTATTTGTCTCTTACAGCATTGCTGTTGGCTCTGCTGGTAGTAATATTTATCTGCCTGCTTTGGTTTTCTTTTTTCCTGAATTGGACAGCTGAGTGAATCAAGGACATCAGTCTAAAGCAGGAAAGGGAAATGCTTATCACAGAAACACTGAGGCTGGAAAAGACCTCCCTGATCACAGAGTCCAACCTTTGACCCAACACCACTAAATCATACCACAAAATGTCACATCTCCTCATTTTTTTGAATGTTTTCAGAGGTACTCACTCCACCACTTCCCTGGGCAGCCTGTTTCAATACTTAGCCACTCTTACTGTGAAGAAAGTATTCCTAATATCCAACCTGACCCTCCCAGGGGATGATTGAGTCTTACTACCATTTGGAGTCTGAAACCAGTGACTGTGGTGCTCTCATTTGTTTCCCTTTGGACTTAGCCAAAAATTGAAACAGTCTAAATTTAGCTCCAGAATTGTCTCATTTCAAATACTCCTACTGTTTCAGAATTCCAGCAAAGAAAATACAGTCATGGGAAGCCTGAAGAGTACTTGCATTTTCACAGGTCAGTTCTTAGACTATTTTGTTGGTCAGTTGCTTGTTTATGGAATCTTCTTTCAAGAAGTGAAAATGGGGAAAATTCAGAAGGTTCTCAAGCACTGAAGAAGATTTTATGTGCCAAATTTTAGGTACTTGTAATGGTGGCTCAATTTGCAAATGTGAGCCTTACTCCCTATTTCTAGCCATGCCTTGATGACTCACAAAGTTAGTTTTGCTCTGTTATTGATGTAAATCAAGGATAATCTTCCTGGAATCACTCCAGGATATAATTGTTTCTGAGATAATTAACATTTCCTTCTATGCCTGTAAACGATCCTTGCTGGCTCTTGAGTTTAAGGGAGAATTGAACAACATTGATTTGAAAATAAATAGGGAATTACAAAATTTAAAACATCCTTGCTAACCTGCAGCTAGGGAAATAAGGCAATATTTAAAGAATTAAGTTTACACAGATGTGAAGTAACAATCTTTAATGGGGATCTTAGAAAGTAGCAAACAAAATCAAGAAGAACAACAAAAGGGAAGGAAACTTGTGGAGATTAAAGCTCCCACTAAGGTAAAACATAGTTGTTATTTTATTTTTTTTGTGAAAAAAGCAGATGATAAGGGATGCAGAGCTAGCTTGTGATCATGCTCATTACTATCTTGTTATCAAAGCAAGAAGCAGATGGCATGACCTAGGAAGGGGAAGAAGAATGTTTTCTTTAAATAAATAAGCAACAGTAATAGATTTCAGAACATTGTGCAGTGTTGATCCTCAGATTTCATAAATATTCAAAGAAAACCTTGCAAAATAGCTCATTAATGATAAACACTTACTATGTGATGAAAGAAAATCCACTGCTTGAATAATATACAATTTTTGCAATGTTGATTATATATTACAGGTATTTCCAAAACTTGCCTCCTATTTTACCATTGTTAGTTTTATTTAATGTTTCTGTTGTAAATGGGCTTCACCTGAGGCCTGTTTGACTGTGTGCTCTACACAAAGACAGACCTTCTCCCGTGCTGGGACTCAGTGCTGCCCAACACAGTAAAACACTGACATGCAAAAAGACTCCCTCAAAACTGTCCTATGAAAACATTTCCACCTTTTTAATCTTCTCACATTCGAGCAACAAACTGGTACAAATTAAAAATTACTATGATTTTTTTTTAACTGTGTACATTGGACAACAGTACTGGTAATATCAGTTTACAAGGTGAGTGGTTAAAACACCAACAAACCCAACCAACCTAAACCCAGAGCAAAATCTAGTTCATGTTAGATACAGAATGAGGTGGGGAGAAAACCTGCAGGTTTGTCAGTCCCAAACCTGATCCAGTCAAAGATGTCCCTGCTCATTGCAGGACATTGGACCAGATGACCTTCAAAGGTCCCTCCCAACCCAAACAATTCTTTGATTTTATTATTTTCAGTTTCTTTCTCAATTCCCATTATTTCTTCAGCTTACAGAGAGATCAGACATTTTGTCAGACTTGTTGGTTCTTGTTAGCGATGATTCCTTTTACATTCCAGAATTTTCTAGGATTTGACAGTGAGGGAAATGGCATTTTACAGCCAAGGGACTTGAACGTGTTCTTGCTCACATTTGCCATTCCAATCACTCTGGAAGAATCCAAGCAGCTTTGGGCAAGGTATGACAACTCCAAATGATTAGTTCTTGCAACAATGCATCTTTTATAGTATTCCAGAGCCTTTGGTAGTGCAGGGAATGACAATAGATTACACTGCACAAGAAATCTTTTATTTCGTTATGATTGTGACCCCTGTGTGACAGGGGGATGTGTCTTATCATGCTAAACTCAATTAGAAAAAACTTGTGTGCCTTTAACAGAGAGGAGCTGTGCTAAAAACTGTGTGTGCAGTGGCACAGATGTCAGGTGTATGTGACATGGTATAAAAAGCTACCTTCATTACAGGTCTAATTAAAGAAGAAATCACTCTGATACATGATATCTGAGTGCATTGCATTTTTGGTGTCAAACTGCATTGGCTGTATAGATTTTTCTTAGCACTGACTCATCTCCAAATTATTTTCTACTTCAATAGATTTTACTTTCCATTCTTATTCCTTATGGATACCATGGCACACTGGAGAGTGTCCTTTTCATGCAGTTATGTGCTGCATAACTTCCCTCCCATCAGCCACTCCTTGTGCAGAATAGCTCAAATCTCTTCCGTGTCTGATATGTCTGCAACTTGAATAAAGGAATTAGAGTGAAGCTGAGGCTAAATTAGGCATTACCATGCATCAGAGCACTAGCAGGGGGAGAAGCTGCACAGGAAAAAAGCCTATGGAAGGATTTATACCTAAGAAAATATGAAAACTGTTTATGAAGTTTCTGAAGGGTGAATACAGTTCTGAGCATCTCAGACTTGTGTGACTGGTTTGAGACTGGATTTTTAGGAGACCAGTTCTCTGCATCTCAAAGCAGACACTGAAAGGCTGCAGCACTGAGAGCTGGAGAATACTCCTGGCAATTTGGTCCTCAGGGTGGTATTTTTAGAATCAGCTCTGTGATTACAATGTCTAAACCCTATCCTTTGAGCCTCGTATAAAGCCAGTCATTCATTTCCAGTGTGGTGTGGCACCCCTGTAAGGAAGGGAAGGCAGCTACATTTAAGCTGTTAAGTCACTTAAGGACATCTGTAATGCCTTTCTATGAGGAACACATGAATATTTAAAAAGAGCATTTCTTTTTCAAGGTATGATACAGATGAAAAAGGATCTCCTACTCACCAGGAATTTTTAAGGAACTGGTGATAGTCTGCAGCCACTGACACAGGCTCAGCAGACACATCATGGGAGACAGCTCTGCACATTTACAAGCACATTATAATAATCAACAAAAGAAGCATTCAAAGCTGGAAGAGCAGCAGCTCTACAATCTTTGCATGTAGCAGAAATTAAAAATCAGACCAAGTAAGTTATTTATGAGCTTAGCGTACAACTTTCAGTGTTTGTGTTTAGTTTGCTAAGATGACACTGTGTGCAATAGAAATGTAATTTTGCCAAAAAAACCCTCTGAAAAGGACTCTTGAAAGGTCCTGGGCTGAGCTTATCCAGACTGTTATTCCTTTGCTTTGTTGGAGATAGGCCTCTAGGACACTGAGGTCCTGTATCCATAACCTGTGCCTTGCCTGAGGGCCAAGCAGCAATGCCAGCCAGCTTCCTATCCCTCTAGCAGCAAGTTAAATTCCTAGGAAATGGCTTTGTAGATGCAGCAAAACCAGCCTTGACAAAGGTGAGCCCTGGCTCCATGTGACAGGAACAATCATCTTATCTCCAAGGGAGATGAGGCTCTGTCTGGAACGAAATCCACACTCCTAGAGTTAATAGGTCATTGCTCCTGAGAAGAGCGTTTGACAAACAAATGACAAAATGATATCCTAGTCAGAGGGAAGTCTAATGATCCATGTTTGCCCTAGTGAGTCAGCAGTGATTAGCCTGCTGCTGCTCTAAGATTCCTGCACCTGCCAGCAGATTGAGGCAGCAGGAGAATCCTCTGTCCCAGTACAGTGCTTTTAACACTTCCTATCTCCAGGTTGTGCATAGACAGCACCTGGATGCTTATCATGTGTTGTGCTTTCACTCTTCTCCTGGAATGTTTTATGGTCTTATATTTATTTTGGAGTATAAACCCTCTGGAGCAAAACGCATGTAAAAATATATCCCCGAGAGTACAGATTTTTGTTGGGTTTGGGTTTTTTTTTTGCTTGGAAAATGTCTGGAAGTTGTAGAAACTGATAAATTATTATGGATAAGAATGATAATTCCCCATGACATAGTTGGTAAAGTTGATACACTCATAAACACAGAGGAGCAGCCTTGTCTTGCTGATAGAGAGGCAACTTGGGAAATCAGCAGACTTAAAAACCCCACAAAACAGAGAGGGAAGCCTGTAAGCTCAGGCTTTTTACCCTGTATTTTTGAATTCTTCTCTTCAGTATCCCAGACAGGCTGAAGGGGTAAGAGCAAAACTCCTTTCTTTTCAGTACCACATCTCTCCCACCTGCATTGCAGCTCTCTGGCATAAACTGCACTTATGACACCCACAGGTATCACTGAATGTTCCACCTGTAAGAAACTGTATAATATAAAGCAGAGATGGTGACACAGCTGCTGTGTTGTAGGCATTGCTTATTAGTGTGTTTGTGACTGTCTGATGTGAAACTTAGCCCAATTATGAGGCAGTCAGGGCCTCTTCCATTCTGTTTTTTGTGCCATTGTCTTTAGTCTTACTTGGATAAAGAGTCTTTTGGTCAGGAACCTTCTATTCCTTTCCTGTCAGTGCAAGGCAGTCCTGCCTCCAGTGCTATAAATAAGAAGCAGCTCTGCAAGTCAGGAGGATGCTGTACTGCAAGCAGAAATTATGCAGTGTGTCTCAAAGCAGCTGGAGAGTAATTAAATCAATGGAGAAGATGGGTAAAAATAAAATAGTCATGATGTGACATGCTGGCAGGTCCACATCCTTCAGAATTATTTACTTTTGAGAGCCTACTATAACAACAACTATGTATAGAACTGCATATGGCAACTATACACACAAATGCATATAGATGAGTGCATGGTGATTGCTTAACTGTAATTTGGAGGAAAGAGAAACTGGAGACTCGGTCACATATAACAGGATGCAGTTACCTGCTAGAAACTGGAGCCAGGTGTTTCTGGTTAAGCAGCTTTCTAATAGATTAAATACACGGAATATTCTGCCCTCTGCACTGAGATGTCTCATCCTGAGCAATGACTGTGTTTGATGTAAATCTGCAGAAGAGACTTTCAGTTTTCCAAAACTATGCTTTAATTATTTGTTAGATTCTGCTTTTCTTGATTTATAAACATAGGATACCCAGTTTTGAAATTTCTGGCATCTGCAGACTTGTCTGGGAATGAGTTCACAGCTTAATCACTTGCGGTCTGCAAAAGAACTTCTTGTTATTGATTATTGCCACCTTTCACTTCTTCTCAACGTTCTCTTTTTGCCTCCCACACTTCCTCACCCACCTCCTGGATAGTGGGAGCAGCCCTGTGCTGGCAGCTCCTGGCTGGTTTTCTCTCTGAGAAAGCTGGATGTGCAAGAGATGAAGCCAGACCTCTGAACATTTCAGATTCCACGTAAGGCCCTGGAAAAACATAAATGACTTTTCAGCCAAGGCACTGTGTGCTGGCTGTGAAGGCAGAGATCCAGCTGAGTGTCATCCCTCTGCTCCAGGACCACCTCAGACAGCTGAGATATGAGGACAGGTGGGCACCATTCCCTCCTGCTGTAAAGGTCAGTGTAAGGAGATCAGATCGTGCTCAGGAGAGCGGATGCAAAACCTGACTGTGGTGTTGTCAGCCCACACTTCCTTCTCGGGGAGATGGAAAACTGATTCCTTTCAGCTGTCAGATTGCACTGGGAGGAGATATTTGCCTGAGGTGTGAATTTGCTGTTTGTAGTACCCGGTTCAGCAGCAGTGGGAGCAACACCCACTCCCTGTTCTGTGACCTTGTGTAAGGCCCCTCATTTTTCCTTGCCCAGAGGCTTCATCCAGCCCTTGTCCTTACTCCTGTCTTTCTGCAGGGGCTGTGAACCTCACCCTCCCAGCTTTGGAGCGGTTCCAGTGCCCTGTGACAGTGTGCACAGTGTGAGGCAGAAAAAAAGCTCTGGACATCTTACAATTCAAAACATACTGGTGTGCACATTTTTTTTTTCCCCTTTTGCTTTTGTTGTAACTCACAGGAACAAATTGCCCAAATTAGAAACAGACATTGAACAGTGGCTCTGCAGCTCTTCAAGAAAAATACAAAACACTCACAAGAAAATATTACTTTTTTTGGCATTGTAGCTTGGTCTATGGTTTTAATCCTTATTTTCTCCATGCACATATTTACTGCTGTGAATAATTGACACCTGGAAGTCTTTTATTAGACCAAAAAATGTTGAATGCCTTAATTTTCAAAAAATATGAACCTCAATATTTCAGCCTTTATATTCATGGGGAAGATTTCAGCGGGAGATGACAGTAGTGATGAAAAGTGGCACTCGAAGTACCAGGGCTCCAGAATCTTTCTGCAGCGAGGGTACAACATGGCCCATATCATCCCACCTTTGCCAAAATCACAAACTGCCCTTAGGGTGGTCAGCTGGCTTTGGCTTTTTTTGCTGTGTCCTGCTTCTTAGGCCTGACTGACTTGGTTTCTTGCTGGGTCTCAGCACCCATCCTCCTCCCTCACTGCCCCTTTGCTGTGGGGTTTGAGATGTGGCATTTTAACTCAAAAAAAACCCAAAAGCCCCTCTGACAGGAGATTTTAGATTTGTATCTGCTGGAAAGTCTGTAGGCTTCTGAATGTAATAAAAGTTAAAACTCAGAGATGTAATTAGCAGATGTTGGATCTCTAGGGTCTCCCAGCTAAGAGGAGGCTGAACGAGTCTAAGCTGGTTAGTCAGTAATTAGATATATGGAGATTCCAAAGAGTCAAGCCAGTTTGAAAGCAATGCAAGTGCACTCTGACTGCTCCCACCCTCTGCATCATAATTCCAATACAAGTCTTGCTGTGAGTGTAAACCAAGTGCCACATGGTAACAGGAGCAGAATGTGGAAGAGAGGAAGGAATTAAATAGAAGAAAAGAGATTTGAAAGTGAGAGGAAAAGTGATAGCTCTTCAGGGGCTTTTAGAGACTCAAAAACACACTGGCAATATTGCAGTTTCCTTGAAAAGGCACACATCGTGCTTTGAAACATATATACAGGGCCTGGATTAATCATAAGGAAGCTCACAACTATTTTCTGGAATATTGCAGGAGTATGAGCTATCAAAATTTTTAATGGCATGAAACCAAGCCAGGGCAAGAGGGCAATCCATGCAGCTACAGAAAGGAAGTTGGAAGGAATATTGCACTTCCAAGGAACCTTGAACTTTTGAAAGACACAGGTTTCCTATCAGAATGCAGGAGGAACCCTTTGAAGAATTTTTAGCTGATCTCAAAAAAACAGATCAGCTCAAGTAGCTGTGACATTTCAGAGATTCCATTTTAAGGCATCAGATTAAAGATCCAAAGATACAGGACAGATCCCAGGAAGGCAAGACAGAAGAATCTGTTTAATCAAGGTAGGACAGTCATAAGGGACAATATGGAAACACCAGAAGGGGAGAAGGACATGCTGTCTGTCAGGAAAGGAAACTAGGAAAGTTTTAAAGAGACTCTTCAGAGATATCTGCAAGTAGCCAAAGTGAAATATGTGAAAATTCATATATTCACATTATATTCAGGAGTGTGGAAGTTCTGCAGAAGCTCTAGCAAATAATTCTGTAAGTCCCTGCAACGGGAAAAACAGCAGCAAAAGGGAATACCCTCCATACCCACAGATCACAGATATGTGATGGTGCACTGACATGCAACACAAGAAAATAGATGCTGTGCAAAAGCTGCACAAGTGCTGCAGACTGAGAATAAAAACCCACTAAATTAAAAACTGGTGCTCAATGAGTGTTGCCTCCAAACACACTGTAAAATATCTGACTCAGGAATCTCTCCACATGAAGAAAGACTATTGAGACTGAGGGTGTCTACTGAGAATTTAATTTGTACTAAAGGAATTGAATGAACTTAAAAAGTGAAGATAAGGTAGTTTATAGGCAGAAAGAGCTAATGTTTTGTTTAATTTGTGCTTGGTTAATGCATTGAGTCTGATGAAGGATCCATAAACACAGGAGATCAGTGTTCAAAAATCTTTTGTGTCAGAAATAAAATAGACACAGAATATAAAACTATATTTTCACAGCAGTATGTGCTCCCATTCCTCTGACTGGGAGAGAGGAGCTTGAAAAGGAGGTAGATAATATAGGAGGAATGGTGGGAAGTTTAAAAAACATCCAATTAACAAAAAGACAAGTCCCTGAGGTTGTTCTTGCATCCAATGGGACCAAGTATACGTTTCAGGGCAGCCACTGTCCTGTGAAGGATATTTTTCAGGTAAAAGGGCTCCTTACATTTGTACAAGCAGCATTTCTTTACAACAGGAGGCTTGAAACCATGTAATTCCATGTACAAATTAAATGAGGGGCATGTTGGGTTTGGGTTTATTTGTGAACAATTTGGCAGTCTTTGAATAAATTCTATGAACTTACCATCCCCAAATAAGCTCAAAATCTTTCCCTGCCCCTCTACCCCTCTTTTGTATATTTGTTTGTGTCCTTTCAGCTGACTTGACAAAGGAACTAAAACATCTGCTGTCTTTCAGGGATAAATTTAGGGATTAATTCCAAGATTTTAACAACGCCTTTCATAAAGTGGATAAAAATAGAGATGGTTGTGTGAAAATGTGTGGCCTGCACAGGACACTGCAAGGATTCAATCATTACCTTGATGATCAGCTCATCAGTCTCCTGAATAGGTTTGTGTGACTATTCCCTGAGGACCTCCTTGGTCACACCATCCAAAGCCTGTAAGAAACTCTGTTAAAACTAACGGGGATGCCCACATGCTCAAAAACTGCATGTGCGTGAAAATATTCTTACATAATGAATAGATTTTGCAGGGCAACAAGAGTGAAATTACTTCTTCCATTAAAGAAACACATACCCAGAAAATGCTATTTGTTAAATCAGGTTATAAAATAGCATTAACTTCCCAATGACCCAGTGCTGCTGCTGCCATGGCTTTAATGCCATGACTTTAAACTATGCTTTTAATGCTCTGTATTAACATGAGTAAGAAGCAAAATCTGTGTTGTAGAGGCTGAAGAACACAAAGGACCTGCTCCAACATTATGTACTACAGTTCTCTGCAGCAAACAGTTCCCCAGAGGTCATGTTCCTGGCAGCACTGGGTTTTGTTTTCCAGAGCCTGCCAGACCAGGCTCTTTTTCTGAAATAAAATTAACAAAGTCTTTTCACAGTTCACCTTTAATTGGGCGATCAACTTTTTATGAATTGAAACCTTAATAAGGAATCTGCTGCTTGTTTCTTTCTCAAAGACCTCTTGATGATAAACACCTCCATTCATTGTAATTTGGTGCAGATTATTCCTTTCTTGATCCAAAATAGTCTTTTCTAAATAATACAGAGTAGATTAGCATATGTATTTAGTTTTATTACTAAAATTTTAATGCCCACTTGGCAATTTATTCCTCTGCTGAAATGGTGTTGATTATTTCCTTTTCCACACACTGTCTCCAATATTGGAGCCAGCTTGACATGGGTAGTATGTGGGAGTGCTGTGCAGCTGCAAGATGCAAAATCAGGGCTCTTGAATGTTTTTTCTTACTAGCAGATATGGGGTCTATAGTTAATTTCTTTTCCAGCCTGTTTTATAAAGCTTCCTCTTTGTTTTACTGGCTCTCCCCATTAATTAGATATTCTTGTAACTGGATATTCTGGTGATTGGTAGCTGAGGCATTGGCCTCCGGTGATTTACTGTGGAAACAGATGATAAAAGTATGTTACAGTAATTCAGTTTTAAACAAGAAAATCAGGGTTGTGTGGTGAGGCCGTCTCCTCTGTCAAGTCTTGGCTCTCTAGGAGTTATCACATGACCATGATTCTAACAAAAAAACTGAATGCAAGACTGAAAAAAGTCCGGGCTTTCCCTTGGAGCATAGGAATTGTCTGCCTAATACATATGTGTAAAGATCCTACAGTTATAATAATTAACTATAAAATTATTAGAATGTATTAAAAATCTCTCCCACAGATGGTAACTTTAATGTCAGTCTGGAATAGTTCCATGGGAGCCCATGGATCTGTGTCCAAAACACCTGGTGTATGTTGTAGGCAGGAGACTCTGGTGATGTTTCAGCAATCAGAAATTCCCCAGACTGACTGCACCGGCTCAGTACTGGGTAGGTGAGGGCAGAGCAAGCCCCTTGTGGGGATGAACTCCACAAGTTCATTGGAGTCCTTGTTTAAAATATCAGGCGTCCTTTCATTAAGTGGTCACAGGACATTGGAGGAAAGTAGTTTTTTATGTAATGCTTAGTGCTATTTGTCTTAATTTTTTTGTGCTAAATAACTTTTATGGTCATATATTTTCTGTAGATGTGAAGCTTGCCTTAATTCCAGCCTTTCTATAGTAAAATATCTTTGAATAAAAATTGAGTTTGGTGACAGAGTCCTCTGCAAAAAAATCCCATTCCCAAATCGCATGCAGTAGCTCCTGATTCCCCACGCTGATATTTGATGCAAAAACATATTCACTGTTTTTACCTGGAGCTATCTGTAGTCAGCTCTGTAACCCACTCCCTTTCCAGTGTGACAGAACAAGAAATTCTCCTGTGTCTGTGATCCTGCAGATGCTTCAGCGACAGAAACTCAGCAAGTTGTGAGTGCAGCCCGTGGGCTCCCAGCTCTGGGCTGGGCTCCCAGCTTGTGTGGAACTGGGATGTGAAGAAGACCTTCAAGTCCAAAGTTGGGAGCCTACATGTCTCCTGGCCCCGCTGGGGAGGGTGAGCTCAGCAGGAGATGGTGCTCAGAGTACTGGGCTGTGTTTAAAAAGCACAGAGGTGATGCTGCTGGGCTGGAGGGTTGTGCACTCGAACCCAGGCTAGAGCAGGTCTCCTCTTGAGCCCCTGGAGATGGGCCTGGATCTGCATCTGAGAGTCTGGTTGCACTTAAATGACACGGTGGGCAGCTCAGACCTGAGAGAGAGCTTGGGCTGGAACTAACAAGATCTATACACTGACAACACAAGCATGTCCTGAAGTGCTGCTGCAGTACAAATAATACATCACAGTAATTAATCAGTTCAGACAACTGTGAGATAATGACTTAAAATCATTGATATCTCATTCTGTGTTTTCCCCTTAGCTTGGGAATCAGCATTCACGACAGCAAGCTCTTATTTTGATTTCCTGGGAGCAATTGAGAATGGCAGAGCATCTGAATACCAGTAGAAACAAAAGCAGTCTGCACCACCTGCAAGCCTTGCAGTGCTCAGCTGAGAAAAAACCCTAATAAAGATAAAGGAAATAGTTACATCCTCTCGTGATTTGTTGGACAAGGTGAGTTTCATGTGGTCACTACATCTTGTTTAATGTCTATTTTTTTCTGCCTGCCTGGGGACTGCCCTAAAGGCTTCAAAACTTTCCTGCTGTTAATTGGATGCTACCAAGAACCTTGGCCTGTGTGGAAATAGAATCTTCTGACTGCAGACTTCTTAGTTGAGTGTATTCTGATAATTCCAAAAACAAACATACGAAATCAAGCCTAGAGGTTTTGTGAAGGTAAGATTTGGAAAGGAAAAAAAGCAAATAGCAAATTATCAGGACTTTGTTCTCTCTTCCAAACTCAAGTATGTAAATGTGATGTCTGTCATAGCTGTGTGGAGTTTGCTAACATGAGACTTGTTCTGACTAGATATGATGTGCTACTGCAGGCAGGCATTATGGCTTTATCCGATGAAAGGAGCATGTAGCAACTGAGGATAGAGACATTTGATCAGATGTGAGCACATTATAGTGGTTGCACATGTCACCCGGGGCTCTGCAAGTATCTGCATTTATGCTCTTGGCAACTCTTGATTCTGACATAGACAGATAAGGGGCATTAGCTGTCAAGCACCAAGTGTCCTTGTTTTCCCACCTGTAAAATAAGAACAACAAAAATAACCACTTCTCCCTGGAATTTTGAAAGCTCTGAAAGGAAAAAAAAGCTGTGTGTTAAGTAGACTCAGGCTGTTGTTTTGGAGTTACCGAAACGCAGCAGCCTCTACAGTTAATAATTCTTCCTTTCACACTAGGATTGTCTTCAAGCATGGGAAGAAATAATCAAAAAGACCGCGGAGGAAACACTGCTAAGGCAGAGAACTCTAGAGCCACATCATCTGCACTCGCACTTTCAGGCCCAGTTTAAGTGTGGCTTTAGAGGATTATCCCTTCAAAGGTGGTCTCACTACCTCTGTATCCTGAGGAATGGGATCCCTCCCTCCTTGTGTCAAAACCAGGACTTGTCTCCCACTGCAATCACCCAGGTCAAGGAAACCTCCAGCTCATAAAAAGCTGTGTGTGGAGACATTATTTGGAGACTCCTGGGATGTTTTAAACTTCCTGGGGTCACATTGCCATTGCTTGTTTCCTTTCTAACCACGACTTTTTCTGGAACGTTTGGATGCTTGTTACAATGCCCTTTCCTTCTACTGCGGGTTGTTGTGTATTTCCATATTTATATTTACATGTAGCACAGAACTACAGACTATATTTGGCTCATTTCAGCAATTGCACATCCTTTTTAAAAGAAAAGAAAGATTCAAACCAAGTATTGTTCTGAGAAATGAGGTTTGTTTCTTCATGTATAAAGTACCTGCAATCAAAAGGCATATGGATCTCGGGTATTTCCGTGTGAAGTGCTAAATGGCTGCTAAAAAAGACTTGTACTTTGAGATGTCTAGGTTTGCTTACATAGTTTGAATTCTTACTTCTCAGGCATTCTCTCTCTTTGATAAAGAAGATACTGGAATAAATAAAGGACTGGAATTTTGGGAAGTACTTGACCATTTCTCCTCTAAATTACCAGACAAGTAGTTCAGGCAACTTCTCAAGAACCTTAACTTTCATGATCCAACAAGTTCTTGGGCAAAACCAATATTAAAAAAAAAACAAAAACCAACAACAAACCAAACCTAAATATTACCTTGCAGCTTATGTTCTAAGAAGGAACCATGTCTCATTTTCAAAAGTATAAGCTGGAAGCATAAATAAAATGAGAAAAATAATCATCATCATCCAGTGGCAAACAGTATAAAAACCTACTGCTCTATTGCCATGGCAATGAGAGAATGTTGTGCTGAACAAATCCATGTAGAGCTATACAGGGATTAAATCTGCCATGAAATACAAGCTGGAAAACCGGTGAGATCTGTCTCACCCTCTTCAAGTCCCGACTCAGAGTCTGTCAGATATCAAATAATTGCAGCACTTGAGGAGGAGGGACCACAGGTTTGGAATAAAGGAGGACCCATAAACAGCCCCAAACCTTTGTAATGTGTTTCCAAACATTTATAAAGTGTTACAGGCTTTCGTAGCTGGGCACAGACTTTGTGCATGTCAGTCAGCAATAGGCAAAGTTTTACCCAAGTGCTTCCTGTAAGTGTAGCTTTCTTAAAAATTTTATAAGGTTGCTTAAATGCACTTTATTCTCTGTAAATTTTGCATTAATATTTATAGTACTGCAACTGTTACTTTGTCCTTAGTGGCAAGGCTACATTTAATAATAGTTATTTTAAAAAAATAGTTGAGGATTTAAAAATATTTACATTTTCAGCTTTGAAATTAAAGTTCAGTCTTAACACATACAATAGATTACATGGTTCTCACGTGTGGAGCAGTGGGATACTTTCTATGGCTTAGAAAATGCCACATTTCCCTCTTTCTTGCTTTTATGTTGGTATAAATTCTGTAAGTTTCAACAGAGTCATAACACAAAGACCAATTGTATGAGCTATAAAATACCTGTATAACTATTTTTAGAATGTGTTTGTGTGCTGTAATACTGACCTACCAGCAACATTTGGAATAGGTGGCTGCTTCTGTTAGGGAAGGGTTTGCTGTAAGGTCTTCATCTCCTCCAAGGAGGTGCTAAGCATCCTTAACAGCCTGTCAAGCTCCACAGTTCCTGGGGTCAGACTCTGTTTTAACATCAACTCTCTTTAATAGTTAGTCCTCCAACACCCTGAATACTTTTCACCCCAGCTTGGCAAAAAAATAAGGAGCCTCCCCATCTTCCAAGAGCTCCTCACTCCGTGACAGGGCTGGAGCCTTCACTGCTTCTCAAAATACTCCATGTCCACCTTGAACAGTTTGTTGTGCTCTTTTAGGGGTACAAGGGATAAATCCATCATTAAAATCCAAAATTAATCCCCAAGGGAGCAATTCTGAGGAGACAAAGCAAATCCAAACCAGGCTTGCAGTGCTGGTCCAGCTTTCCAGATGCTCTCAAATCTTTTGTTTTCATCTTGGGTTCGACCCAAGATTTCCCACCCCTTTCCAATTCCATCCCACCCTGGTTCACACATATTCCTGGGCTCCTGTGCAGGTTGTGGGAGAAGGCTTGTTGTTAAATTACTCACTCTATCCGAACACACTCCACTTTTGGCCTGTAAAGTATGTATCTAAATTAATGAGGTATGCAACTCATTCAGGCACGTTAGGAAAACTGATCATTACACCATATAATTTGATCACTGAAGTATATTAAAAAGTAACAAGTAAAATATGCAGCTTGATCATTAAAGAATGGAAAATTTACTGAAGTAGTAAAGTATGAGCCTGGGATGACTTTTGTCTCAAATGGCACCTCATAAATAAACCCCATAACCACAAAGGCAAACATTCACAAATCCAAAAGCCATGCAAGTGTAAGTTGTGGATTTTTATAATTTTTTTTCCTGGAAAACAGCTGAATAAGGAGAGATGAAAAAAAAATCTTGTGTAAATGATTTCTAAATATTTCATGTGTCACCTGGGTCTTGTGATGGCTTTGACATATGTTGATGAGCTTTACATTGTGATTATTTCTGTGGAATAGACACATGAGCAGAATACCTGCTGAAATACATCACAGAGAGATGAGAGCTGTAGGAACATGTTTGCAGCTTAATATTCCAATAAGAAAGAACTATGGTTGTAACTCAGCTTTGATGTTGTCAACTGACTGCAGAAGAGCTGAGGGAGGAGACAAAGAGGACTTAGATGGGATGTGATTAAGCACCAGTGGATCCTCTAAGGTTCTTTGTAAAAGCCCTGGCCCTGGAGTAGGAATACACACTTGTCTTGGCTGTCCTGTGATTAGTAAGGCCTGGTGGGGATGATCTGCTTTAGAATGAGTGGCTAATGCAGTCCAGGGCTATCAAGTCCTTTACAGAATAGGAAACAAATTTTCCCCACAAAGGAAAATGGTGAGGGGGACAAAAGGCAAATTAAATATGCTCAGGTGAGTTTAATTAAAAATATTTTAATTTAAATCATTTAAGGCTGCACCTTCCCTTCCTTCTCTGTTCTGAGTGATGGAGATAAAGGTCTAACGGAATTTCAATGTGTGAAGCTGTTCTTT
Organism: Serilophus lunatus; assembly: GCA_013399895.1. Lineage (NCBI taxonomy): Eukaryota > Metazoa > Chordata > Aves > Passeriformes > Eurylaimidae > Serilophus > Serilophus lunatus. The sequence goes on from VXBA01003297.1 coordinate 197,781, forward strand.
GGGATGAGAGCCTTTTGTTCTGTATTTACTAAGAGTAGAGGAAAAGGTGAAAATAGTGAACATAGGAATAGACCATCAGAACTGGCTGGTACTGAATTACTGGTTGTCTGAACAGGAGAAGAAAATGCATTTCCACTCCAACCCACACTCAGGCAACTTAAGCCTGATGCTTCCACATCTTTAAGGAAGAGCATTTAGGGAAAACAGCTTGAGGATATGAGTTGTTAGGGTACAACACATACTCTAAAACTGTGTACTGCTTCTGTCCAAGGTAATTCCACCCACAAAGAGGAAAATTCACTCCATTTCAGGGGAAGGTACAAAGGCCTTCCTGTGTAAGCTGTTCCCAAGACCTTTGCTTTCTGAGCTTCCCCTTGTGACCAGGACCAGAGAAATCGCAGTTTGCAATTTGCTTTCTGATTAAGAATTGCTCTTAACAGAAAAACCTTCCAGAAACAGGAAGGAGCTGCAGGAATGGAGCTTCACTGAGCAGGTGTGGGTGGTAGAGCCTTCTTTTATTACTAATCAGCACAGTTATGCCATTTATAGAAAAGGACATGAGGCTGTGCAAAGAACGTTCTAAAGAAATAAAAATACAGCCCTGCTTTGAACAGCAAGATACATAAGGTGGCCCATAGGAAAAGCCTCTTAGTAATGCTTCCCCTCAGTGGAAGCAGGAGGTGAAAGTGGATTTATACTTCCCCCCAAAGTGCCCTCAGACCCTGTCAGGAAGGATGAGAGAGACTGTGAGCTGCTGAGCAGGACAGCAAAGTCTCCTCTTAACCCCAGTCTGTGTAGAAGGTTAGTTTCAAATGCAGAAATGCCACTTAAATGTCCAGGTGCCCAGTCCAGAGTCTGAGATTTTCAGCTTTGGCTCCATTATTTCAGCTAAAAGTGATTATTGGAGCTGTGGGTGATAGTCAGGGATACACTCTGAGTGTACAAACTGCACATGGTAGAGGAATGGTCAATCTGTGCTTTGCAGAAACAAGTGATTTATCTTTTTTTATTGATTCTCCAACCATTTTAAGATCAAAGGGCCTTAGGTCTTGTGAAAGAAACAAAAAAGCTCTTGAAATTAAATAAATTAGGAAAGTTTGCACTTACAGAACATCTTCCTTTAGAAGGTTGTGGGAAGTAACACTTTCCCCAAGTCTTTGGCTTCATGATGAATAAAAGCAGTGGTATAGGGCTTGTCAGGCAGGCAGAAAGTGCACAGAAATTTCCTGACTGTAGTACAGACCAGCCTCTCTCTGCATGGACAATTCCACTTTTTGTATTTCTTCTCTTCACAATAAGTCATCCATAATGCCTGGCCCACATGTTCTGTGTAAAACACAGTTAACACTGAAAAGTGCTATTTGCATCCCAAGATAGTGGAGTTTTTCTGATTAGGAGGCAGGTTTCTTGCAGTTCTGTTAGAAACATATTTTCTTTTCCATCCAGTTATAATGATCATGTGAGAAGTGACAAGGAAACAGGAGTGCAGGACCAAAAGCCATCTGTTTTGGGGTTTTTTTTGTTGGGTTTTTTTTCATATTGCAGTGGAGCAAGAAGATGGCAGAGCTTACATGCTTCAACATGGGGGTATAAAATATGATAGCAACATTTAACATGCTGTAAAGAAATATCTTTGGACCAAAAAGAGATTTTTTTTTGGTTGTTTCTGTTTTTACCAGGACCTCTTACCACAGCTATAGTAAAACTGGCTGCCACATGTGATTGTGAAAACTTTGCTTTCAAGATATTTTGCATATTTAGTTTAGGCAGTGCAGTGGGTGGAAAGTTAGCTTCCATTCCTGAAAATAAGTAGTTTCTCCTTCAAAATTCTGGTGCTGATTTTTAAAATTATTATTGACATTGTGCCATTTCTGAGATTCATTTTATAAGTAAAACTTCGTTTAGTTTAAAAAAACTGAAGTTTACTTCTAATTCTGGAGGTCAAATGTGAATGTTGAGTAAGTTTCATTGATATTTAAATTTGTGAAATGTAGCCTTTTGTATGCAGTGAAATTTTTGGCATTCTCAGATATGTCCATAACAGAGCCTAGAAGTGTTTTACTCTGCAGTTTATTGCAACCAACTGTATTTTGTCCTTTTTATTTCTGCCTGCCGTATGACCTCCTACTGTACTTCCCAAAAGTGTGGATTTTCATCCTGCAGAGTGTACAATGGGAGTTTAGTCAGTCAGAAACTCCAATGGGAGATATTAAAAGCCATGCACTGGTGTTAGATTTGGAAAACAGGCTTGTACCCATCTTGTGCCAGCATTAACACACTTTTCCCCACTCCCTTCTTGCTTTCCCCTCACACATCCTGCTCCTTTGCAGCCTCCAAGTGCAGCATTTCTCTGCAGAAACCCTTCTGTGGGGAATCAGATTAAAAAGTACCTCCCTAAATGTACCTGAACTTAGAAAGGAAAGGGACGTAATTGTCCCTCTCTTTCATCTCGGGACTGAAGGGCCCTTTCAATCAAAGAGGTTTCCACTGCTTGCTAAAGACTATTCAGATGAGAAGAATGGTTTAGGATATTTGGGCTAGTTAGCTCTCACTTCCCTTTTTTCTGCATTAACAGAATAGCACTCTTTGTAAATCACCTCATTTTTTAGACCAATTTTTTCTTAGTTTAGGCCAGTCTTGGAATCCTGTGCTTTTGTTGGCCTGTCACCAGCTGGATCAGGTTTATATAGCCTATTTTTTCCCTTAACTACTTGCATAGCCCCTTTTCTCCTTTGTGGTGCAAGCCAGAATCCCTGGAAGCAGGTTTGGCTGCCTGCAGGGTCTCAAAGGCTGTCCTTCTCCATGGATGTTTCCCTTCTCCACTGGCTGAATGCCACACCACGATTTATAATTTATTCAGTGGATCCATTAGTGATTCTCTGTGTATGTTTCTTGTCTAGACTGAGGAAGGGCAAAAAGTCATTTTGCCCAAATCTGCTTGGGAGCTGTGAGGGACAGATCCAGTAGTGACTGCTGGTTTTAACACAAGAGTTTGAAGATACTTAGTCTTCAAGAGATAATAGAGCGTCAGAAGAGGATTTCTGGGATACAGGTAACTGACATTTCCAGTGGCTGACTGAAGAACAAGTAAGAAAACTATATTATCTTGTTACTTTAAGTGTACAATTGGGGAAATTTGCTATAGCTGGAGACATGTGTTTGCATACTCCTGTGTATAGGCAAGCAGTTTAAAAATTGGGATGAAATGAAAATGCTTTCAGATTATCATTCCGTGAACATTTGTTGCTACATTGGTGTGAGATTATTTTTTCTTATCTCTGAGTATGGTTATGAACTATAATAATCACAGGCTTTCTAAAGCAAAGCCAGAGATGCTATTGCTAATATTGAAGGTGTGAATTTAAAGCACAGTAGTTCTCTTTCACTAGCTCTTTATATTTTCTATTTTAAAAGTTTCCTTCTTTTTTTTTTCAATTTTAAATTAATCCACTTCCAGTCAATGGGGGAAAAAAGCCTCCTCAGCATAGGATAAAAAGTATTTCCATGTGGAGCCAATGCAAATTCCTTTTTTCCAGTGGCTATTTTGTCCTGCCCTCCTCAGGCAAAGAAAGGGGTAAGCATTTGACACTTCCTGGCCACCTCTCGGTTGCTTTTCTTGGTTAAAGATTTCACCCGATTAGCATTAGTAGTTTATGTAACCTTGCATTTAGCATGAGTGACTGAAGTCACAGCATGACTCTGGCAGTACAAATCACCTGATTAACCCAGTGCTGATCTCAGGGGAACCTGAGGGGCCAGCCTTCCCTGCCTCTGCTTCTGAACTTAAAATGAAAAAAGCCCCTTTTGAATCTGTGTTACTGTTGGTCCAATGTGATGTTTCCTACTCCAAAGACTAAAAGATTCCAGATTTTACTTAAGAGCACTCTCACCTTCCTGCTGTCAATAATATTTGACAGTGAACTGAAGGACAAGACACGATTCTCCAAAGCTGTGCACTGTCATTGCAGATACACCCTGTGAGTTCTTGTTCCAATGTTTTTGACCAGGAACTGCAGGCAGTAGTGGGGCCTGCTTTGTGATGGCAGCAAAGGGATTGCACATTCTGCCATCTTATCATGCTATGGGTGTGTAAAATTGCAGATGGAAGCACTGAAAACAAAATTAAAATATTTTCCACTTCCATTTTGAAAATAGCACCAAAAAAAAGCCTGAAATACCCTGTGTGCTCTCTTCCTATTAGCCACACTGTTGGTGAGCTGCCAAGTGCAAGTACTGAAGTCTCAACAGCAGATGAAAGCAGAAATGAAAATGTGGTCACACTCTTTCCTCCTCTCTGGGAACTACTGGGCAGAAGAACCAGGCTGAGCTCAAGGCACAACAACTCACACATTCCCCAGCTATGAAGAATCTCTGGTGATGTTTTTTTAATTTTTTGGAAGCAGCTAAGGCAGGCACCTCCAGCTGAAGAGTCCTCCAGGCTAGATCCTGTCTACTTCACACTCAAGAAATGAAGGGACACAGGAGCTATTTTGTGCTTAAAAGAACCACAGACAAGTGAGGAAAAAAATCTTGATAGAAACTGTCATCTATAATAGCAACGAGAGGCAGGCCTGAGGAGCCTCATTTATACAAGCACCAGCCTCTGTGAGTGAGCTCCAAGCCCTGTATTTCCAGAGATATCTTGATTTTGACAGGCCTCTCAAAGATATGCCTACGTACATCTATATGAAGATGCCCCAGGAGAGCCTTCTAATCTGGGTACAGCTTTTGCCACTGCTGATCCAAGCCCCAGCCTGTACCCAGCCTGGCACCGAAGTTACTGATAGTCACAGCCTGAATGACTTCACAGAAAAGGGCTTTTTTATCCTTCCCTGGCTGATGGCCACTTGCTGCTTGCTATTAGCAAGGCTCAGCTGGACTCTGTCTCAAGCAGAATATGAAAAATTTCTTGCTGAAGTTTGGCTTCTTGGTCTTCTGGATTTCTGATACTGTGGCCTTTTTCGTAAAAGGCTAAGGATGATAAACAGGCTGCAAGTGAGGTGTTGATTAATAGCTTGCCTAATGGCATCCCTCCCTTTTTATCACAGGCACTTTTCTCCTCTCTGCATGAACTCCCTTGACTTGCTTGAACAATCTGCAACCCCCCAAATGGCTAAACTTCACTGAGTATTGAAATAGTTTCAAACTATAACTAACCCAGTTCATCAGGGTATTGTTCTATTTAACTGAAGTTTGTAATACTTTGAGATCCTCGTGTGAAGTGCGAAGTATAATCACAGGCACAAAATAGAATTGTTTATAATTCATACTGTGGCAGCAGCCAGGCCAATGGGGGAAAGTTGAAAGGAAATTCAAAATGTATCCTTTGCCCTTTGAAGTTTGACTGCAACTTGGCACATGCATCAAAGAGGTGACTAGTTTCCTTTAGGGTTTAAGTCTCTGCCGAAAAAAAAAGATGAAATCAAAAGCAATGTGAGGTTCCCAATTAGATTTATACTAAAAATCAATAATGAAGACCCTAAAAAGGCATACTGATGACTCTTGAAACACTCACAAATTGAGTGCAGCTCATTTTAAGGGCAGGCTGTGATAATCCTTGCTTTGATTAGAAGCTTATATCTTGAGTCGGCCCATTTTATTCAGTACAGCTACTTAAGGAATAAAGCCCAGCAACAGCCTTAGGATTCCGGAGGGTGGGATACCTGCCCTGTGTCAGGCCAGGCAGCCACACAGACCTTCACAGGCAGCCAGCAGCTGCCCCCAGCTCTTCTGTAGCTTGGCTGTACTGTGGAAATAGGGTTCCTGGGCACACCCCATATCCATATGTGATTCCATAAGCCTCTAAATATTTTCTGTGGGGTTTCCTTTTGTTGACTGATTTTTGCCCTTGGGTCAAAATAATTTGTTGGTGCAAACAAATAACTGAGCAACCTCTCTGGCCCCCTGGGATGGTGGTATCAGTTAGGTGCACCTGAGAGCATGAGGAATTCACCTCAGTGGTGCTTAGGCAGGATACAAGTGCAGCATGTGTTTGATTTACATCTCATGTTAAAGTATTGTTCTTCCATACAGCATCTCAATCACTGTGTCTAACCACAGGGTTTAGCAGTTTAAACAGCACACTAAGGGCCAAATTCAATTAAAAAATGTCCTGCCTTTTCCTTTTCTCATTGTTTTCCCAGTCTACTGCTGGCTTCTGCAGAGAAGCTGTGATTTTTATTTTTTTTTTAATAATATGGGCCCTAGGATTCCTTCTATTCTAAAGCATCTTATCCCTTTCTTTTTGATGTGTTTTGTCATATCCTTAGTAGAAAAGGGGGTTCTGCTGCTGTAAAATTAGCACTTACAAAAGTCATCTTTTGCTTCTTCATTAGTTTTAAAATCTCTGGATGTGGTGGATGATTGAAGTATCACGACTCCTTAAGGAAGTTCAGCTTGGATTTTGTTATGATGCCACCAAGCATTCCTAGTGCACCTACTTCTGGAATTTTTACCATAGCCAGCTGCCCATGCCATGCAGGACCCACCTGTGCCTTCTCAGCCTGAACATCCCAAGCACCATCTCCTCTGGCAGGACAAAAGAGCACAAGTGTGGTTGTTTTAGGAATTTCCTGGATTTTATTTTCCATGCACAGGCTGAAAATAATACCTGTGGAACTCAGGGAAGGTGTTTGTCCTGCCTGCCCATGAAATCAGGCACAACCCCCTGTCAATAAGCAAATGAGGTAATTTGTAAAACTGTTTCAGCAACAAAAACTGGACCAGTCAGTAACTCCATTAAAATCAAAGGATATATGTGATATGTACCAATGGCATTCCCTGCTGTTACCATACACATATCCATCAGACCTGTAAAATAAAGCAAATAAAAAACCGGCATTTAAGCACAATCAGATTTCTAAGGACAAAAAACCCAAGCCCTAATTACAGCCCTAAAGCTGCAAAAGCAGTAAAAAGAAAAATACAGACAGAAAGGAAAATGCAGTTACCTGTGGGTATCTGACAAAGACAGGCAGGATTGGCAGCTGTGATTTTCCAGGAGGTGTTTGCTGGCCTGGCCTAAAATTCTTCTGGATTTGCCTGCTTTCTGGTGGATGCCAATTTGTAGGTGTTAATTCCTGAGACTCTGATCCCTGCCTTGAAAGCCAGGTGAGAGAAGTGGATTAGGCATTAATTCTGCTTCACCATTGCATCCACATCTAGACCTTTTCTCCAAAATGCACTTTGGTCCTCCCCGGTGTCACGCTGGCCTCGTAGCCCGGTGCTGGGATTCACAGAAAGGTGGGGAAATCACTCCAGGAATTAAAATGAAATATTACACCTTGTGGAGCTGCACCTCTCCTTTCCACATTTTTTTAGCTACAACCAAACCTACAACAGAAAAATAAAATGTTTAGAATTTTTCAGTGCCTGGAACATGCTTGGATTTTCTGACTCCTTCTACACAGAAATGTTTAGCTACTGAAAAAGAAATAACAGATTGAGCAAATTAAAGATGCAAACAACTTGTCAGGGCTGGTAAATCTAAACATTGGCCCATTGCTAGCTCAATTATTGCATTAACTATAGGTTCTTTCTTGAAAAGCCCAGACAATAAGCATCCTTTGTGCTTTGAACTTTTTATTTTTTTGAACGCTGTGTCTGTTGTTTAATAAGGAAGAGTTTGGAGAAACTATAAAGATTTACAGATGAAGCCAAAACAAGAAAGAATGGTCATGGATTTGTTTGAATACACTAAGTGTGTTCAAACACAGAGACGTTTTTTACCTAGGGTTTTGCAGACCAAATTCAGATCAGACGTAGATGTGACTCAAATGATACATTAATCCCAACGCTGGAAGACCAGAAGCTGGATTTGTTGTCTGGTGGCTTGTCTACATAACCACAAAAGAAAAGCAAACCCAAACCATTACCTCTTGCTTTCCATCCAGCCCTACTCAAACAATATCTTGTCCTGTTTCTGTCCTTAACTACAAATAACAAATAACAACAAAACATGACTTCAAGGAAACTGGAAGATTTGCATCCTATGGCTTCCTTCAGAAGAATAAAAGCTGGTACATACAAAGCTTATAAAAACTCAAAGGACAATTTTTTAAAAAAAAAGGAGTTTCTGCAGTGTTAATGGGATATTTCATGGCCTATTTCTACAGTCACTTCATGCAAGGACTTTCCTTGCTCTTATTTAATCCCATGGTACTAATTGCTTAGTATTCATTTGGTAAATCCTTCAGTTGGAGGATTTAACTGCTTGGGATCATGCTCTGTGTATCAAGGTTATATGGTAAATTGGCCAAATCTGCTTAAATTTGGGAAAACACAGGAGGAGCTGATGGTTCAAGAGTTTTTGTGTAACTAAATAAAAATGAAGCTAGAAATAAAAAGTGCATGGGATGTATTTTAAGATGGCCCTGACTTTGTCAGCAAGCTGGGCCTCCTCCACACCCAGCACTGGAAGGAGAGCCCAGAGGAGTCCACACAGGATGTTCCCTCTGCTCCCAGCTCTCCAGAGCAGAAAAGATCATAAGAGACACAGAAATCTGGCTCTCGTGGCCCAGAAAGGAAGCTGCTGGTAAAAGCATCCCAATCAAATTGTGTAGTAGGAAGAGTGCCAAATTCCAAATCTGCTCATTCAGCAAGCCTGCTACATTTTTAGGCTGTTTCTGACTGTGCCTAATTAGTTTAGATATGGTTAGTAGCAGCATTTTATGGAGAAATTACATTGCTGAACTGTTTTTAGAAGTGGAATGAGCATATTGCTACCAAGGTATGAAGAGAGCTTCATTAGGAATTATCAAGTATTCACTACCTGTAGGGAGAGAGCAAGGTAAAACCATGAAGCTTTGCATCAAAGTATCTCATTATCTAAAAAAAGGTTTCCCTTATACACAAACTCGGTGCTGTAAAATTCCATCCCAATATTCTGGAGTGGATAAAGCAGTAATAATTAAGTCCCTGTGCAGTTGTTTCAAATATTATTTTTTAATTTATTCTGTTCAGAAAAAAAATAATGGAGGGCTCAATCCATGTCTGAGCACCTTTATATAAGGAAATGCCCTGAGTTACATTTCATAGATTTTTCAGTCCATTCCACTTAGTAACCATACAGGTACACCTCAAAAGGAATCATAGAAAGCCCTAATAAACCCCTTTTCTTTTGGTGCCAGGCACAATTCCTTCTTTTAAAAGCCTGAGAGGATAAACAGCTTGTGGAGGCTCCAGTGACATGTCCAACTGGTACCCCATTATGATCATAAAGATGTGGGTAGTGTAGGGGGAAGCTGAGATGGAGATGTATTTTTCTTTAAAAAAAAGGCAGTAGATCAGATCCAGAGCCTGCCAGAGGACTGGAGTTTGCTTACTTTGGGAGAAATCCCTTACTCATCCCTCCAGTGTTAGAGTTTTGTACAACTGGAGTTAATTTTGCAGTTTACTTGTGTTCAGACCAAGAGCCAGGTTAAAACAACAGGGCACAACTTGTCCCAAGGAGAATTAACCCCACGGTCCAGCAGTGGAACCGCAAAAAGGTTCAAAAACTGGTTACACAGGAAAAAGTGTGGAGAAGGGGGTTGTGTTTTCTTGGGTACTATATCACTGCCACCATTGGCTTCAGCATTCAGTCACTTTTAAGTGAAAACTTCACTCAAAAATGAACACTGAGGAGAATTAAAAATGACTGAAAGAGGGAGTTGAAACGAGGCATGTGAAAACACTGAGCAGAAGTAACACTGACTTGAGAATCAGTTTGAAATAATAAAAAGTTAGGGCTTTGACAGTGATTAAGTAAATATACCATCTGCACTTCCCAAGAATATCAAAATGTTAGAGGTTAAAATAATCTTGTGTAAACAGAATCTTGCAGTAATTTGTAAACAAGTACTCAGCAGCCAGTCACAGACTAAGGCAGTATTACAGCCCAGCATCTTTTCCTTCCACACTACAGTTCTGCCCAGTTGTGTTCATGAAGCTGTCAGTAAATGCCACTCATTCCCATACAAATTTGTTGGCTGAATCCTGGACAAAAAGCCACATCATTCTCAAGTGCAATGCTGGGAATTCAGTCCCAGCTGCTGCTCTGCTGGACACCAATGAAGAAAACTTTTAAATCCTGTGGTAAAGTTGTATGTGCTTTCTAAATATTGCAGAGTTCAGATAAGTTGAATTTAGCAAATAACAGTCAGTGAATTATAGCTGCCTAAACTAAGCTTCCTGATTGAAAATTTTCTGAAGAATGGTGCCCAAACTCATCCTGGCTCCTCTCTGTGAATGTAGTTCTGGTTATTTCCCACCCATTCTCCACATGTGGTTACCCTTCCTTGAGGTCTGAAGTCTTGGGAAAAAAAGAGAGAAAACCCTTAGTCCCTGTTACAGAGTTTAAATGTGTGTCTTTCACAAGCTCAAGGGAATAAAAGCTTATCTTCTGACAGGTTTCCCTACAAGTGTAGGATCCTTTGAGTCTCCAAGTGCAGTGGTCCCCTCAAAACGTAGAAAAAGAAAAGGAGTAAAGATCAGACCCCTTTGCTCTTGATTGTTATTTGTCATGTTCTTCTAGGACATGTGGTGATTACCATTTGTAGTTAAACAGCTTTCAAATCAAGCTTTCTAATATGACATAAGATAGGAAAAGAAAACCCAAACCAAAAATCCAGAAAAACAGCAGAACTACAACCAGAAAACTAACTCTTCGTGGATCTAGATCGAGGAGAAATCTGATTCCAAAATCCTATTAATCAGGTGTTTGGCAAGATATGAAGTGATTTGTGGAGGTACAGATCCCTTTTTCTCCTAGGTAACTTAATTTACTGAAACAAGGAAACTAGCTTTCTAGTAAGTTGTTCTACTGACATAGTTTGTGATTGGATTATTCCTTGAGCTTCCCTGGATGGAAGGGCTGCAGATCAGCCAAGGAGGAGGATATTCCACCTCTTCATCTCATCTCCAGACAATAGTGAAAGCCTTTAAACATGTCCTTTTTGTAAATTAATTTCTCTGCATGTGGGTGTTACCTATTTCCCAAGGCTTCCTCAGGCAAGAACTAATTGGGAAAGGGGACAAACCCCTGTATATGCAGGTTTTTACACATCCCAGAGAGACAATATTGGCATGGGAAGAGTAAGAGATAACAAAGGAAGGTTTGATTTTCTAGTATTCTGGGAAACCTGAGACAGAGTGAAGTCATTTTGCAAAGACATTTTAGCAAGATAAACTAATGGTTTTACTTCTTGCTCACTCAAAGCACTGGAATAAATGTTTAGGTTGTCTTTGTCTTTTGTAGGGTCCTCATGAGCACAGCATTGAACCAACTGAGGGGAAGTTGCTCAGTAATTTAGAATACCATGATAAAACTTTAAAAATATCCTACAATTATTTTCTCTGGGCATTTGTACAGCAGGATTTGGTCAAATGCAGGAAACTGTAGATAAAGACAGTGACTGATTTATAATTTCAAACTAATAAATTAATTGAGTATGCCTTTTTTGTATCTATTCATTAGAAAACTCAAAATACTTTTAAATTCTGACAGTGGTCCTGTGTTGTGGATTAAATCTACACAGTGAAGGAATTAATTTTGCATAATCCATTTATCAAAAAAGAAAAAGACAACAATTAACATTGTCAAAATAATGCTTCCTAAGACATTTCCAAAAGCAATTCATTTAAGGAAATTCTTTTTTAAATTTGATGCATTTTATTTAATGACACACTCTTAACTTCAGTAAAAAGCTTTACAAGACATACCATTGAATTTCCTCAATTGTCATTTTCCAATTGTATTAGTTCTAATACATTGGCCTTCATTATTCAAAAGAATAATCCTATTTCTCAGTGCATTTTTTTCCTCTACTTGCAGTGCAATATGTCTATTTTAAGGATGTTTTTATACAACCCAGCCCTTGAAAGCTGAGCAGATGACACCTGTGTGTGGATGCATCTTCCTCTGTGCCACAAATGACTGGTTTGGCTGCTTTAAGAAACCACCAAAGGTATTGACAAAAGCAGAGTTTAATATGAAATAATATGATTATTTTTAAGGGTAATATAGATATTTATTTATTTATACAATAAGCAGAAAACTGCAAATAAAAATCTCTGTTTAGACTTCCAGTCCTAGAAAAAAAAGTCTTTGAGCTTCTTATGAGGTACTTAGATCTTGGCAAGGAAAAAAAGAGATAATTGTTTGACCACTGAACTCTTGTGGTAATTAAAGGAAAACGATAATTAGAGCCTGCTTCCTGGGATTGTATCAACAATTAAACATTTACCTGCTCTGAAGAATTGCTGGATAAATATTTCACTGGCTGGTTCCTGAGGCAGTTTTCATCAGAACTCAAGTGCCCCATCCTCATCACCTGAGCTGATTGGGTGTCTTGCTTTCTCCCAGGTAACATAGAAAGAGAAGTCAGCAGAAATTGTTAAAACAAAAAAAAACAGAGCAAGTTATGGTGTACAAACACACACATATATAAGTACATATACATAGAGAAGTCCTTGGATTGGGGAAGGGAAAAGGAATTTAATCTTGCTTTTCATACTATTTCTGGTGAATGTTTGAAGCATTGCAATGAATCTGAGAGATTCTCAGTACAGAACACTTCAGCACATGGGTTGGGCTTTTTTTTTCCCCTGAGAAAACGTTTCTTTGCATTTGGAACTTTCCAGGAAATTTTAAGGATGTTCTCCCACACTAAAGCAATGCAAAAATTCCCTAGTTACAGTAATAGAAAAAAGTGGATTTTAAGATTATAAGTGCCTACATTAGTGACTAGAAATGCTGCTTGTTTGATCCCAGGGTTTATTATTCCCTCCCCACCACCTGTTTTTTTTTCAGGGTATCCCTGTAACTGGTGTGAAGCCTCACACTACTCTGTTCTTTAATGGGAGTTTCTTTCCTCCTCTCCAGTCAGGTGCAACGTGTCCCATTTAGTTTCTGTCATTATTTCATACAATTTATGTAGCAAATTAATCATTCATATTAATTAAAGAATTAATTGCTGTTTGGAATACCTAAGATTAGCACAAACATTACATGAATTATTTTTGCAATAGTGGATCTAACCAAGGAATAAAAAATAAACTACATAAGATTAGTGGGTAGTGTTGGGTGGGTCTTTTGTTTAGCTTTGTTTTCCCAAAATCTCCTGTACTTCCTGTTTGATAACTGGGTTTAATTTTATATCAAATAAAGTAAGATTTCCATCCCTGTACTGGTTTCTGGCATGGATGGTTCCATGCAGGGCTAAGAATTGGACTCAAGGATCCTTGTGGGTCCCTTCCAACTCAACATAGTCTGTGATTTTCAAGTTCCCGTCTTCAGGAGACCAATGCAGTGAGGGGATGGATGTCTCCCTCTTTTCCAACGCATCCTGCCAGAGGATTTTTCATTAGTTCGACTGGCAGGAGTATCAAATCCAACAACCCCAAAGGGATTAAGGAACAATCTTTTTGCTGTACAAACAAATCAAATCACGCTGGGTTTTTTTAGTGAGTTCTTAAAGGCAGGGATGGCACTTACCAGCTGTTTATAAAACCTCAAAAAACAAACTAACAGAAAAGCCCCAACAAGCTGAATTTGAATTGCCAGCATTTTGAAATAACCAAGGTAATTTTTTGCATTAAAATTGTAAACTGCAGGATGGATAAGATTCATAATCGAAGAGGAGTTGGGGGTTTTGTAGCAGCTGCTCCCCCTTTCCAAGGATCAGCCACAGGACCAGGAGGGGCTGCCAGAGAAGCCCTGTGCTTCCCCCACGGGGCAGATAATGTCAGTGGGATGGAGCATTATCCTTGGGAATGATCTCCTGCTGCTGCAGGTAAATGCTGCAGCGAGACTGGGGTGGTTATGGAAATAACATTTGTGGAAATAACATCAGTGCAAAGCTAAGAAATCTCATTTCCAAGCAGAGGGCAGTGATCCCGTGTCTGCTGCAGCAGGATTGCCTTCTGCTCAGTCTGTTCCAGCTCTGGGAGGTGAGAGAGGAGCATCACGTGTCACAGGGGTTTTGGCAGCACAGGTCTCCACCAGTGCTCCCTGTGAGGTGGCATCTGCTGCCTCCCAAATGCAGTGGCAGGTGACAGCCTCCTCCCTGCCCTGGGCTGGCTGTGACACTGCAGGGAGCCACCTCCAGGTGTGCCTCTTCTGGGATCAGTGGAGAAAAACCCTTAGGGAAAGTCTCCCCAAGGGTGCTGGGACAGGAGGACTTGGGTGTAAGCACTGGAGATGGGGCACAGCCAAAAGCCCTTAGGGAAAGTCTCCCCGAGGGTGCTGGGACAGGAGGACTTGGGTGTAAGCACTGGAGATGGGGCACAGCCTACTGGCTCTACCCCAACCCTCAAGCTAGGTGGCCATTGAGTGTCTGACTGGGCTAATTGGGACTAATTACAGAATTGTTGGGGTTGGAAGGGACCTCTGGAGATCAATCAGTCCAACCCCACTGCCACGGCAGAGTCACCTCCAGCAGGTGACACAGGAACACGTCCAGGTGGGTTTGGAATTCTCTAACAGCATTCATTTCCTTCACTCCAGACTGGAATGACGTAACTGAAGGAGGCTGAAGCCCCTAAAAAAATCTGTGGCCACACAGGAGGCTCATGCCCCTGCCAGACCCCTGCACAGCCACATTTTGCTCTTTCCAATGTCCCTCAGCAGAGCAGCCACTCACCCACAGCTCTCCCAGGGGCTGGAGACCAGGTGCCTCCAGCTCATCACTGCCAAATTACACACTCTGATCAAAAAACCCTTTTGCAGAAAGAAAATGTCACCAAGAAATGCTCAGTGGTGGAGGCCACTCAGCACTGGCCACCAGCCCCTCAGAGCCACAGCCAGCCTGGAAGGACCAGGTCACCACCAGCACCAGCCACTATGACCCTGCACTGCAAGAAAACCAACTCTCATCAGACAAGAACCAGAGTCGCTTCAGGTAATTAAAGTACAATATAAACACCACACAGAAAGTGATTTTCACGTAGAGACCACGGAAGAAAACTCAGTGCCTGTCCTTAGATTTTCTTCTTTCCTCTGTCTTTCCTCTCAAGTTTTCTTACTTTGAAACCCCTATAAACTTTCACCAGGAACATGTGTGGCCCTTCCAGAGCCAAGGGGCTACTTTGGGAGAAGGAGCAGCTCTGGGAGAGCCCTTTTGGAGCAGTGAAAGAAGGCATGCCAAAGAGGGGAATCAGGCAGAGGAAGGAAGGAAGGAAGGAAAGGTCTGTTCCAGCTATTTCTATCCAAGGGCTTGGCGTGGAGCCTGAGAGCAGAAATAGAGTCTCCCTGTGCTTAAAAAGGATGGAGAAGTAGAGAAGGGCAGTAGAGAGGGACGGAAGAGAAAGGAGAGAAGGAAAATACTCATATGTGCCATCTTCTCCTTCAGCCACTGGCATAGAGCCTGCCAGGCTAGAAATAAGAGTGTGCTTCAGGAAAAAAAAAAACCCAAACTTCTTCAGAATGCAGTCATTTGTTTGATTAAGACATTGCTGTGTGAAGTGCCTGTATCTCTGTGCAATTACTGTTTTTACTGGAATGATGTGCAGCAGGTCATGAGCAGTAAGGGATGCTCCAAACATGGGAAAATGAAAATCAGATTTAAAAGAAAAAGATACACTTTCTGAAAAAATAATTCTCTCCTGTTTTCGAATTTTTCTGTGCTAAAGGCTGTCATGCAGTGGAATGAGCATTATTATGCTGTGAAAAGAGTCATAAAGAGAATTTTGTATTATATCAATACTTAAAATATGCAAATATGCTATCTTCACAACGCCCCAAAATTATGCTTGGCATGAATTCTTAGCAACAATACAAATATCATCATCTTCAAATAAGCAGGTATAACATGCTGCTCAGATAGCTGTAAAAACAACCTCATCACAGCTCTGGGAGCATCCGGATTTCATCTTTGATGTAGGTAGATTTTAAGTAGGAAAGGGAAGAAAGTTGTCTTAAACATCAGGGTGTATTGGGATGAGCCTTAATGGAGCAGCTGTATCTTTAACATGGGAAGGAGACCTGCTGGTGTGCATTTACAGAGCTGGGGGCATTATAAAAACCTGGTCCTGGTTCTGAATTTACCCCCAGGCTATGTCCAGTGTGTTTGAGCCTTAGGTTAGCTGGTGTCTGTCTTTATCACTACAAGTAAATTAGTGATTTTAAAAAAAGAGGGAGAAGAGGAATAATAAAACGAGTCCAACACAGATGTTCCATTGTGGGGGAGATGCCCTTTCACACCTTCTTTCAGGGTGAGTAATTTTACAGGACTTGATTCTGATCTCCTTTAATCAATGACTCTTCTGGCTTCTTCATGCCAGCATTTGAGAGCAGGATCAAACCTCAGCACTCTATTTCCTTTTTTTCTTCTTTTTTTTCCTCCAGGTTTTCAAAAAAGTAGCAGCACTTTCTGCTCACTTCCAGAGCAAAAGTGGCGGGAGGGTTTTGCCCGAGGAACAATGCATCCTTCTCCGTACAGAATTCCCATCTTGTGCATTAGAATAGATGTTGAAACAGTTCTAATTAACATTTTTAATTTGCATTTTAATTGCCTGCCAGGGTGTGAAATGACATGCCTAGGTAAAGGAGCCTTTTCCTTGGTTCCAGTGGTTTGAACAGTTCCAGCGAGGCCGTGAGGGCTGAAGAGCCCCGGCCACTGGTCACTTTTCAGCATTGCCCACAACTAAGGCAGGGCCTGATCCAAAGCACAGCAAGTTGGGCTGAAAGGATCCACGTGGGTGTTTGTTTGCTTCCTTATTTTTAGCGAATGGGACTCCCATAATTAATTTTTGTTTGAAGATAGGCATCAGATCTTGATCTTAAAACAGCCACTTGCAAAGAATCAGCACAAGCATTTGAAGGTTGTTTTGTTGGCTAATTGCTCTCTTTGTAAAGAACACACCATATACATACATATGAATGCATGTATTTTTAAGATGGTGTTGTTTCAGATATGATTCTGCCTCTGTGCATCTTCCAGCTGGTTCACCCTGCAATTACATAAAGATCACAGTGAAATACACCTGAACATCATCTTTTTTTGGCAAGAGAGAGTGAATTTCCCAGATTTTTACCTCTTAGGGCAAATTATCCAGTCCTTTCCCCATTTCCACAGGTCTTCCTGGTGTCAATGCCAGCTTTTTAAAATCATGCTCAAGTCAGGGATGTGTGAACTGGGACATTTTCAAACTTCAGGATACAGATGTCAAGGATAGAGCACATGTGACCTTCTCCTGCCAGTTTTGCCCAGTCAACTGCTGACTTTCCTCTTCTGGGCACACCAGGCACTTTGTGACAGCCAGACACACATCTAAGTCCTCGTTTTTCAGAGCTCTTCTCCCCGAAGCAAAGTCACTCTGGTCCATGTCCTTGTGTTTAAGGATACAGCTTTATACAATGAAATGTAGATGGATTTGCTGTAGCTCATCTCCTTAAAGAAATATAGAGCAGAGTGTACCTGTGAGACATCTTATTCAATATTTCCTGCAGTCCAACACTTGGTTCATCTTTAAAGTTTTAATGACACCTTTTCTGTGGGGGGAGGCAGACTTCTTGGTCCAGATCTAGCATGTCGTTCATGTCAGGACAGGAACTGGCACCTGGAGGACCCTGCAAAACTGATAGTCTTTTAAAGATGATTACTTATTTAATTACATTGTTTGGTGGGCTTTAATTCATTTATTGCATGCCATGTTGAAATGATATAATTCCTGTTTCCTCCTCAAAATACTGGACAATGGTGCCAAGTCATGTGTCTTCCAGAAGTCTATTACCAAAGTCAATTACCATAGCACTATTTCATTTGTCATCCAAACTTGTACTCTCATAAAAAGATAACAAATTAGTTTGAGAAGATCCATTTACCTTAAACCCATCTTGATTAGCATTTAATTTTATTAGCCTCTTGTAGTTCTTTATTACTAAAGCTTTGCACAATCAATCCCATCAGTGCTTTTTTTTTCTGAGGATCAAAGCCAGGCTAATTCTCTCTCACTTTGGCCATCCTCTTTCCCTTTTTAAGATATTGGCACCGTCTCAGCTGAGACTTCTCTCATGTCCTAGCATGCTTAAAATTCATTCATTATTAGCAGTTTAAAAAAATTCCTTAGCTAACTTCTCAGATACAGACTTCTAAATGGAGAAATTTGGTGATGGCCATTTCACAGGCTCTTTCAGGACTGCTGAGCCTAAAAGTAGGAGAGGGGAATGTCCCACTACCACTTAGGCCATTTTGTCTGCAACAGCAAAGATAGTTATTTTAAAATTCCATCATTTAAGCAATATTGTTGATGAACCTCTATTTGCTTTTGTATTCTTATCATCATTTCAAGCATTGATAACCCCTCTGTGTGTTTGCCTTACTTGTCCCTTTTTAACACAAATTTCTCCCTTCGTACATAGTTTTGCCCCAGTCTGCTCTTATTTACTCTCACTATCAGGATGGTTTTCTTTTTTTAATTCTAAACTAGTTTGGGTCTTCCTTTATTCTGGGACTGTTCTTTAGCAGAATTGATTAGACAGTTTGCAAATACCATCTATATTTTCCTGCTTAAATGTGTTTTTTCCCCCTTACTGATGTGTTAGTGTTTCACTTTGAAATTGCCCTTTTGAAAGACAAAGAGTTTATTTGACGTGGTTTATCCCCTTATTTTATGTTCACACAGTGGTGACCAAAGCCATGGCTGCTGATACCCCAAGCTGCTTCAGCATCCTCAGCCTGTGAGTGAGTTCTCCTTGTCCACCAAGATGAGATGTGATGTGCATGCTCCTGCTGGAAGTAGCCTTTCTGTCAGAAAATTGTCATCTGGGGACTCCAGAAATTCTGGTGGACTGAAATCTTCACTTTATACCATTCAGAATGAGCAGCCTCACAATGACAAGAGTGTGGTATGTTAAAAACAATATTAATATGTGTTTAAGTAGTACTTTTCCTCTACAGGGATGACTCAACAAAATCAGCTTCATTTCCTTTTGTGACCAGGTCACCCACTTAGTTGATCAAGGGAGGCCAGTTGATACAATCCTTTTTTTGGATGTCAGTAAAGCTTTTGATATTGTCTCTCCCAGAATCCTTCTGGACAAAATGTCCAGCCCACAGCTGGATAAACACATTCAGGTTATTCTGTGATTTGATTGAATGTAATGTGAAGTGCATATCACCTGGAGGGACACCACAAGCTTTACTTCTTAGGTCTAGTGGATGAATTTATACTCCAGCTGACTGACTTCACAGCTATCAGCAGCACCATTTTATAGTGTGAGCCAGTTTTATTTCCCTTTTGCCAAGTTGATCTTCTCTAAAGAGATTATAAACAACTTAATCAACATTCCTGTCATGTGTCATCCTATTAGGTTTCATTAATATCAGCTAGTTCTAATGCCTGATTCTAAACAAGCAATTTTTATTCCTTGCATTTATTACCTGGGCTTTTAATCTTGATCCATAGTCAATTTAGGAATTTCTGCACAGCACGGTCTGTCTCTCTTATATGTTGCCAACACAGGGAGTTTAAACAGTCTGGGAGTTTGGTTGTCCCTTCTTTTTCAGACACTTCTGTTGATTGAAACTTCTCCTTGCAGCTCCAGACAGCCCAGCCTTCTGCAGGAGTGGAGCTCTTCCAAGCCATGCAGTTTTTCTGTTGCCCTAGAAAGCCCAAATTCTTTTACCTATATCTCCTAGTTAAACAGCATTTTCGTTGTGAGGTCCTTACATCTTCTCATTTCCTTCTTTTTCCTCCAAGAGGAGACATCCCTGTCCCCGAGTTCCTTTTGGAGTGTTGATTTTACCAAGTTGGATCATCAGTGCAGCAGTGTCTTCTGTTTTTATGGCATGGCATCCTTTGTGCTGTGGCTCCTCGTGTCAGTTCATCACTCTGGTGCCACCCTGTCCCTTGCAGAGTATTCCTTCCTCCTCTTCTCTGGGCAACAGGAGCTGATCTGATTCCCTGGTTTTGTCTTTTCCTGCTTCTTCCAGGTACCCAGTGAGGGGACGCTCTCTGCATTTCACTCTCCCAGTACACAACATTTCTTAAACTTCTCTTGTGGAAATAGTAAAGGCTGTGCACCATATTTACTTATCAATCATCAATTGAACAACTTCTAAAGCAAAATCCTTCCCCAAAAAATGAATCTTTTTGTTTGCTGTACCTCAGTTCTTGCATTTGAAGTCTCTTAATCCAGCTAAACCTTTCCCTGGAAAGTATATTTTATTTACTACTGCTGACTTCAGTAGGAGCCAGATGTGTTTCTTCAGAGTAGATTTTCTTTTTGCTCTCCTAAGAGAAGCAAAGCAAATCAAGTTCTTGCACTGAAGACATCAGAACAGAAGAAATAAAACCAGCAAACTCCAGGCTGTGGTTTCCCACACAGATTAAGTTTTGCAGTGGCTGGGACAGCCAGAGGGATGTGTTGGCTGCCTGGAGCCCATGAGCCACCTCTGGGTTCTCCACCACTCAGGACATCACTGTTGTGCAGCCACATGGGCTAGGGGCACTGGGGACAGGGAGCAGGGCAGTGTCTTCCCTTGGGAAAGCAGGAGGTGAGCTCTCCATTCTACAAGAACATTGGTCCTCAGAAAGTCAGTGGGTTTCTCATTCAATGGACATTGGGCTTCTGACAGAGTCTTGGCTGGATGCAGCTGAGCTTTGCACTCCCACTGCTATCAGCACCCTCTTCTTGTGGGAGCAGCTTTGCCATCCAGTTGTGTATACAGGAAAGGAAAAGCCTCTGTGAAGCCATCAAGGAGTCAGGAGAAGTAACTGCCTCTTACAAGGAAATTTTAAAGAATTAAAACAGTCTGTACTTTTTCTTTATTAAAGAAATAAACCCCCCACATACCACCTTCCTGTTTCAACTCTACATGTGGGCTGTGAGTTCCTGATGATTTTTAGATGAACACCACAATTGCTGAACACAACTGCTGTTAATGCCAACGCAGAGACTACTGAGACAACACTGCTCTTGAAAGGACGCTCTCCTTTTTCACTCAGACACAGAAACAAAGCCAATGGGGAGCACCAAACGTCACCAGCACTTCTGAGAGCCCCATTCAAGTCGTTTGCTTTCATACCTTTTGTTGCTTTCCATCTCCCTGCTTTGAGTTCCTTTTGTTGTTTCTAATAGATAACACCAGCTTCAAAGTTTGGAGGAACTGTTCCTCTTCTGCCACTGTTGTGCTTTTTCCTTTTATTCCTTTAGTAAATGCTGATTTTTTTTCTTATTTTTTTTTTTTTTTTTTTGCAAGTTAAAAGGAGCTGCTTTAACAAAGCATGTCCAGGATCCAGGAGAGCTGAGTGTCTTGTGCTGTGGCAACCTGACCTCATGGAGTGATGGAAGGACCTTTTCCTGAGCAGCAAACACAGCTGCACCCTTTTTCTCTCCATCTACCCAGCCTTGTGGGCTTGGCAGAGAAACTCCTACTCTCCTGTTTAAAATCTGTGCACTAAAAGCTCCTCCTGTACCTTTATTTTAAGGGATGGCATATGCTTGGTCACAGTTGGATTAAAAGCAATTAAGAAAGCCCCTACTTTTAACTTAGAAGAGGGCCCAGTATTTCTCAGTTTATTGCAGCATTTGGGAGTGCTTGGTGGTTACACCTGTCATGCAACCAGCTTATCCAGCCAGTGTCAGCTGCAGAGCAACACTTACACGGAGCTACAGGCAGCTGGGGAAGTGTCTTCATCATAGTTTGCTGAGCGCCTTGTCTATATTTTCATGATTTATTACTTCCCTGACTTTCTTAGGTATTGGGAGGAACAATGAATCAATCCAAGTGTTTTCAGAGTGGGGACTGCTAATTGCATGAGCTCTGTTTACAGCTCCAGTTTTGACAAGTCTCTTGACCGCACGTTAATACATGTGATTAATTATTGTTAAGAGGATCTGCAGAAACAAACTGGGGAGGCAATACTTCAGAGCTATTCCTTCTCTCTAAACAAGCAATAAACAGAGTTCTGTACTCTTGGCTTGTTGCAGGTCTTTGGAGCTGCTGCTGCTGCTGCTGCTGCTGTTGGGGAAGGTGTTGGGGTTTGTCTGGGGGCTCAAAAGCAACACCAGGATGGGTTAAGGCTCACACCTCTTGTGGGGAGACCACAGAGGAATCCAGAGTGGAGGTGTCCATGAGTGGCAGGGAGCAGCCTGTTTAATTGTCCACTCCACTAAAACTTCTTTATCCTACATAACCTCATATTTTCCAAAAAATTTGGCTCCTACCCCACACCAGCAGCTTCAGCCCCACATCCCTGGAGGCAGGGCCCCTCTGTGAACAAGAAGGAACTTGGGAGAAGGCACCTCAGCAGCCCTCCATGACTCCTGCTCACTCACTGCTCCCTTGGCCTCTGTGGAAAGGTTTGTACCACCAACCTTGGTATCTTCTAATATTGCCAATTGGCACTCGAGTCCTGGCCCTCACAGCTGCACAAGGGGCAGCTGGGACTGCACTGATGCCCAGGCCCAGTCACTTGTAGTGAGGTTAATTGCTCTGCCCACTTTTAGTCCATCGTGCTATAGAGAGGGAATTCACTTCACTGGGAGTGGGGAAAAAAAGCCCACGAGGCTGTGGAAAAGCAAAGCCTATTCCTTTAATCCATTTGAAGCTTTTCATACATCAAAGTCCTGGCAAGAAGACATATCGTTGATATAATTGGTGTGGACAATTGCAAAGTTTTTGTTAAAGACCTCTGTGAAAGAACTATTCAAGGGAGGCAAAGGGTCATGAGATGGGCAGTAGCTAAGAAACAAAAACCTCCAAAAGCAGGATGAGGGCTGTGGAAATGTCACACAGCTCCTTATCCCACCCAGCAGCACCCTCAGCAAATCCTGTCTGGGATGATGAGGAATTGCCAAGGGTGCCACCAAAGCCAGGGAAATGGAAGAAGGTGCCCCCCATGGACACAGCTTGGGCAAGGGGATGATGGTTGTGAAAACCAGGTGAGTCCGGGTCAGTTGCCACCTCTCAAAGAGAGAAAACTCAGTGAGCAGCTCAGCCCAGGGGGCTGCAAATATATACTATTATGCCAACAACTCATAAACAAATAAAGATACTGGACAAAGATCAGGAGAGAAAATAGCAGGGAAATGTGCCCAAATGCTTGGACAGGAAGGAAGAGGAGGTCCTCTTCTGGCATTGCTGCCTCTCACCAACGCCCAAATGACACATCAGAAAAAAGAGGAGTGGAGAGCTCCCAAGATGGGAAAGTAAGAGAGTTAGAAATAGAGACTAGGTAGAATTGAAATTATTTTAATTTCTAGATCAAGTGAGTAGAAAGCAACATAATGGCAGTATACAAAATAACAAACAGCACAAGAAAGGTACACATAAGTACTCCTATTTTCACTTTTCACATAAAAAGAGAACAAAGGGACAGTCAATAAAGCCAAGCAGCAGCACATGTACAAGGATAAGCAAAATACTGTTGTTCTAATGCACTGTGCATAATCATCCAGGGAGCTCACTGCTCCAGCATACCACTAAAATACAGATGCAGAGAGACTTGCAAGGAAGGGACAGGAATGTACCTGAAAGGAAAGCCAATTTGCAGTTATACTCACCCTATGTGAGTTACATGAGCAGTGAGCAATAATCTGGGTTTTTAAGAGAGAAATTCTCATACAAACAGCAATAAATGGAAGGGGGGCAAAGTTCCCCATTGGCAGATTATTCCAAAAACTGCCTGTCCAAGGGGTGTCTTGTTCCTCCTTCCTCTGAAGCATTTACACTGACTATTGGCAGCAATTGGTGACTGGAGAAGACAAAGTACTTCTCTCCTCTGGATTCCTCTTGCAGCAAACCCAGAGCACTTTCCCACCTGATCTGTCTCCAGGTGTCACCTGAGAGGAGGTTTCTCATCCTTCTTCCCTGAAGGCACCTCCCTGGTGAATCAGCCAGCCCACCGTGCTGCTGCCACCACTCCCCCCTGCAGTGACTTCATTGAAGCTCTGGCCTCAGGGGCTACCAAGCAGCACCATCTGAAAGCACAAAGCTGGTGCTCCAGGCTGGGGTGCAGCTGCCCTGGGTGGGTGCTGAGTCCCAGCCCGCTCCTTCCTTCTAGCCAAGGAACATTTCACATCTTCAGCCATATGTGACTGAGGGAGGCAAAAATAATCTTGTCTTNACGTGCAGTGATATCTCCCCTATTCATTGCTGAAACGAACCAAAATTAATCTCAGTGACAGTTCTGCCTGGTGATGGGAACAGTGTTAGTGATACACATCAGCACACCTTCCTCTGGGAGCTGTGCTACCTGGATACAGCTCAGGGAAGGTCAGCAGAGGGGGAGCTGGGGCAGGGAATGACTTGGGAGAGCATCTTGGAATTTAAATAGAGCTGACAGCTGCAAAACCTCAGATCAGTTTAATTGGTTAAAACTTGGTGGTAGATCATGCCAAGGCTGTGGGTTCAGTGCCTGTATGTGCCATTCACTTCAGAGCTGGGACTCGATGATCTACGTGGGTCCCTTCCAACTCAGAGTATTCTGTGAAAACCATGGTTGTGGAAACCTTCCCACAGCCTGAGGTAGATCAGCAGCTCAGGTCTTTCTGTGCCCACAAAGTTAAAATAAAAATGGTCACCTTGCCTTAATCTCTCTCTCTGAGAGGTTTGTGTCCTTCCACTCAACTCAGAGCACGAACCATCCTTCCCTCTGCTGCCACCCATGCCCAAAGGATGGCACCCACTTCCTGCCCTCTCTACCCTCTGCTGCAGCACCCCCTCACCTGCCATGCTATCCCTCCAAAATACACAGTTACAGGTAGTGGTCGATGTTCTCCCCTTTGTCTGCAACCCCAACTTGGAAGTCAGGAGATGTGGTGGTTGCAAAACAGCAGAGCAGGGTACCCTGTGCCCATCATCCCCAGCCCCTCTGGAATAACAACTTGAATATTCCCCAGCCTGGCTCCAACCCCTGGAGAACACGTCAGGCTGCCCGACACGGAGCTGCATATTAAGAGGCCTTGTTTTTTGTCACGTGGTTTTGTTGTGTTTTTTTTTTTTTTAAGACTTTATTTGTCTTACATGCTTGACCAAAAATTACAACAACATTCAAGTTATGCCAAAATGATTAAATAATCTTTAAGCTTTCATACCTCAAGTACTTTAAATGATATTTTGAAGTAACAGCTGCTTTCATATCCTTTCCACATAAAAATACACAGAATTTGGAAGATACCTTAGGAAAAATTATTTTAAGAGAATACTTTATGGTTGACATAGAAATTTTGCTGAGGCCAATAAAAGGACCTCTTTCCCCCACTTTTAACATTTTAGTCTCTTAAGTGCTGTGAGCAAATGTAAACATTTCAGACTTTAACATACAGCCAATTTCCTGCCACATTTGTTCCAAACTGCTTGAATTGTGACTAGCTAAGACACTTTTATTCTAACTACATGCTATTGTTCATCTTCCCAATGACAGCAGGAGTTCATATTCAACTATGAATTTCAGTTCTTGCTGATTTAGGAGTTGATCCTGCAATTTCTACACCAGAAGCTTTGAAAAAATGGCCCCATCTGAATCCATGGCAGACTGCTCATGTTCTTGTGAACCACTCACCCAAAAACAGAGTGTTTTGGGGTTTATTTTCAGAAAAAAGCAGCACATTAGTTTAGATACAAGGTCACCCAACAGATTACAAAGAATGACAGACCTGGGACCTGTAATTTTCTGGGGGGTCTGGTGGCTTCGTGTGAGTCCACAGCACGAGTTAGTTACTGGGCTCTAATATCTCAGCTCCCAGCAGCTGATGGAAGAGCTGCTTCCCATGGGAAACCAGCAGAAAGCAGTGTTTCTGCTCACTTTGCCCAGAGTTGAAGCTGGCAGA
Organism: Serilophus lunatus; assembly: GCA_013399895.1. Taxonomy (NCBI): domain Eukaryota; kingdom Metazoa; phylum Chordata; class Aves; order Passeriformes; family Eurylaimidae; genus Serilophus; species Serilophus lunatus. The sequence goes on from VXBA01003297.1 coordinate 223,537, forward strand.
GCCTGGTTTTGCAACACAGGTATCTTGGATTGTGCATGTGTATAATGTACATGCAGCTGCTACATGAAGCTCACATTTACATCCATGGATTGGGCAAAAAGTAACACACACAACTCTCCAGTGCATGTGTGGGCTGTGCACAGGCCTGCAAACACCTCTGAGCTGGCAGTGGAGTGCTCTGCCCAATGGTTATGGCCAAGGTAAATGTCTGGGTGCTGTCAGCCCCAAATTGAGAATGTCCACATTAAGAACGCAGCAGTTAAATTACCTCCATCCAGGCAAAAGGGGATATTTATTAGTCCAAGGCAGAAATCCACGTCTTGCAGGGCATGTCTGAAGCACTTTTATTTATTTTTTGGTGGGTTTGTAATCAATTCTTAAACTTCTGCCTAGGACAGGACTGAAATCCCAGCAGCCTCAACACCTCTGCAGGAGAGCAGCACCTTGGCAGTGGACACCCCAACCAGCTCCTGACATCCCTTGCTGTGCCTGCTGGAACTTCCAACACAACAGATGGGTTTCAGCCTGTCCTGAGCTTCTCTCAGCAGAGAACAAACAGCACCAGCAGGTAAGGTGACCTCTGCTCTGTGCCCAGCAGTGTGGACTCAGAGTTCCCCAGAAGTGAATCCCCAGAACAGGCTGGCGCCTTCCCCTGGAATGTTCCCCAAGGACAAAATAACCACAGTGACATTTAACCACTCTTGACCAGGGCCAAATTCAAACCAGTAACCTCAGCATTGGCTGCACGTCCCATTAACAGGTTTTAAACCAGTGGTCCCAGTGGGTTTTGTTTAAAATACCATTACTGATCATTGGGTGGGCTTTTTGTGGGTTTTTGATCTTTTTTTGCCTTTTAAAAATATAATCACATCTAGCTTTACCATATGAAAACAGTTATATTTTTTCCTCTTTTTTTTTTTTAAGGGAAATGTCATCCTTTTTTTACAGGCGAGGCCAGGTTACAAATTCCTGAGTTTATACTGCACTTAACACAGTCTCCCTTCTTGAATGTTGAGCTGTTTACAGCATGCTGGCAATATGCACCATTTCCCTTACCATCTGTAATGCCAGATGTAGTAAAACTTCATCTCAGTAGAGTGAATTAGGGCCTCTATTGCATTGGTTTTGAATAGATGCAAAGACTCAGACCTGGAGGACTTGGAGTAATAGCTTTCCTCCTGTGACTGGTCATTTGCCATGTTAATTAAGGGAAAACATCTTTACCATCGTTTTTCTTTTACCAAGAGCTCACTGGGAAACATCTGAAATGAGGAAATCCTAGTCTAAACACTTAAGTTTAAACTGCAAACTTTCTTAAAGAAACACTCCTTTGAAAGACATTGTTCTTTTAATAAGTCCAATATATGGTATATACAAAAGCCCCTACTAGATATATATATATGTGTATGTATATATATATATATATATATATGTGTGTGTGTGTGTGTGTGTGGAATGCATTCACTTCTCTGTGTTCACAAATATCTTAATGGTGAAATGTTAGTCCTTAATCTGCTTCTGGTACCAAAATGTCTTTGTTCCTCATCCACTTTTGTTACTCAAAATTTAGATGTGAAGAGCTAGCAGGGAAAAAAAAAGAAGGATTTTGCTTTTTTTGTTGAATGGTTCCCTACTGGGATTCTCAGCCAGCAATATAAAGTTGCTAATGTGTTGGGTACAACTTTAAATCCTCATTATAATCATGTGTTCCTTGGAGTAGGTAAGTCAATAACTATAGGTGGATTCAGTGGCTGGTAATTCACAGTGCACACAGATGCATTCACATAGGTAGTAGTTCCATCAGCCATGACACCATAACCTGCAAAGGAAGGAAAAACTCTGGTTACTTTCATTATTTATTAGTATCTTCTTTATGTTTTCATTATTCTTCCTATGGGTTTGAAGTTGGTTTCCACCAAATCTGATGGAAAGACACTAAAATGCCTTCCCAGGCAGAGAAAAAATGGCTTTATTGATGCATTGTCTACCAGACAGCATGAATTCACACCCTAAGGCAGCATAACATTTCCACAGGAGAAAACACCCATCTGTGTGTCTCACCAGTGGTGAAAAACCTGCAGCTACATCTCATGTCTGGCTTGACACCCAAGTCAAACAATTCCAGAGCTAAATCTGCAGAAAATCAAACTTCCAGCTGTAATGCCTGCAGAAATACAGTGAAGAATCAGTTCCAGAAAGTGAAGAGCCCTGGGTTCTGGAAAAGCAGATACACTCCCCATTGTCAAAAATCTTCTAATGAAGGACCAGGGAAAAACATAACCTTGATTAGAGTAAGACTAAAAGCTTCATGTTGGAGACTTCCATTGAAATACTGTGATCAACATGGAGAAGTCATTCACAATCAGAAACACATGATGTTGGGGAAGTCACCTGGTAGAAAGCCTTTGTACTAAGGTTTAATCTCACTATTAATGAAGTTAATAATGAAATGCATTTGTTGCTTCACACACGAAGTTCCAGCTGTTCACACCTATGGTTTCTCTGAGTGCAATTTTGTGTGTTACAGAAGCATTGGAAGTTGAATAATTTGAAAAGAAAAAGTAGCCAAATTCCTTTCTTATTTTTTGTTCCTTAAAATCCCCTAACACAGGGCCTCCTGGACTCCTCATGTAAAAACCACACTATAATTAGAGACTAGGGAGGGAAGAAAACTGTCAGGTTCCTATCACAGACATTTCTTGAAGCCATTTTCTGTTTGCCACAGAACAATTGTTCTGTGTAAGACACAAAATGCACTGAGGACACTCAGCATTACTGCTGGGACGTTGTGTTTCCTTGGCTAGAGAGGTTTGCTGGAAGATTCCTGATGCTACAGCTTTCACTCCTGTCCTTCTGCCAGCAGAGTTCCTTCTGCCATGACCTCAGCCAAGACTTGGCTGGAATGGGAAAACCAGGATTTTATCCAGAGGCCCTGCCACGCTGCTTGTCACTTCCATGGGTGGATCAGCAGCAAGCCCATGTGGAAAGGTATTTTTTGGCAGACACAGCAGTGCAGAGAGGGAATAGGGAAGAGACATCTCTTCTAAGCATCCCTTCCCCTCAGATGTTCAGTAAATGACTGCTGCAGATGTAGCTGTGCTCACTCAGAGGAAGAACTCATCTGTTCAAATCAGGAATTCTCTCTACAAAGTGCAGCACAGGCTGCCTGCAATGGGAATTCTCCTCTGCAGAGACTTAGCATCCCACTGCAAAACAGGATATGTATTTCCCCACTTGTTTTCTCTAAATTAGGAGAGTTAACAAGAAGAGTACCTTGTTGCTGTGCTTTGATACCTACTGTGCCAACCACATTAATTCACCAGATTTACCATTCCAGGGAGGTGCCATTCTCTTTCCCTTGAGAGCCAAAGTTGGGCCTGGTTTTAGCAGATGTGATTTTGTTTACTTGCCTGAAGCTTCATGGCTTGCTGTTTACTTATATCCCCTGCAACCCACTTGGCTTACAATTTCTGAAATAATAATGAGTTTGAACTGTATTTACCAGCTCTGCTGGTTGGAATATCAAAGGCTGCTCTAACAGATATTTGTTTACTCTGTGAATTAACAGCACTTTGGACATTAATTGGCATTAACAGGTCACCACAGATGAGACACATGGTGAAGATTAAGCCTTAGAAGTACCCCTTGAAGCATTCCTGCCCTTTTTACTGGCACAGAAACTGAGACACAGAGAGGTCCCATGAATTATCTTAACCCACAGATTCAGTGGAGCAAAATACAATCCATCAATCCTAATATTTAGTCATTTTCTGTAGCTACTGGACCTGTGTTCCTGTTTTGAAATTCACACTAATCCTCCCTGTGAAGGAAGTTTTACAGATGTAGAAACTGAAAAAGAAGCTGAAGCACAAAGATTGAAATGTGGGTATCAACCAATTTCATCTCTATTTACGCAGCTAAATATGTGTCTGAATTCCAGAAGGGCTTCAGTTCAGACATTCAAGTTTGACAGTGCTACTTAAACCTTCTGTGTTTGTGGTTTCTATATGAAGAAAGAAATGTGTTCTGACCTTCATGGATGTGTCCAAAAACATGAAGCCTTGGCTGTATTCGTCTCTGGACTGTGTTCAGCAGCTCAACACATCCTACCCGTTGCATTTTCTTAGGAACCCAGTCTAGAAAACCTTGGAAAAAGAAAGGAGAGATGTAAAAGAAGACAGGTAATGTGCAGTTGTGCTGCTATCCAGCATTTCTGAGATTTCATGCCTCATGGCTTTTCTCAAGCAGCCACAGAACTGACATGGAAAAAACTGTGTCTGCCTCGGCTAAGTAGGAGAGAAGGAGGGAAAACACTCCAGGAAAACCATAAAGCTCATCTGGATAAAATGGACCAGATAATTCTTTCCAGTGTTTTAAGCAATAAAAAAAACAAAAATCACAGCATTTTTCTGCACTGCTGTTAATGGGAAAACCTTTACCCTTTTCTTCCTTGACAAGAGTGAGGTGTAAAGAGCAGCGAGGCCAGGTGAGTCTCTACCCTAAATGAACATTTAGCCATTTAAATCCAGTCCTGGGATTTACTTTTTTAAATTGAACGTTTTTAACTGATGTAATGGAATCTGTGATGCCAATAATGAACTTTATTGTTATCATATGGAATAATACAGTAGTGGAGCTCAGGTGAGGAACCTACTGCAAGCCCCAAAAATAACACCCTCAAGTAAAACTATTTTAACCACTTCCTGAACCAGCAAGCCTAATGTATGCCTAAATTCAGGGGTAGGAAGAGAAACTCGTGCCTTTTGCAGTAGATGTGTTTAAATGCTGTATTTACTTGCACAAGGAGTGTGTGAAAATGGGTATTTCTGAAAACACGGACAAAAATGCCACACCAACTTGCCTCTTTGTCTAAAAATATTGCAGGGGGATGTTTGCTGCCAACTGAGGCCTCATGTTTCCCTCAAAGTCGTAGTGTAAGAAGGATGTCGTTGTATTAGAGGCTTTGCAATAACCAATCTGCTTTCTTTCTATTGCTCCGCCACTGCCCTCAGCCTCAGATTTGGAAAGCTAAAGGATAAAATCTTGCTGGTTGTATTCTGTTGTTCTGACATAGCTTTGTGTCTCCTGCATTGATGCAGTAATGTGAATATATTGTGCCTTTAGCAGAGGGTTATGGAGCCTGGACCTGTTTCCAGAGGTTTACTTTGGATGTCCACTCAAGCATGGCTAAGCAGCAACCAACTGTCTTCAAAGACCAGGGCTGTGGTATTCAAGCTCTTGGACAAGCTCTCAGATTTGCTGGAGCTTCAGGGTAAGTTCACACATTGAGAAATATCCCTTTGGCTGCCAGTGCTTGAAACCTGGGCTCACAGGAAAATTGCCAGAATTGCCCTTGTGTCAGAGTTACTCAGAGAGATAAGTCCAGTTTTCAGAAATAAGTTGGGAATGCCTAAAGTGCCAAAAAGAGGAAGAGACTCCTAAATCATCCAGACATGGATAACCCCCTGCTTGGTACCTGAGGGGGGGGGGCGGGACGGGAGTGTACAGAGAGAAAGCCCTTCTGAATTACTGCCAGAGCAGAGCAATGTTCAGCTGAGTTTACCAGCCACAGCATCAAATGTAGGTCAAAATCCACTGCAGGAAATACTAAGTATTAAAGATGTCAAAGTGCAGCCAGCAATTCCTCTGGAATCCACTAATGCTTTTGCTTTCCCCCCCCACTCCCCCCAAAATCAAACCGTAGGTTTTGTTCCTTCAGTGATTAGAAACAGTTAATTGTCAAAATGTCTGTGGCAAACGTAAAGCCAAAAGTGTTTCCACTTCAAAAACTTCACAAACAAAAATCCATAAAATTAACTTCTCCATTAAATTAAGCATTATTTATGTTGAACATGTTTTTGTTTACATGCATTATCACCCTTCTGAAGCCTTCCCATATGTTTGCAGCTTATTATGTACACCTGACTACACAAACTAAGAATAATTGATTACACCTAGCTAACAATTAGAGTTCATCTTAGGGTTTTTTTAATGTTTGGTTACTTGAAACAGGTTTCTGCAGCTGTCAGGAAAGTATAAATCTTTGTCACAGCCAATCAAGCAGACAGCTGCAAATGAAGACTTAAAGGTGAAATTAAATTAATAGCAAAGAAAAGAAAAGCGAACTTTTGGAAGAGAAATAAAAGAATCATAAATGCAGATCTTTAGGAATCAGGGGACATAGTTTAAAAGTTATAATGTACATAAAAGTAAAAATAATGTTGATATGGAAATGAGTGTTAGCACTGATGCCTTAATCATAAATACTATATTTCATAAGCTATGAAATATATGGCATATCTTCATTAATAATTAACAGGTTACTAATAAAATGGTCAATAATAGCTGTTTTAATCTTTGTTTTCTCATCCTGTGTGAAGTACTCTAAAACAGAAGAGAGAGATCACTTGGGTTTTTGTTACATGGCTGAGAAACCAAGTCCGTTAACTCTTAAAGGTGCTTCTGCATCTAAATCACACAATTTCAAATCTATGTAACAATGCATTAGTTTAGGAGGGTTCACACTCTTCGGAAGTGAGGGAATGAGGGCAGCACAGAAATGGATGATGGCCAGAATTTGGGCAGCCTTGCTGGAGAAAAAACTTGGAATTTGCAAGAGGACTGATTGCTTTTCATGATCCTTAGGAACAGCTCTAGAGATGCTGCCCCAGATCAGATCAACAAGAATCAGCCTTCTGGTTAAAATAACTGGCTGGGAGGGTCAGGGAGGATCCTGTCTCCCAAAATGTGTGTGGACACAGCTAAGGAGGTTCCCTAAGTGAGGCAGAGTTCTGATTTCTCTAAGTTCATATGTCAGTTGCTGTGGGTGTCAGGGAGACCAACAGCTGATGCCTGAGCCAGCCATTAATGCAGCAACAAGAGAGAGACAAAGAACCTTTTAAAAAATTGTTGAGAACAGTTAAAGATTAAGAATTCACAAAAAAGAGAACAAACACTGATACATCGAGATGTGGGGAATTCACGCTATTCTGCTGCAGTCAGTGGAGATGGGCGGCTCTTCCTCAGAATTGTTACAATTATTCAATTACTCTTCAATTATTATATTGATTATTAAAGTCTATCTGCTCAGCGCCAGCTCTGCAGCACTCTTTGGAGATTCTCCTCCCTCTGCTGATCCCAGAGGCTACTGGAGGAGCCTGCTGGCTACATTGTCAAAGTGGTGCAAACTGCTCTCTCCACTTTGCTGGATTTCAACTGAATCCTGGATCAGCTGAAGGTTGGATTTTTCAGTTTTTCGGTTTTGTAACTGAAAATGCTTCTTGGAGCTGATATTTCCGTGTCTAAACAGTTAATTGCTGACATCCACAACACAGGTTGATATTAAAATCAGTCCATGGCCTGGCATGAGACTCCACTTAGGTGAAGTATCAAAACACACTCCCCTGCTGTGAGAAACTCCACTCACAAAGAAGCACTTTCCCCCAGGATTAGTGAGCAGTGGAATGCAAACACGGCTTTCTAAAGAAAACAAAACACAAACCCTTAAGATATTTTCTCCTCCAAGCTCTGAAAGAGAAGAAAGGGTGGAAGACAAGAGGGTTTTAGCTTCAGGAAACTGAGGAATCTAAAGGTTTAAAGGAATCAACTGCTTCACACAAAGCACAGCAAGGCTCACAGAACACTTAAGTACACGCTTCATGTTCGTGTCCATTTATTAAATTAATGAGAGTTAAACACAGCCACATTAAATATAGATTTCTGTATGTAAAATACCTTGAAAAACAGCCTTAAGACTTTACTGAATCTGGGCAAGTTTATGTGATTGTATTATTTCTATAACAAAGATAATTTCACAATTTTCCAGGAATACCAGAAATCCTTTATGGTTTTTATGTCACCTATATTAATATTTGGAAAACACACATGCAATTTCTTTTTGATCTGTTCATGCTGCCAGATTGTATTGCAGATAAGAATTCAGCCATGCTGTCCAAAGAACAGGCAAACAATGGCAGCACTTGGGTTTGTGAGGCAGGAGATGCAGCCAGTCAGCACATGAGGAAAAACAGAGATTGTGGGGGAATAACAAAAAATAAGAGCCTAACCCTGCATTTCTCTTCAGGCAGGCTCCATGCTTTCAACCTAGTCATTTCACCAGTGGCAGATGCATAAAAAACCTAGACCCTGCTTATTTAAAAAGCTCATTAAGGCTTTATGTATTAAGGTTTTATTTTTCAAGCCATTATTCAATTCCCTGCCATTGAGCACAGGTGTCATAGGGAATCATGAGCTGCAGTCCTGGTGATGCTGAACCCAGTATTCATGTTACTTTTGAGTTTTAGAAGCCAGGCTTGCACTCTGTTTCTAAGGAGAACCATCAGTTACTGTATAATCACCTGAAACACACAGCTAAGAGCACCGGTATTTTCTTACCGAGAGGTGGTCCGTGTGTTATAAGAATATCTATCCCATCTGGAATAAGGTTCCATTTCTCTAATAGTGCTTGGCCTCGTGGAAGATTAAAGCCCCAGCCATAAAACCAAGGTTGCCTGCCAAGAGAGGAGGAGAATGTCTTCAGTGCTACTTCCATGTACTGCTTATCTCATTAAAATCCTGAGATTGACTCTTTACTGGCGTGGAATTTGAAGACACAAAAAGCATTCCTTTTCCTCTTTGTGTGCACAGTAAACCCCTCTTTCCACATAAAACTCGGATGGCAAATCAGTGCAAGAAAGCAATACAGCAAAATATTCACGGGATTTCTGTACTTACAGGACCTGCATTCCAAGATCTTCTGGCGTGGATTGTCCTGCTGACCCTCACAACATTTAGAACACACGCCTCAGACACCTACCCATGAATACGTCTCACATTGGCTCCCATCACATTTGGCCCTTATCCTCTGACCAGCTGGGCAAGGACAGAGCCTGGCACAAGGACAGATCCCACTCCAAAGCCAGAGACATCCTCTGTGCTGCTTTGTTTCCCTAATTGGATGCATCCCATCAGAACAAAAATGCTGCTGCTTCTCGCACACAGAAATTTCTTCTGTCCTCTGGTGTATTGACTTGCTTTTAAGTAAAACTTTCCATACTCAGGATTTCTTATCAGACAAGCATTTACATTTTTAAAAACATATTTATGGAGCAGCTCATCATGGAGCAGCAGGACTGTAGCACTGCCAGTCAGAACACAATTTATCCGTCTCTTGCTATCCTATTGATTAAAAAACTGTATTTCACAGCAATTACATCACAGTGTTAAGTTATAGCTTGCTGACTAGGCTCCAATTCTAGCTCATAAAATTGAGGGGTTAGTTTTAGGTTGGAAGTATTTTTAATTTTTGACTGATATCTTCTGGCCATATCCATATCTGAAGAACAGTCACTGCTTTTCTTCCACAAAGAGCCTCAACTATTAATGACTGAAACTCTTTCTGTGTCCACAGGTAAGAGCTCATTTCCTAACTCTTCATCAGCCATTGGGACCAGAAATACATCCCAGAAGCTGTGGGGAGAGAGGTGAAGAAAATGTGTGAAGAGGAGATGCTCACAGCACCCGCATTGAAGCAGAAATCTTGTTCCGAGTCACGTTGCCCAGCCCAAGGTTAAGAAAAACACACATTTCTGGTTACCTGTTCAACTCCTGGCAGCCTTTCCTCGGAGGAGAAACAGCACCTGGCTCACAGGTATGTGACTTCTCCCCTTCCTACTGTCAGGATGGCAATTCATGGTTTGAAGAGGAGGCTCAAGGGACATCTTATCCCACTCAAATTTCCTGAGAGGTTGTAGCCAGGTGGGGGTCGGGCTCTTCTCCCAGGTAACAATGGACAGGAAAGTGGGAAAGGACCTCAAGTTGTGCCAGGGGAGGTTTACATTGGATATTAGGGGAAAATTCCTCATTGATAGATCAAGCCCTGGCACAGGCTGAGGAACCATCCTTGGAATTACTGAAAAGATGTGTAGATGTGGCACTTGGGGACATGGCTGGTTTAGGTTTGTGTCTGGACTTGATGATCTCACAGGTTTTTTTCCAAGCTAAACATTCATGGGATTCTGGTAACTGGCTCGTTCTGCAGTAACAGTGACACAGAACCAAACCCCATTCTGTGCAGCTTGATCAGCCCCTCTTTACACTCTGCTCACCACAGACAGAATGGGAGTATTTTTATCACACAGAAATGCCCTGAAAATAAATAAACTGAAGCTTGTGAGGTGCCTGGGTATTACAGAAGTGGGAGGCTTTATAAAAATCCACAGTGCTTAGGCTCTTCCTAAACTCTCCATCCGTTCCTGCCTTGGGATTGTGTTCCCCACCCTTCATGCCAAGTATCTTTCTTCACCCAGATGAAAATAATCCACTGTTTGGCAAATTGTCTGTAGTCCCAGAGTACATTTTCCGGGAGCAAAATCTCACTGACAGAAAATATTTGTGAGGGCAAATAGGAAGGAATGAAAGTGCCAACACAGTAAATCACGTTTTTAAAGCCACTCTTAGTGAATATACGTCCCTGCTCCCACCCTTCTCTTGCCCTGGTGCTGCTGGGCGTGGGTGGATTTAGATCAGCTCAAGTTGGTTGGAACATGGTGTTAATAATTTGGGTTCAATCTCTGTATGGGCCATAAGAGCTGGACCCAATGATCCACGTGGGTCCCTTCCAACTCAGAATATTCTGTGACAGGATTTAAACCAAGGGGAAGGATCAATATTTGCCCAAGCAGAAAAAGCCACAACCCTACAGAATAATTATTTTAAGGAAGCATTTCTAAAGACAAATCCCCGTGGCTGTCACCCAGGTCTCACCAGGACTCAGCTCAATCCACCGAAATCCCAATGCCCCCAAATGGCAGGTGCAGCTGTGGGAATCTCTGCCTGCTTCTCCCAGGGCTGGACTGTGCAGGGCCACTTTCTAAAAAGCCCATTTCCCCTTATGAATAGGCATGATGTGCTTATTAAGACAAGAAGCACTTTCCCCCATGCCTCCCTCCCTCGCTCCCTTTGTGGTGACTGCAGGGCTGGTAAGTTATGCATGCTGGAGCTGTTCTTTTGTGAAGGGGAGATGTTACAACTTGTGTGATTTGCCATTATGCTGTCTTTTGTGACAATCACGAGATGGAAAGAAATGTCTGGAATATTTCTGGCAAGAAATCTATCCCAAGTCCAAGAAAGGATTCAGCGGAGGATGCTGGCATGCTTCACATGTGAGAGAAGAAAGACAAATCACTCACTTCAGTGCCCCCACCCCCAAAGCAAAACCATCTTTATAAGCACACAGGGATTTGATAAATCCCCAAGTCCCTTCTTCTGAAAATTTAGTGCAAAACAGCCATCAAAGTTTCTGAGGAGGGGAAAAAAAAAAATCTTGTCTAATACCCACTAACGAGCCTGTGACCTGGATATCAGGCAAAGACAACTTTGTCTAAAACCTCATTTCTGATGGAGCCTGGAAGCAAAGTTAAATTCTTCATGTCAAGCACTGAATTTCTGTGTTCCCACTTAGTTCTTACTCAGGAAAAGTGCAATTTTTTTATGCTTACTTTCCAATAATTGACATTTAACAAAGAAAACATTGTCATGTATGTTCTATAAAAGAAAAATCCACTATTCTCAAAAAAACACCGGTGAAAAATTTATCTGGCAACTAATGACATATCATTAATATATCTCACCTCTAAAGTGAAGCATTCACATGTAGAAATGCACTTTGGTTTAGGTCTTACCTTCTTAAAGGGAACAGTTTGAGTGTCTCCACAGACTACAGAAATTCAATGGTATTATTATTTTATAAGAACAACAACTGTCTACATATTAGACTCTGGGGGGAAATATATCAGAAGTGGATTTGTTTACAGCACAATTAACCTTATGTTAAAAACATATGAACAAGTTTTTCAGGTCAAATAATCCACCACACAAAAAGGGCTGAATTATCAGAGTTTGTGCTGGCAATCGGATGTTGCTTTATGTACTGAATTTCTATCTTTCTGTTCTAAAGTAACCATTGGAATAATTTTCTTACAGAATGATAGTTGCTATGACAACCATAGCAAATTTTCCTTTTCTGAAACAGATGTCTCATTTAGTTGAAAATTAGAATGTGAAAAACCCATGGGAAAAATTAATTCAAACTTTAACAGAACACTGACTACAATGTAATCTCTTACAGGTTAACCCCTTAACATCTCTCTGCACTCTTCTGGTAACCTCCTCATAAATTCTAATTAAACCAGTTTAACCTCCCAGAAATGACCTTCTTAGCTATCATTAGCACTTTAGTTGTCTTTGAAAGGCTCATTTCTGTTACAATAGTAACAGGAAAAAGTCATACAAAAAAAATAATGGTCAAACATATTACCAGCCTAATTGCTTATTAGATTTTTTTCTTTTATTCAGCTACTACTGGAAAGAACTAACATGTAGTCCAAGAATTCTTCTGTCATTTAAATGGGGCATAACTTAGTTTTCCATGTGATCTACTGTAAAGGAGGGGATGCACAGCACAGACTTGACCTGTCACTCACATGAAAACGGAAGGTTTTCCATTTTCAAACCATCTCAATCTGCTCAGCAGACACACAAAACAAGGACACTTGACTAGGAGAACTATCAGTGTATACAGACTTTTCTATTACAAGCAGTGAGAGACCGAAATTTGCTTCTCCATTACCTCGATTAGTAGCAAAATTGCAGAACTAAACCACAATGTGCCTCATAATTTCTACAGTTTCCTACATTATTTTTTGGGTTTTTTCACAGCTGAAAGGCAAGTCCTCTCACTAGAATTCCTTTGCTTACCAAATAAACCTCAAAGGTCCACAAACACAGGTAAATTGCTCCAGTCTTTCCTCCACACCAGTTGACATTTTCCTCCTACTGGAAGATAAACAGATATTGGGCGGTGACTCTGGAGGAGCTCAGTGGAAGAAGAATGGATCAAATCACCCTTCCCAACCCTGCTTCCCTCAGCAGAGCTGCACGAGTTGGGTATGTAGGTATCTGGGTATTTAGCCTGGACTATGTTGACAGCCATACTGGTAGGAGTGACTGCTCAACACATCCTGATTCCCAGGGTTGGATGTTTAAGTCTAATTTTTCCTGGTCTTTTTATAATCTCCCTGTGTTAACCATCTACAGGCCTGTGAACATGGGGATACAGTCCTACATACACTGTGTATATCCACATTTCCCAGGTGTTCATATCTTCACATTCCCCGTCACCATGTGAATTGAATTTATCCAGTTGCCGTATTTGCCTTTTTAGCCCTTCCTCAGTAGGTAACTGACTAGTTTCCTCAGTAGTTCTATTGCTTTTTACTCTACTTTCTCTCCAAGTAAGGATTCACTTTTCCCCTTTTTTTGCCACTTCAATGTCAAGTAGTCGTGAAATAACACCCATTTTTTTCTGTCTGTTCCTAGTTACCCAAGGCAGGGACAAAAGTAGCTCTCAGGCCACTGGTGCTAAGAATGATTAGCAGGGCAATGATTGTTTAGAGGCTTTGAAATACCATTCAACATCTTGGCACCTGAGCCCACAGCACAGCTGAGACCTAAAGGAAAGCAGGTCTCAGAAGTTTTGAGAAGCACAAGGAGGTTTAAATCATGAATAACTTCCAGAGAGATGAGTGTGGATGATTTTAGAGAGCAGGTATAAAAGCAGTGTGTAAAAAGAATTAAAGTATGCAGGAAAGAAACTTAAGCTCACTCATTCATAATATTGGAAGCAGGTCTTTTTTTAAATGAAAGCTAAGGCCTTATTAGCTAATAAATGCAAATGATGGTTAATCTCCTATAAGATTATCCCCTGGAACACATGGCCACCAAGTACAGCTCAGGAGGGAGAAAGGGGGAAGAAAGGAGGGCAGTGTAGGGGCTGAAGCACGAGAGGAATTGAACAGTGGGAGAGCAAATTGAATTCAGATCCTTTATCAGTCTCCTGGTCAACACACACGGCGTTCCTTGCATGGGGAAGTTTTTGCTTTACTTGCTTTGCAGCCAAGGTTGTCACTCTTGAAACTCTGAATCAAATTAAATTATTGTTTTTACAAAAGGAAAGGAGGATAAAAATCAGAGGACGGCCCTTTGTCAGTAATTATTTCTTCTGCAATTTGAGCTGATGAAATCATTCCTCTTTGTTTAGGAAAGGATTTCATACATCTCAGACTGGAAAGAAGAAAGAATGAGCTATGACTAATAGGAACTGATCATTTCTAAGCATTAATCTTTATAAAACAATGAGAAATACAATGAAATTACTTTATCTTCATAACAAGAAAACAAGAAGGTAACAGGTAAGGAGAAAAAATTAATGAAAGACTGAATTTAAAACCTGCCAACACCAAATGCAAATACTTTATCTCATTCTGCTGAAAGGCAAATGATAAAATCCCATCTGATATTTTAAAAAAATAATTAAATAACCAAAACAAACAAAGGTAAAAGCTAATTTGGAACAATTAGTCAAAAGCTTCAGTGCTGAGGGTACAGAACTGTCCAGACTTTCAGTCCAGTCTGAGGGATTTAATGCAGACTAAGGTCTGCAGTTGCTGATGTCCCAGAGCCTGTTCCCTCAGACTCTTTAATTCTGTGCACTGAGAATCAATAAAAAAGGCCCTCACAGAAGCCACTTCTCAGTTTAGTAACTCTCCAGGTTCACACTCTTTTCTCCAAGTACCAGGAGTAATTAGGCCATATGGACTAACTGGCTGCCAGTTCTTTTCTGATTTTCCTTCTTCTTTACCTTTTTTTTTACGTCAAAAATTCAAAGCCATTTTGCATTAAACAAGCATGAAAATGATTCCAAAAGTAATAAATTAATACAACATGTGTGGATATATGCATGAAGTGTATTATTTTTAACATTTTCAATTTAGCAACAGATGAACTCACTTCTTGTTTGAAAAAGCACATACTGATACTTCAGATGCCATGTGTCCACCTGAAGTGAACAAAACCCAAGCAATCCTAAATTCCAAATTCCTGCTTTCCCACAGTCCTAAATTCCCTCCACAGGACAGCGGTGGAAACCAACTGCTGCAATACCACCTTTTATACCAAAAAGCTGTGACCTTAGAGGTCTTGGTTCTAATTTACCTTCTTAGCAGTGACAAAAGTCCTCATTTTAATTCCTTTTACACAATGCTAATTCACGAAATAAAATAATGTATGAGCAGCAGTTCCGAGGGAAGTGTTCTGATGTTGAACAGCTCCACAACAAGGACTAAATTCCTCTTCCCTTTAAGATCTGGCCAGGGAGAAGAGCAGGAGCCCAGGCAGCTGTGTTACAATCAGTCCCTGTGATGGGGACTCTGGGTTCTTCCCAATGTGAAGTCACCATCTCCTTCCTGAGGTACCAGCATATGTACTGTGTAAAATCCCAGGGAAAATGCACGGATACAAGATACTGGGAAGCAGAGAGGCTGATTCCCACCAGGTGTAAAGGCCTCAAAAGCTGGTGGAGCTCTGCCAAGTGACTCCAGCTGAGAATCAGCTCCATACTATCTGTGTTCCTCTTGGAATGTCGCCAGAGGGCTCATGGAAGGACCCAACTGTGTTTACATCTTTGAAATACCCTTAAATTGCTGCTGTCTGAGACCACAGACCAGACTACAGATAGAGCTGCTCCTCCCTTTGTTCAANACTTTAAACTTTAAAATCAGCTCTGTCTCATGAAATTAAACTTTCAAGCAAATGTGAAAAATAAAGAGAAAACTGCTATGGGGGATTGCAATTTCACTCTTGTGGTTTATGAACTGCAGGAAAGTGAAGCCAATTCCCTATAGTGAGATTACAGGTCTCCTCTTCTGTAGGTCTTAAATTAAAAACCAGCTGAATCCAAAGTGAACTAGTTTACTGGATCAGAAGATTCAATTATTTCTGCTAAGTAACTGAATGTGAACTACTTCCTTTTAATAATATACAACTAATAATTACTGCCCAAGAAAGGACTTCTTTCTACCAAGCTAATTAAACTAAAGCAATATATTTTTCAACTGCTCTCAAATTTAACTAAAGTGAGAAACATTGCAAAGCAAGTAAATGCAAATCCCCACTCACATAAAGACACATAAAGCTACACAATATGTTCAGACATTGCAAGAAATACTATTTGCCTTTAAATTTTATGTTGAAATCAACCTAATTTCTGGTCTTTGTTCACAGACATGTACATGTATGTCTGGCACACTTGTACAAAGCACTTTTGGCTTCATTAACTGCTTAAGTTCCCCCTGCAAGAGGTCACTGTGAAATGTGTCAGAGAACTGATCCATTCCCCTAACACACACAAGAGGTGTCTCATTTACTGATTTTCCTCCATTATGACTATTTGAGGACTGAGCTCCTCCAGACTCCTCAGCTCCAGGCAATGTTGGGAAGGATTTTTATCCGAGAGAAAACATTTTCTGGAATATTCATTAACAAACAAACAAACAAAAAAAACAAAAAAAGAAAGAAAGAAAGAAAAGAGGGATATTCTAAACTGCTGCTACTTTAAAAAATCTTGTGAGAGATGGGGAAATAAAATTTCTCAGGAGTACCTAATAACTGGAATTTATGGCATTGGTGTGACTGTGATGATATTTATGGATTCCAATAGGTGTAGTTCAGTTTGCATTTCTCATTCACAGACCTATTGCAGAGTTTGATTAGTTAATAACAACTACATTCCTTCAGCATGATACAGAAAATTCACTTGCAATTTTGTTCCATACACTTTTTTTTCAGCAATGTTAATGGTTCCTGCTAATTCACTTCACACCCCTAATTTGTGTGGAAGGATTCATTAAAAAGACCTCTCCTGAATACAGGAAGATTGCTCACATAGGCAACAGCACCTGTACACCAGTGCCTGTAGAATGAGACTCACATTTCCTTTATTCCAAAGCCACGCAAAACAAATAGGAGAAAAATGATCCAGTGATCTGTCCCTGATGGTAAAACAGCCAGAATGCACTTTTTAATCTCACTTTCTGCCCCTGGAAAACCTTCACACTTCAGCAGTTCAGTATCTTGTTCAGTTGTCCCCGTCACTTTCCCAGAAGAGCTGAACTTAACAGATCCAAATCATTTTGCAGGAAAAGCCAGGTTTGTGATCCTCCATATGCTGCAAACTAAACCACAGTGTATTGTGGCTTTAAGGGTTTTTAGAAACATCACTTCCAAGATGGAAAATGGTTTCTGGTTAAGTATGAAAGAAGAAATAGAAATCTCACTCCAGCATTCTGTTAAAATACAATTAAAGCTGTAGCTGTGTGACCCAGACTGGTAATTAATATATTTTAACATTTTATTTCTGAAACTTGAGATGTTTCAGTTCTAAATAATGAGTGAAATCTGTTCTTCCCACTCAGGACTTTCATTTTGTTCAAGAAACACCTAATTTAGAGATCAATTTATTCACTTGTATTGCCTGCCTCAAAGCCATTAGTTAAAAACGCTCCAAATATTTCCCAACTTTAAGGATCAGGGAACACTCACCATTTTTAAATGTATTTCTGAGAAACCCAAACCCCAGCAATCTCCAGTGCAGGATTTCTGCATCCATCCACATCAAACTGGAGCACTGACAGAGCCAGATACCAAAACAAGCCACCTGCTCAAAAATCTACTTAATCTGAAGTTTGTGAGAATTTTAGAGGGGAACTTAAAACAGTGCAGAAGCAAGTGCAATTTAGTTATTTGAATTTTTATCTTCTGACCAAGTGAAGGTGCAGAAAGAACATAGGAGGATCAGGTATTTTACTTAGAAAAACTTCTAGTATGGTTTTGTCCAGTTACAAAAATTTTGAGTCCCCATATATTTGTCATGTGGAAGATACTGAATATGGGTTTTTCACATTTGTCAGGGGGCAGAACTAAGAAAGAGAGTGGTCACTTTGAGGCAGAAATTCTTATTTTCTGTCAATTTTACAGGGAGTGAAACCCACCTGATGCTGCTGCTCCCAACTTGAGAGGTATATTATGTTAAATGAAGACAATATTTTATTTTAAAACAGTTTCATTTTAATTGATGTTCACCTCAATGACTGTAAAGATTTGTACAAGGTCTGGGAAAGTAAACATTAGGTGATTCATCACTGGCAAAGCAAAAGCGTGTCCCTCTGGTGAAATGAATCTATAAATCTTTGCTGCATTATTTTACTGATGGAAACTGAGTTCAGTGAGGAATGAAAGAGACTATTAGAGCTGCTCTTGAAAAGATGGGGGAGGAAGGGATTGAAAGGGAGACCTTGGGAATGGGTGGCTTGGAGTGTGTGTGGAACAAAACCAAGGCTGCCTCTGCACGTTTTTTTGAAGCTCCCCCAATCACACATGGAAGTTACCAGGTTTTCTATCCTCACTGAGGAGAAAGAGAACATTTGAGGAGTGCAACAAAGTCACCTTCTTTGGGATGACAAACCAAATCAGACAAGAAAATACCTCAGATGAGTGCTACACACCTGTGGCTAAGAACTGATCCCACTGGACTACACAGCTTGGGTGAAGGCGCTTGGCTGGAACAGTACAGAAAAGGCCAACAGGTTGGAATGGATTTCCAGTCCTCCCAGCAAAGTGGAATGATGAGTTTGTACAAGAGCTGGGGCCACATCTCATCAATGCTCCATTGGAGGGAAGCTACAAAAACCCAGGAGTCCAGCCCAGGCATCTGTCACTTCAGGGCAAATGGTCACAAATGCCTCTCTAGGCTGATATTAATATTTGTTCTCCCATTTTCCTTCAGAAATGAAAATTTCTGAAATTCCAGAAGGCCTTTAACGAAGGAATGAAGGAGGAAATGAGAATGCAGGAGAAACTAGGAAAATATGTTAATTCTGCAGAAAGAAAAATTAGGTTCTGTTTCACAGGGATAGATCCCTCCAGGTAATCAAAGTCAAGTCAAAATCCACTGTCTGCATAATGAGTCTGGAGACACTGGAAGAAGAGCCAGACACAAAGAGCTCCTTAATATTGATCAGGAACCAGTTCATTACTGTTTGGAATTTATCATTAGTTACTTTGTGCAACAGGTGAACAGAGAGGCAAGTTAGTTACTCATTGTAAAGAAATGGGAAAAAACACATGGTAAGGCAAAGTGAATGACTTTGTGCAGCAGAGGCAGCAACACTCAGGATCACACGCAAGGATGAACCTCAGAGATGTGTTGTCATGTTGAGACATAAATGTCAGGCACCTTTCTAGGCATCTATTTTTACATGGCAATTCTGAATGACTAAAAGGAGTAATAGATGAGTCATTCAGCAAGCACAGCAGATCTTGTGCACCGTTTGCATCAGGGGTTTTGTGCAAGCACAGTGTGTAATTGTGCAATTAAAATCTTTAGCAGTGCAGGAACAGAAGAAGATGGTACAGTCTGTCTGCAATCCAGCTGGAGGAAACACTGAAAACTCTTACCTGCAAAATAATAACGAGATGTGGGGGTGTTGAACTACAACAGAAGGCTGAAAATCCACAACTGAAATACTCACTGATCATTTATTGAGGTGTCAACTCTCATACCTGGTTCTACTCCATCGTGGGATTGACACAATCACAGAAACATTGCTCAGAAGGGACTTCAGGAGATCCTCAGTCCAACCTACCACTCACCACCACTAGATCTGGTCAGCCACTGCCTTGGAAACACCTAAGGATGGATTCTCAGCCTCCTCTCTGGTGTTCTGCTTGCTGCATTTTTACTTCTCTGTTACAATTTTTTTCCGTTACTGAAAAAGAAATTAAACCCTTCTGGAAAATGGCTTCATCTTTGGGAAGGCCTAGCAGTCAAAAGAACATGATATTGAACTATTACAGAGAATTATCTGAGTTATTCTGTCTTCCAGTCTGGCAGTTCAGAACAAATCAGGGTGTTTAAAAAAGTACTTTCCAACCAGACGCTTTTCCATTTTACAATAAATGCCACAGAGGAACTAAATCTTCTGCTCTACATTCACAGCAATTCTCTACATAAGGTTGTTTCCAGGTCTGGGAATATGTCTTGGCTTTTGCTGGGATGAAACCAGAGTGAATCTTCCTGAAAAGAAATCAGGGTGTCCTGACTGGAAAAGACCCAACAGTTCCCAGTGTCTGGGCTGCACTGGAAGGAAAGGTATTGGGAAGAGCAGTGATCCTAAAGGGGTCTAAGGCAGGAATTGATGCCCAGGAAGTTGCACCTGGACATGAGGAAGAACCAATACTAATTCCTCAGCAGCTGCTCGAGTGCACTGCAACTTGCATTCGAAATGGCTGCTCAATGCTAATACTGGCATAATTAACATTTCAGACAGTTACATTTTCGTTAGCGAGTAGAAGCTCAATCTGGCACTTGAAATCCTGCCTTTGGAGCCCAGGAGAATTAGAGCCTTGGTTTCTGAGACAAAACAGTGTCCCATTTCTTCTCTGCAATTCAAAATAACCACTGAGTTTTGGATAATAAAAATGGAGGACAAAATACCCAACTGCTATTAAAAATATTTAACCACACATAAACAGTACATATTTAACAGACCTTAGAGACTGGCATGTTTTGCAAACCAATCAAGCTATCATGGTTTAATTTGCAACTAAAACATTTGAAGCAGAAGCCCAATCTAATGTGTATATATGTTACATACTACAGGTTAGATATAAAAATTCAGACACTAAGTGAATGCTGGTTGGCATTCCCTCAGATTTTGTTCTAGTGTTCTCAAAGTACTTTGCAACTATTGATTAACCTGCTTTATGAATCTCTAGCTTTTTATTTATACAAAGGGTGAGGGAAGACAGGTCAGCACCGTAACCAGAAATGGAAAGGCAGGACTGGGGGCCTCAGGCTTTTAATTTCCAGATAGCTCACCTTGTCATTACAGTCATGTATGGACAACACACCTAAACTCCAATCTGGAGTACTCCAATTAAACAAATCCATTCCAAAAGCTAAATGCATGTTTTCAAAGGCAGGAAAAGAAAATTATTTTAGGGTACTAGACAAGCAACTGCATGAAATTTAGCTTTCTTACAGAGTTCTGTGAACTTAAGGAGCTTTGAATTTTGAAGTCTTGACCACATTCCTAAGCATTTTCTCAAGGACTGGCTTCATAATGCAAGGGCAAAAAAAGATTCACCACTAAATGTTCAGCAAATTTCTGTGGTTTTTTAGAGGCTACATTACTCCAGCATAGAAAGAAACTGAGACTGATTTTCCTACTTCTCTTTGTTGCTGAATGAAGTCTAGAAAGAGAAAGGTGCTAAAGAACAGTAGTGACGAGCAGGCACAGACATACTACAGCCTGAAATCTACAGCAGGCAGCCAGTTTAACCCACACAAAATAGCTGCTCCTCTTCCCAAGTTTTCTGGCTGGTGGGACTTCGTTACTTCTGCATCTGCTGATCTGAGAGATTAATGAAGAGCCACTTATTGCTGCTATTATTGTTCCTGTTGATATCTCCACTGGACATGTCATCAATTGGCATGGAAACTTCATTCAGCGTTGCTTAATAGCAAGTAAAAAATCCCAGTTTGGCTGGAAGACTTTCATCAAGACTTTCTCCCATATGGAGTAAGCAAATATCTTCCAAAGACCTCGCAACACTCATCTCCCAGGACCATAAGGGGGTGGGAGATGAGTGAGCAACACTGTGAAACATGTAGTGTGGAAGTTTAGATAGAACCTGGAGTTGCATAAAAGATGGAAAGCACTCCCTTTTATTTTTTTCTCTGGAAGAACAGGTCATGCTGGAGAGCTCAGGCAACTTGTGCAGCATGACAGGGAAGAGCTGATTTTACAGAAACATTATTTCTGGGTTAGTGGGTGGACAAAAGTTTTCTCAACAGATTTTTACAGATCTAATCACGCACAGAAAGTTCAAATGGTTCCCTGTAGCCTCTGCTTAGTGATACTTTATAGAGAGTGTTTTGCTTTAATTTAATTTCTCTAGACTTCAATAAGACTTTTGGTACTTTTGTGCCTGGAAAATTATTCCTGACACTGGAAATACGGTGCCTTGCTTAGGAACACTGCAATGAAGATATGAGGTTGCCAGATATACTGTAAACAGAAAAAAATTGCAGTATTTAGAGCTGAACATCAAAATGGGAAGAGATGCCAAGTGGCATTTCTCAGAAGTTAATATTGGGACTGATACCATCAAATATCTTCCCAAATAATTTGGAAAATGAACTAAACTGCACATGGATGGCCTTGGTAGGCACTAGAAGGAGATGACCTACAGCACAGTAGGTGAGTAAGTTGGAAAAAAAACAAAGGCAGAAAGTTCTGGAGATCTAAGAGGGAGAGAGAGGGAAGGGTGCATTACAGAGAGAAACTATTTAATGTAGACAAATGTAGAGTAATAAGCTTAGAAAAAAATTAACACCCATCTGAAGTAACCAAATGGGAAAATGCCAATTTTCATTTAAAAAAAATAAAATCCAAGAGATTTCACAGTTTATTCACACTGAGACTTCACATTGGGGTAGATGCATCAGGTTTGACAACTTGTTTGCTACATTTCAGCCTGATGTGATTTTAAAAGGAAGAATAACAGATTCTCTTGAAAACCTGCCTTTAGAATACAGTTTTCTTCGTTTCAAATGTATCCTGAATGCTCACCAAAGACCCAGTTCACAGAAATGACAGAGCAGAAATAACACAGCAGCAGTGGAACACTGGGAGGAGGCACAGAAGCAGCACATACAAGGTCCAGAGTGGAAGTCAGGAAGCCAGAGTCTTTTTGCTCTGGTGCTATCAAAGGGTTCTAAGTGTTCACTATAAAGTAGAGAAAAATCCACGAAAATACACTGATTTTTTTTTTTACTTTAGTTTAGAAGCTCAACTATACCTTGGGGAAAGTTACTACTGTATCAAAGAAAGTAAGATTCTGAGGGAATTTAAAAAATAAAAGGCCTTCACAGATGCTGAAACAAGTTAAGTGACTACTGTATACACCAATGAACCTTAAATATTATCTGTTAACTATTATTATCTGTAGATTATCTATTCAATATTATCTATAGGGTAGAAATTGTCAAAAGAATGTGCCCTTGCAGTAGAATTAGGAGTTAGATAAAGTCAGCAAGGAATTAGATAAACTTACCAAGGAATGAGAGAAACTCACCAAGTACAGAAAACATATTTGGGGACACAAAAGCCCCCTGCATGGACTGTGTTAGTCAAGTGCTCCTGGCTGAGGGTTTGAAGAGCACATCACCTTTTCCCCACCATTATTTGGTGAACAATCCCCACAGTAAAGTGCATTATTCTGTCACAGGAATGATTCTTTATGAGAAAATATAAAAACTTTACCAAGCTCTTCCTTTTCTTCCTAACACAGCAATCCAAATGCAGCTGATGCACACAAAATGGCTTGATGTGACAGCAATCAACAATACTTTTCTTTATGGATGCTTAAAAACCTGCTTACCAAGGGGAGCCATATATCCTGAATCCCCTCACCGTCACTTCAGAGTCTTGAAGATAGATGCAGTTTGTTAGAAGAGACTGTACGTTTTCATAGCTCTCTGGCTTCAGCTTAGAAACAGAGGGGAAATAGTAAAAGTCCTGCTTGATTAAGTCAGCCATGAATTCCTGGTCAAAGGTCAATTCATGATTTCCTGCTATCACAATCTTGTATTCATAGGGCAGGCTACCTAAAACAGTGAAAAACAGACAAGTTACTTGTTTTATGGAAAATCTGACAGAAGAAAACAGACAGACAAAGTGTTATTGATTCCTGTAATGAGCTCACCCACTTGAACTGATGGAGCACATCCCTACTCCCCGTTATTGTAATTCCTGGTGTTTCCAGGTAAATTACATTACTGTCTCTTCCATGGCACACTATGATTTAGCATGCTTAGCATTAATGTGTTGAAATTACTTTCAACTCATCAACCTTAAAAACCAGTCTGCAGACTTCTGCTCTACTATTTACTTGTAGTTAATTGCCATTTGTGCTGCAAGTATCATTTACTGTGACAGTGATGATAACTCTGTGACAGAAATTAGGGTTCAAAGAGGATCAGCCGTAACGCTTCAGGAAATCATGTCAGCTCTTCTCCCAGAGCTGAGGGCTTTGGCAGCTCGTGCTGAAGAGCTCAACACCCTCAGAACCATGTCCAGCCACAGGGGTCTGCTGCCCTCTTTGCCCTGACATCAATATCAAGCCTTCAAGCAAGACAGGGATTTGCTGTAGCTGTCAAAATCCCACAGAGGAATCTCGCAGTTTGCCTCTATCCCATGGTTTTTCTTGCTCCATTTTCTCAGTGACTTCCTTACATCCATGGACTGTAATTTAAAGTGACTCATGTTCAAGAATATTTTACAACCCGTATTTAGTGCAAAACCTTGGAACAACCTCCTGATGAAGGCAGGGATGTATATGCCCACACACGTGGGTTCTTCCTGAGAGCAGCACTCACACAGGAACTTTCCACCTGACTCTGCATTTGGATATTAACAGGATTCTGCCCTTGACAGTCAACATTCCCTGTCTCAAAAAGCTCTACAGAAACCTTCCAGCACATCTGAGAGGAAACAAAGACAAACTGCGTAAAGCAGCATTCATCAGCTTTGTTTCTGCTCTGTTAATTTGTAGCAGCATGAAGACAGTCAGAAGAGGAGACTGGGACCAGAAAGAGATATTTTATTGAAAATCAAACCCACTTTGCACA
The DNA here is from genome assembly GCA_013399895.1 of Serilophus lunatus. Lineage (NCBI taxonomy): Eukaryota > Metazoa > Chordata > Aves > Passeriformes > Eurylaimidae > Serilophus > Serilophus lunatus. The sequence goes on from VXBA01003297.1 coordinate 248,126, forward strand.
GCAGAAATCTTGTGGGTTTTTTAATTTTCAAAATTAATTAAAATATTTAGTGATGACCCCAAGCCTAACCCAGAGTTTGGCCACTTACAGAATGTAAAAAACCAGATAATATGCAGTGGCAAAAGTTGGCATGAGCAGGACTTCAGAATGATATGCAACAGTGTGGCTCAGAGTTACAGACACAGCTTTGCAGGTGCACACACACACACACAAGTTAAAAGTGCTGCAATACATGTGGGCATCTACAGGCCTTACAGAGTTCTTGGGAAATGGAGAAAAGGTGTATGCCACAATATTGCTAACAATTCCATTTCTGTTCTGTTTGGGATATGTTTTCTAGCTCATCTGATCCATCCATCCAGCAGCCAAGAACCTGTATGAGCTGGTTATAGTTGTTGCTTCCACTAATGTATTTATGTCATGTTGCTGTCTGGGGGTGTTACTTAGGCAAATTAGCAAATTACTCTAAATGTACAGTTACATTTATTACAGTGGCGGCCACAGCACTGCTGTAGTTACAGGTCTGTCAGCTTTCCAATTAACAACTCTGGGTTTGATGAGTTTGCAGCTCAGTTGTTTGGGGTTTTTTGCTTTCATTCCACACCAGGCCATGCTAAAACTATTTCCCTCTCTTTGTCTCCTTAACTATCCTCTTTACCCTTTAATTTTTTGGTAACAGGGTAATTTTGCTGCTTGCTCTTAAATTTAACATTTTGTGCAAACTTTGTTCCTTAGAAGACTTTAGAACATGCTTTGGTTTTTAGTCCAAGTGCTCTTGAAGTACCAAGTTTATTTCAATATAAATCTTCGAAGCCTTGCTCCTGGCTGGGCACTGCTGTCATCACATTTGCCATTCCTAGGCCCAGCACTGTTTGTAGCCTCAGCTCATTCCCTGGCCAGGATCAGAACATCCCCCAGAGCACATAGGAGAAGGAGAAGGCTGAGTTATTCTCAGAGCTGCACAAATGGCAACAAACACAACTGGGGATATGGTGTAAGGGAGGAATTTTAACATCAGGATGGTAAAAGAGCAGTGGAAAACCTCTGCCCTTGAAGACACTCAAAATTCAAGTGGACAAGGTTCAGAGCAGCCCCCTCTAATCAGGCCTGCTTTGATTCCATGGTCTCCACTCCATCTTCAGGGACTCTACTTTGTTTTTTTAAGTCTACACTGAAAAAGAAGCAAGAATTTTAAAGAGCCTCGCAATGCTCAAGGAAATTAAAAACTCGTTTAGTGTTGTGTTTCTAATGGAACAAATCCATGGCAGGATTTGCAATTTAACAGGACCACAGAGCATGTTCCATTAACTTTGGTGCAAATTCCTCATCCCATCCATTTAGCAGATGAGTAGGACTAAATACCCAATTCCTGATGGCCAATTAACATTTGATGCCAGCAGATGGCTTTGCTGGTGGGCAGGTAGCAAACTCGGTACTAATACAGAAGCTCTATGTATACAATGATATTAAAAGAAAATTCATGGCTGTCACAGGAATTCTGCACACATATCCAGGACAAAATTAATTCCCCAGAAAAATTAAGGCAGCAAGCACGTAAGAAACAGATCTGCCCTTCAGGAGTGCCAAGAAACACATGCAAGAACATATGCTATGGGAGTCAAGGACGTGATTTCAAACAAAAAAAAAAAAAAGGAAAAGTTACGAATTTGGGAGGAAGTTACAGCCTTTTCCTGATCTCTTCTTTTGACCAGCCAAAACACGACAAGTGTTTTTGCCTAAAGACCAGGGATCCTCCTGTTCCTGGCACCTGAGAAGATTCTGCTACAATATGCCTGGGGTCTGGACAGAAACTACAACCACAATTGGTTGGAAAAGTTTTACCTAAACATTCCTCCATATTAAAATTATTAAAATACCACTTGAATGGAATTGGATAAATTTGGAAATTCATGTAGTGATTCTGACATTACCAAGGAAACAAAATGAAGCAGAATGTCAGTTTAAAATATTTTGGGGTGAATGTAACTTGCCTTGCTAAGCAAAATTTCACTTTTTTTCCTACACTAAGAGGTTTGGGGTTTTTCCCTCTCACAATGCTTAACTTGCAAGAAACTAAAATTTTTTTCCTCCATAGTCAACCTCCAGCCACTTCATCCTATCTGGAATTTGGAATCAAAAGAAATGTTTATAATTCAAAATCCTGTCAGAAACACAGTGGGTCATATTCAGCCCTGGGCTTCAGAGCTTTCTCTGACAGATCACATCCAACTTTTCCAGTTTGGGATGGGGCTCCAAGCCCCAGTCCCCTCTGTCAGCCTCTGTGTTCTTTTCCCCATCCTTTTCCTTCTTCTCTGCCACGTGGTTCTTCATCTTTCCTGCCACCTTTTCCTCTCCCATTCCACTTGGTAATCTCCCTTTGTATGCAGTAAAATGCTTCTCCCTAATTTAGCAGTTTTAGTAAAAAGTATCTTTCTTTTATGGAGGAAAAAAGCCTTGTAGAAGTACAATGACTTAGACAACTCATCACACACAAAAAATCCTGCCCTTTATTAACTACATCAACAGAACTTCTTACTCTTTGAGATGATTTTACTATCAAAAAGCCTTGGATATCACATTTAGCTTATATGTAAGTATATTATCATCTTACAAACCTCTTTACATACATGGGGGTTTTGTCAGCTCACAGCAAACCTTCAGAAAGTTCTCAGCCTTCATTTACTGGATGTAAGAAGCAGTTCTGGTAACAGAACGTGTAAGAACATATATACATTGCTTAGCTAAGTAACATCTTTGTTTATCCCTTTCATTACAGTAGATTGCTAATTAAGAAAATCAACTGAACATCTAATTTTTGCATGTTTATGCACCAATTACAAAATTATTACAGCAATTTTTAACTTCTAAACTACAGTAAGTCCTTTTTATGGTGAAACATAATTTTTTCCAAAATAACTCAGAACATTGGGGAACAATTACTTGAACTACAAACTGCACAACGCTCCACTACGTGCCTTTGTTTGCTATTTCTCTGCATCTGAGCCTGTTCAAAGCAGAATTCTAGGGGCTGAAAGGTTCCTCCTGCTCCATCAGCCAGCCAGGAAACAAGATCAACACTGCAAAGAATTCAAGAGCAAATTCCCAAGGTCTGTTCTGCAGGTTAAACATCTTTAGCACCCAGTGACCTCCTCTGCATCTTCAAATTCTTACCAATTTCCAAGTTTGCCAAGAGAAATGCAAACTTGGACAGGCAGATGTGCTTTGCCTCCCTCCTGGCACTGAGCAGAGTTTTTAGTATTCATTAAAAGCAGTGACAATCATTTAAGTGCCCACTTAATGCTTCTTCCCTCTCATTTCAACCTCTCAGAATACAGCAGTGAGTGATACAGTGCAAATGCTGCATTACTGTCTCAGATTGCTTTTAAGCATCTTTTTGACAGTTCTGTGTTTAAACACTGGGGCTGATGTCTGGGAAAGTCACATTAACATACTTTTTGTATGGAGTGTAATCTGGAATAATACTGTAAATGAACACTCCCTCCCAAGTCATCTGTAACCTGCTACCTCCAGCCACTAATTATATCAAACACTGAACCAGCAAACACATACAATGCTGCTCTCATTTGTAAAGGATTTCACCAGGATTTGAAGGATTTCTGAAAACAGACAAAGGCAAATCAAAATCAAAAATACCTGATAATACTCTAACTCAGGCTGTTTGATATGCTGTGCTTTACACAGCCCCCCACATACGTATTATAATTGGTCAAAATTACTGCTAAAAGAAAAAGTGGCTTCCCTTCACCCTGGTTTATTTAATTACCCTGTAATTATGCCAACCCAACCCAAAATTATGCTGCAAACTAGGCCATTAGAGTAGTTGCAGTGAATCAAGACCAGAAGTTCTGTAGCTCTGGACCTTCTGTGGTGAGGAACAGATGCCTAAAAACCTGCACAACTGCAATGGTTGCCCAGACTGAACCTTTTTCTGAGGTGCCCTCTTAGATTATGGCCCTTGATGGCCTAAAAGCCACCAACTACTGAAGTCACAGGTCCAGAAGCTGTTTTGAAGTTACAGTCTTTTCTGAGGAGAAAAATTTCCATCACAGCTTTTAAAATATTCCAGTTTTGGTGACAATGTGTACTTGGGGGCCAGGAAAGCAAAGGAAATAACAAAAATGAGTAAAAAGGTAACAATTACAAGAACGTTTTGTGCTTCCTAGTGGATCTCTGAGCACACTGATGCAGCTTCCTGTGAAGATCCTCAGCTCCCACCAAGGTGCTTTCAGCATCTCCCAGTTGTCATCCCATGGAAGGGAAGACTACAAAGAGCTGTGTGTCATGTCACTGCACTTAGAGCAAGGTTTAATGCTTGTGTACAGGGCTCTGCAATAGGTGTTCAAAGTGCTGCACTGAGAATAATTAACAACACATCCAAGTGGAAGGGGGATCAAACATCATTTTCCCAAATTTTACAAGGGAGGAACAATAAAGAGGCTGTCAAAACTGAAGATGACTAACTAATATTTGTCTTCCTCAGGCTCTTTCAAACATCTCTGCCAGAGGCAGTGACAGTTCACAGAATCCCACTGCAGATCTCTCAGTTCTGTGGCTGTTCCCTGCACTTCTGGGCTAAGCTGCCTTCCTAAAGCTGCACTCACCTGCCAGGCTGGGGTAAGGCTATTTTTACTCACTTCTTCTCAGGGATCTCAGTGTTTAGGATACCAGAGACTCAGAAAAGTGAAATTTGGCTCCTTTCCACTCTGTTAGTAGGATGAAGCCACCTCAGTATTAGTGCAAAGTGCAAGAAATCCCCCACTTTTTTTAGTGTGCCCAGTCTTTTAAAAATTACATCTGTTCTAAATCCCTCCACAGCTCAATGTTTTTCACTGCATTTCCAAAGCCATTCTTTTGTAAACAGATAATTAGTGCTTAAATATTTCTTTCAAGGGGTTTCTACATTAACATAAAAATAGTGTAATTACTGATGGTCAAAATGGCATTACTACAATTTATAAATTCTAATTCCTTTTACTGCTCTGAAGCTTATTTTTTTCTTCTTCAACATGATTTTGATCTGGTTTAAATGTATTACTGAACCTAAAAATATAACATGCCTGTGAACAGAGGAAGAAAAATCACTACCATCATTTTGCAAAACTGAGCTATAAAGCAAAAGCAGAGCTAAGCTTAGTGACCACAAGCTTTTCTGAAGATGTTTTATCAAAACCAGAAAAGTAAATTATATTTATTGACCAAAATTAGCTGGTTCTGTCCACAGAATCTCACAATAGAGGATTAGATCTAATGCAATCTAATATTAAACCCAGGTAAATCTGGGAGTGCTAGTTCCTATCTTCACTCTAAAATATTTTTGTCTGAAGTAACAATATTATCCTTTGAGCTGAATCTGCCTAGGTCAGTCCCTAAAGTGTGGTGTCAGCTAATGTAATCCTTTCTTTTCTGTGTGTGTGTGTGTGTGTACAATATGCACATTAGAATAACATTTACAGGAAAATACTCTGAAGAGAAAATTATTGGTTTCCACTAAACATAAAAACCACCTTCTGCTTTTTTAATCCTAATTTAGCTTGAACTTGAATTTCTGTCTTAGACATTGGAAAATCTCAAGCAAAAACACTGATACAATGAATATTCTAAAAGGTGTTAGACAGTTTGGGGATGATATCACAGACCTGAGCAAAGGGAATTGCATGAGCAACTGAGCTAAGCAGGCAACTTCCAGTGCCAATAACATGGGAGATGAAAAATAGAGATCGTTTTGGGGTCATTATTTGATGGGTGCACTAAGGCAGGACTTGTCTTTGTGTTTGTCCTACAACACATTGCATTTATGTGCAGGTAGGGAATAAATAACAAAACCAAAAACAGTGGAAGAGCTGAGGACAAGGAGAAGCTGCAGAGCAGAGTGAGCCTGGTAAATCTTATGATACAACCTGCCTTATGCAGCCTTGATTACACAGAATCCCAGGATGGTTTGGGCAGGAAGGGCCTTTAAAGACAACACAGGCCAGCCCTTTTCCCACAGACAGGGACATTTTTCACCAATCAGGTGCTCAAAGCCCCATCCAACCTGACTTTGAACACGTTCAGTGATGGCAAATCCTCAGCCTCTCTGGGCAACCTGGTCCTTGTCTCACCACCTTACATTCAAACTGTTTGAAATTTTAGCATTAGAATCTCCTCAACATGCTGGAAAATTATTCAAAGTCATCCTTACTATATCATTAGAAAGTCTCACTGGTTTCACAGCCTGCTGTTCTCTCCTAACATAATATATATTTTGTACTTCTGTTTTGGTTTTTTTTTGTGATTCCTCAAAACTGGATTTTCAAATGTAGAACAAAAATACAGTAAGAGAACCAACTAGATATAAAAAAAGGAAAAGATGAAATACAAAATCAGGAGAAAGGTCAATTAAGAAAAAAAGAAGAGAGGTAAGTTACCAGGTTGGCACCATTCATAAGCTTTGTAAACTGACCATTCATCTCTTCCCTTAATTTTCTAAGTTACGCTGCAGAACGTTATTTAGAAATCTCACTTGCAGAAGTACCTCATGGTATTTGCATGACTGGGCAGTAAGAGGACAGATGAAATGGAACATAAATTTATGCAGAATAATTGAAGTGCTACAAAAAATACACCAACTGCAGATTCACTGATGGGTTCTGAACAAGGTGTTACCACTCAGGAAAGAGTTCAGACAATTAGATTAGGAAATTTTATGACAATGCCATCTCATTGTTCAGTCACAGTTAGAAATAAAAACAGAATAATCAGCAACACCAGAAAGGAAAAGAGAACTAGGAAATTTCATTATACCAGGGAATAAATCTGTAGTGTTCTCAGATTTCTGGTCTCGAAAAAGGGTATGGAACAAAGAGGTAAAAGGAGTGACACAGATGATCAAAGGCTTTTAAGGACTTCTGAACAGTCTTCAGCCTGAAAAATATCTTAGGGGCAGATATGGAGAGAGCCTATAAATTCTTAAGCAGAATGAAATTGTTCACTTGCCTCTTTCAGTATTGGGAAATACCAGAGGAAACAAGTAGGGGACAGGTTCACAGTAAGCACAGTGCATCACCCCTGTCACACTGTGGAACTCTGACACAAACTGTGTCTGCACTCAAAGCTTCCACAGATCCAAAAGGCAATTAAAAATCTGTATATTAACTGCAAAGTAATGCTGTGGGAGCCTCGGAGAAGCTGAGAACACACAGTAATGCTGTGGGAGCCTTGGAGAAGCTGAGAACACAAAGTAATGCTGTGGGAGCCTTGGAGAAGCTGAGAACACAAGCACATACAGCATTTTTTTCTTTTCCACAGAGTCAGAAAACAACCTGGTCCAGCAAAACCTCAACTGAGAAACCCTGAGAAGGAGCAAAAAGGAAACATGAGAGAAAGCAACTAATTACCAAAAAAAATGAATTGACATGAAACGAGTAGAGGAATTTGGGGGTCAGAAGATGACAAGTATAAAACTGGGTGACTGAAGGGCAGTCAAAGCACCAGCCAAAGACAATGCCAGGCCCATGGGCTGTGTCAGCCAAGCCAGTCCAGGCCTTCCTGTGTGCCCACATAGAGTCAAAAAAAAGAGAGAACATATTTCAGGGGATGACTCAGAAGCCAACGTGCCTCTATTAGCACAACACTTGAGCATGTGCTTGGTATAACCAGAAGGTCCATGGAAGTTAATGATGTTAATGTAAGATAAATTTTCCATCAGACAAGCACAGAAATTTATTCAAAGCAGAAAGATAAAATCTGAACTCACTATAGGGCAAGTTCATCTGAAAAGATGAAATGGAGAGAGACCAGAGTGGCACAGACCCAATACAAAGCAGAAAATTAAAAGGTAAGAATCGATGCTACACATCAAGATAAGGAGCAAAAGCAGGACAAGGAAGGTAGCTCGTGCTAGGGGGGAGCTGAGATCCAGGGAAAGTGGACCAACCAAATATCCTGGTGCTTATTCCAAGCCATAACCAAAGTTGGAATCTAGTGACAGCAGGAGACATGGATTTGACAAAGAACAAAATGAGGGGCAAAGTGTGATGTGGGAATGAAGGAATGGCCAGGGAAATCTGGCAGCAGCAAGAATGACAGTGGAGGGAAAAGTCAATGCCAGAGTATGTCAGTTACTGTCTCAGCAAATAAAATATTAAGATAAGGAAGAAGAAGGTTGGGTGGGCTGTGGGAGGTGCAAAATAATGGAAGGTACTGGAAGCAGCCATCCAGAAAAATCCAAACTGTTGGAGACCAGTGCCTTTCACATCCAGCAAAACCTTCTCAAAGGGAACACTTTTAACCATTCAGCCACTAATTACAGATTTTGCAAACACTCAAGATATTCATGAGTTGATAATTCATTCATTTTAAACAAAAACTTCATTAAAAATTTTTAAGTCTTCCTTTTTTTTTTTGTTTTTTGTAAGTTGCCAAGAAACTAAAACATCTTTAACTTGCTACATTTTTATATCTCAAAGATGCTGTTGCAAACATGTAATTTAAACCACGGAGATCACCTTTTTCCAGACTGCACACTACCATGAAATTTGAAGCTTGCCTGAAAAGCCAGAAAATTCAGCCTTTTTTGGGAATAAAAATGATGAAGAGACCCTGCCCAGAATCTGTGCAGCACATAATGTGTGTAGCCCCACAATATCTCAAAGCAGTTCTCCTCCCACCCCAGCAGATAAATAAAAAGGGTATTATTTAGAAGGGATACCCATATGGTTTGTAGAATTTGTACATGCTATTTTCAGGACATTATTAACGAGACATGGTAGAGACCTACAAAATAGGGCCAAAACTTGCTTTCTGTTTTATAACCACCCTGTTCCATTTGGGTACAGAGACAGAGGTGGTAGCACTGCATCAACTTACTGCTTCCACACACTGTGCTTACCTCAGTCCTCCCAGTATAAGGCAATAATTGCATGTAGGACATATTATTGGGTTCCTGAGCTCAAATAAATATTTATCTGCTTTGCTGGTAATTATTTGATAGTAAATATTTGTTTAAATTGTGAAGCGCTGACTTTTTTTTTTTAATATTCCATTTCAGCCTACATGCATCTGTCTGCTTTGTGCCTTCCCAGTGTGGAATGCTGCAATATGTAGCAAAAAGAGACAGGGAAAAAAATGCAAAAACATCAACTACAGCAATAAAACTTGAAATCTGCTACTCTTGAACTGTGTCCTTTCTCTCTCCAACTCCTTCATTCCCTCTCACCTTTTTTTTTTTTTTTTTTTTTTTGTTGGACAATGGAGTATCAGAATCCACTTTTATCCTAAATGGGGGGATCTGCAGTGCTGCAGGGACAGCACTGAGCAGGGTTTTTGTCTGGATACAGTGCATGCTTTCCAATTTCCACTGTCATTTCTTTTTGAGCATATACAAAATATTGCAGAAGCACATGTAAATCACCCCTCTCTCGCCCAGTGGAACAGAATTTCAGTCCCCAATGCCAACTCTTGCCTACAGAAGGCATCTACATCTGGTCTGCTACATCCAAGGCTGCAACCACAGGCACACGGTTTGCTTTGTTTGGAATTCGTCTCTGTGGTGCAGCTGAGCCTCAGATTGGAAAAAAAACAACCAACTCCGAGCCTCCAGGGTTACACAGACAAATGTTTTCAGTCACAACAACTTTTGGAGGGAGGAAGCAAAAGCTGTAACAATGTATGTAAGAGGTTTCAGGGAAATCATTAAAGGCCTTCTGACTTAAATTGTTGCAAACATCGAGAAGTTGCTTAACGTACACTTGGGAGTGTGAAGGCAGAGCAGATGAATAGTCTCACAAATCCTATTTGCTCCCTTGAAAAAATGCAAAAGTATTTGTTAAAAATAAGAGGGGAGAGGGGGGAATCAAATTCTTGCTCGTTGCCACTCCAAATTCAAATTATGATTCCTGAGGGCAGGATGTTTTTTTCTGGGAGGCAGAAGGGGCAGATACAATCAGAAACCAAATGAGCTTTGAAAGGCACCCGGATTTCAGTACCTACCTAACCACTCGTTGAATTTTTTTACCTCACTAGGAAGTCCCAGCTCAGTAAAATCACCAGCATGGATTAACACATCTCCATATGGCATTTGGATGGGATCAGTCCTGGAGTGAGTGTCAGAAATGCAGACAAATCGTGTGTATCCCGGAGGTTTGGGAGCGTCGTGGGGCACCGGATCCACCCTGCAGGAAATGCACCACAACAAGGTTACAAAGCATTTATCCAGCTCTCAGTGTCTGCCTGGCAACCCTAATACCTTTTTTTTTTTTTTTAGCTTTACAAAAGATTACACAGACTTCTAAACCTGCCTGGTGGAAGGATTGATAAAAACAAACCTAACAGTAACAGGAGGTGTAAAAATCCTGTTGTTGTGTGTTCACATCACACCATTTTCAGTATTTTTTGGAGGATAGATTAATTTAAAGAGATTAAGGAAGAGGGATTGGAGTGTGGCAGTAACTCTGCCACAAATACTTACAAATTAATCAAAGGCATTGCCACTTTCAAAGGAATGGCACTATCCCATTTCATTGTTTAAATATGATTACACAGTACACAGGGAAAAGATTTGCTTTAGATACATAAATACATTGAAATGCATTTTTTTTCTAATTATAACTTTTTTTTTCCCTACAAGTTACATAATTCCAGCCAATTCAATTAACCCTTTTTGGAGATACGTTGCAGTGTGTTGATGCAAAGCAACAGAAGAACTCTCCCAACAGCTGGAAATGTACATTAAAGGCTCACCATTGTCCAGGCCCTTTCTGGGCCTAATTATAGTAAATAAAATCAGATGCTGAGAGGGGTGAGGCTGCATTGTTCAGAACGCAGTCTCAAGGTTCAATACTGAGGGAACAAGATCTGACCCAGTTTGATGAGGCTTCCTTATGATTTAGAAGAGGAAAGCAGAGAACACCTCTGCTACTCTTATTTTCAAATCAATCTTTTTAACCTCAATCCATATTTTGTTGGAATATATAGAAGCAAATGGATGCAGCTCTACTGTATCTGCTATTCCAGTTAGGGAATTCTGGTGGAATAAAATCAAAAAGCCAGAGATGCAAGAGTTATATTTGTGTCACCAGAAACCAGAGAGATACACACGATTATTATGAACTATTTTACTTCTACAACATTTATTTTGAAAGGACAAATAAAATTAGTTTTGTTCACTGTTGCAGTGTATAATATATATTTCTATCCCTTGCTGGTTGTGCTTCAATTCAAGAGCTCACTTTTACATAAAAAACCTAGGGAAAAAAAAGAAAAGAGATTTTTGCTATTAATAATACTAGTTCTGTTTACTAGGTGAATTTTTTTAAAGCATTTTATAGCTTCAAAGTTGCATGATAATAAAATTTAATCATCTTTTCTTTATGTCAAAGAATTCAATGAAGTTTATAACTGAGGTGTTTTTGACAACTTCACAGGATTAGTGAGAGAGGAACAAACCAAAAACATTCAAACCTTGTTACATTAAAAAAATAAAAAAAAAGGTCTTTAGAATTTTTTACAAGGTAACTACAAAACTAAAGCATAAACAAATTATTTTGTACCCACACAGGAAGAAGAAATGCTGGGAATTTTTATAGCAATACAGGAGAAACAGCCTTTTAGGAGAAATACCTTGGAGTTGTCCTGCAGTTCCAGTTTTTGAGCAGAAAAGGAATTAAAGGTGAGGTAAGAACAAAACCCAAAGTGAGCTACAAGTAGGAAGCCAGCTCTGAATTGTGCACACTACCCTGGTGTAAAATATCACTTTTTTGACTTTTCAAGGCCTCTGCTTTTCCTTTAGGAACCTTTTCTTGCTCAGCACAGCAGCAGGTTGGGTGTTAGGGACTATCCTGCATTTCACATGTGAAGCTGAATGGAGAAAACAGGCTTCCCAGGCAGCACATGCTTTTTTCCTGTAGTCTGGATGGGGAGATGTGGACATCACTTTCCTGAGGGATGTGTAACTTTTAAATTCTCTGCAACAGGCCAGAGAATTTTTGCCGTGAAAGGACATCAATACACACAAAAGAAACCCCCAAAAAATAAAAGCAAACAAATGAGATGCAGATTTTTCCTGTTGAAGTGCTATGCACACACTGAGACCATATATAGGTAAAAACATATGTCAGGTTTCACAAACACATCTAAGTTGCATTACTGGAAATAATTTCTGAAGGCTCAATCCCCGTATTCCTGTGTAACACATTCCCACAGCAGCTGTCACACCAACACCCAATGCACAGCTTGCAGCGTGAGCAGAGGAATACAGATCTGCTGATTATTTTTGTGCAAATGCTTTTGTTTTTCTTTAAACCAGCATGGAAACTTGCAAAAGCAAAGTAAGAAAATCTCAGAGACAAAAAAAAAACCCAAACACTTCTAGCGATTGGTTCATACACTCGATTTCAGTGGTTCCACAAAGGAGCAAGAAAAGCACTTTGCAGAAACAACTGATGGACTGGAAAACTGGCAGTTTACCACCCTTCCTGTCAGTGGCAACCCAGTGATCTCAAAAGCACAGGGATGCCAGACTGTGCTGGGTCTAGAAAGGGCTGTCAGCATGTCATGGGAGCTCAAATGTGAAAGGAGAAATGTGGAACTGCACCGAGGACCAAGGAAGAGCTGCCAGACTGAACTCAGAAGCCAAGGAGAGCACACGAGCCCCCCCTGGCTAAAACAGGAGCTCAGCTCTTGGCAGGTCTGTGCGAAATGTGGTTTGGGTTTCCTCCACCGTCACTGATGGAGGTGTTTGAACCAGGCACAAAGCCCTCACCTCGCTCAAGTTAAGGACAAAACCTGAGTGCATGGAAACAGGGCCAGGACTTCACCCCTAACAATCATCTGAATAAAAGGTGCTTTTGTTGCCCTTTTCATGTCTCCTCTTCCCTCCTTTGTTACTGTTCCATTCACTGGCAGGAGGCAAAAGCAATCCTGCTGGTATTCAGAAACATTATTTACTATTTCTGCACGCAGAGAAAGAGCAGGTCAGACTGTGCTACATGTTCCAATTGATTTGGCCTGGTTTTCTATTTGCACAAGCTTCTTCAATAGTATTAATCATTCATGAGAGATTGCTAAACTCTTCTGAGGAACCATTTTCTAAGGGACAGCTTCTTTTCAACTCCTTGCTTAGGTGCTGCATTTCCAGCCTGAAGTTGATTGTCCAAGCCCAGCAGTAACAGGATTTCTGACTGGTTGGAAGTTTAAACAGCATGTTGTTCAGTACCAAGGGGATACTAATAAATAACTCACTTCGAGCCCAGTAAAAAAAACTCAGCTTTTAAGACGAGGAAACAAATTCCTGAGTGCCCAAGAGCTGTCTGAATATTCACAAAGAACAAATCTGACAAATCAACCTGCAGCTGGCATTTTCATTTGTAGAAGTATTTCTGAACCCACATTTGTTTGTTTGTACTTTTGCTACCACTTGCCAGCTCTATAAACAAAAGATGCTTGTATGTAGCTGTAATATAACTACCAGTGCTAACATTCATTTTACTGTTTGCATTTCAACAGAAATCCCCAACACAGACCATAATACACTGCCCCCCAAAACATCCTAATACACATTAGCCTTCAGATTTTTTTAATATCACCTAATTTATGCCAGAGAATGTTCATAAGCTTTCACTAAACAGACACAGAGCATTCAGTGCTGAGTTTTTTAACTGCAGAGATCTATATTTGTAAATTATTAAATTTCATTGAACACCCAAAATGTGAACAAGGTGATTATTTATTCAGTCTTCCTAAAGGAAAAGAGTTCCCTTTAAGAAGTGAAAGACCAGCTTTCTGATCTAAAGATAAGGCTGCTTCTCTCTATAATAAACACAATAAAATGGTGCAGACATTTTTATTCCCTATAAAAATATTTTACAGTAGGATTTTATACTTAATTTATTTGTAATAGCTTTTACTGTTTTGCTCTTCCTTCTGGCTCTAAACTTTATGGCAGGTTTCATTTTGTAATTATAATTCTCCACTTTACGTTACAAGTAAATCATCCAGAGCAGTTAATTTTACTGGTGTTGTCATTATATAAGAAGTCAGAAACAAACACATTATTTTAATTACTCTTTAAGCACTTGGCATTTTCGGTACATGGGTATGAAAGGATGGGTGCCCACACTATTTTATTTATTGCTGTGATTTTCCCCCTTGTATGTAGCTTTAACAGAACCAACCAAACTGTGTGTTGCAGATCTTTCCAACAGCTACTTAGTGCATCAACATGCAAGTGCACAAAGCAAACAAATACTATCGAGATTGCAGAAAGTATCATCACCTCGTCCTTTATCACCACTGCTTGTAGTTTATTTCTCTTTTGAATACATAAGTATCACTTACACTAGTGGAGCAATCTTTCTGCCATCCTTTAACCAAATTGTATCATTGCAGTAATTATTATTGAAAGGCAGCAAGGCAGCATTCCCTGAACTCCTCCTGCCTGTAGCTCTCAGGGAGGAGGCAGCCCGGGTTCAGGGAGCAGGGAGAGGTGGAGTACTCACATCTGCACATGGGGGGGCTGGAAGCGGCCCTGGTTGATGTTGTAGAAGGTGAAGGCCTGCGTGGGGTTGGCGCTGTACTCGTCCACCTCGATGATGAGCCTGCTGTGCTGGTGCCTGCGGGCGGCCACGATATGCGACTGGGCGAAGGCCATGGCTGTGCTCAGCCTGCTCAGGGGCTCATGGCTGCCTCCTCCTCCCCACGGCCATGGCACAGCTCCTGCACATCTCCCCTCTGCAAACCTGCGGGCACATGAAGAGATGGAGCACGAGTGACAGTTAAACTGCTTGGAACTCCTCAAAGGAGTCATCCCAAACCTCTCCAACTCAGTAACTTGGTGAATGCGCTTGAGCTGAGAAGGGAGAGAAAGCAAACTTGCTGAGGAACTTGCTCAAGTACTCCAGACACTTCATACAAACCTAAAAAACCCCAGTCATTCACCCTGATGTTTCTCCAACACAGCCCTTTATTTACTGAACTGCCCCCCATCCTCCCTCAAAAAACCCCCACACCAAACCTGGAATTGAACACGCAATTAAAATGCAAGTTAATTAAACAAGAACCAGTTTAAGCAAATCTTCCTGAAGTCTGAGACATTTGCTACAGGGAATCGTTGCAAATGTTTGTTCTTTACATCAAAAAAACAAACCCGTGCACTTGCTCCTGGTTTCATGGCACCACTGAAGAACCTCCTGACCCAAGGGCTCCCCCCTTTGAGCCCTTTTCACTAGCCCAGCATTCTGGAGTCACTGGAAAACCAAGTGATTCCAAGGCTAACACACAGTTAAATGTTACTAAATATTAAAAAATGTAAAATCCATACAGGTTTTATGTGTGGGAATAAATTTTTCCCTGAAGGTTATGCAAGTCTAGAACAGCAGCACTGAAAATGGGTAGAGGAAAAGCCAAGTGAAACCAACTGGAATGCAAAGAGTATCCCCTAGAAACAGCAGAAAGTAATTTAAATGGGAATTTTACTTTTATTTCCCAGCCTTAATAAAAAATGGATTACAAGCTATAAAGGTGGGTATTTTTACAGTATAATTTTGCATCCTTTTTAAAAGTTGTCTGACTTAAATATTTACTTTCATGCAAGCAAGGGCTCTTTTCTTCTAGGGAATACAAGCACTGTGCTTCAGAAGATGTATTTCATGGAAAGCCACACTTAGAATGCAGCAGTTTCTGGAAAGCAGGACTAGAAGTATTTTCTGTGACCTTGCTGATGTGCTTTACTTCCATCCTGAAGGGCCCAGAGCCAGGGGTGATGGATGAGGAAGGCCTTCATAGTCCCTCGAATTTTTAAAGCTGTTTACAGGTACTTAGGTCCAATTCAGTTTTAGGGGCACTCAAACTCCTAAACATCTTTATAAATCTGGGCTTCAGTCCTTTGCTTGACTACTACAGATGTTAAGTGCTCCAAGAAGCGGCTGTGTATTTTGTTGGGGGAAATCTTGTTCTCAGGAAGCTGAAATGACAAATTCAGCTTGGTTTTGTTACTGTCTGAATGGCTGTAAAATGATGACAACTTGCTGTCACCAACCAGCCGCAGGAAAAGAGTCTGAGAATAAAGGAGCAGATTCTTTCATGCCCTCCCCTAGACCTGAGTAGTTAAGGAAATGCTGGAATAAGGGAGAAAATTTGGGGTTTCAAACACTAAGGAACAAGAAGCCCCACAAAGGAATGTTCCAGAGCAGGGGGAGGGATCCTTGTAAGAATACTCAAGTACAAATTGGTGCATTTAGGAAATAAGAAATTATGACAGCAGATGTGAAGAACCCTCCCTAAGGAGCTCCCTGTACTAAATGATGCATTTGCAAAGAAGTTTGAATAGGCAAGGTCAGAGATTCTATAGGGGGCAAACTGTTCTAAGTGAACCCACTTCTGGTTTGAAAGAAACTGCTAGAACTGGTGACCTCTCAAAATATTTTCCAGTAAGAGAAATAATTTATGATTTCACAGCTCTACATAAGGATTTTCTAACTACCTGGAAAGCACAGCCTTTGTTTTGGAATTCGGGAATTAGGCTCATTTTATACACAACTGAACTGCAGTTACAAAGGAGTTGAGGAGCTCCCTTAGGGACCCAGAATCTCCCTTTGGCCTCAGGAAGTTGTCAGGAGCTCAGAGCAGCTGGGAAACAGCTGAACAGAAGTTCACCCTATAGACAGATAGAAAGTAGGAAGACAACATACCTCACTTGGGGTAAGAAGGAAAAAAAAGGGGGGGAAAAATATATATCTGACAGCACTGCTAAGCCTTCTACTCAATGACAGTCACCCACTGACAACCCTGGACACATAAAGAACCATAAAATGTAGGAAAAGAAAAGGAGGGAAAGGTAAAGGGAGAGAAGGGGAAGGGAGAAAAGGAAAAAGGAAGAGGACAGATCCTGCAATAAAAATGAAATAAATAGCCTGTGCTAAACACAACTCAGGTGTCACCCAGAACAATTCAACAGCAAACTTAATTGAAGCTCATTTCAGAAACACACCCGGATGCCTTTGATCCTTACCTCTGAGGCTCTGGTTTGCCTCCTGCAGGAGTGAGTAGCTGACTCCTGACAATCGTGGTGTTCCACAGAGCAAGCTGTCCCTTCCCAGGCTGACACCCATCACTCCCCTCTTTCTGCTTCCATTTCCAGCAGTCCCCCAAATGGCAACTTTTAATACTCTGAAATGTAGTCCTTTCCCAAACCAGGGGATGAAATGCAGCAGGGAAATAATTATCTGCTTCTGTAGCAAGCGAGTTTGAAAATCATATGCCCAGCATTACCAACCCAGAGAGTTAAGACTCCAATCCCCACAGCAACAACACACTAACCATCCTCTTCCCCCAGACTTCTGGAGCTGCGGGATGTCTGCCAGGGAAAAACAGAGAAAAGGAAAAAGGACTGCAAGAACATGAATACTAAAATAAATACCATCAACCTGGCTGTTAGAATCACAGACTGAGAAAAAGCTATTAAATCAGCTAAGCCATCTTCTTACTGATGGCAGGAATGTTCTCCAGACGTTATTTTTCTGCTGCTTTCTCCAGCCTGTGCGGCTGTGGGTCCGAAAGCCCACTGTGAGCAGTGGACACTGAGCCACAGCCTTCAGGAGGCTTCCCATCAGGCCAGGAACTATTGGGATTGAAACATCTTTCCTCAGGAATTACTGGACGAGGCAGGTGCTTGGGTCCTATTTAAGTCCTTCGATGAGGTCCTCAAATAAATCCCTCTTTTTGAACTTCCTCAGCCTGAAATTTCTGGTATGATATCTCACACTGTTCTTGTACAGACAGCATAAATATTTCCCTTTTTTACATGAATTTTCCAGCCTTTTTATACATCCTATTTATCTTTTTTTTTTTTTTTTTTTTTGCATTTCAAGCTGATGTTTTATTTTAATCTCACTTTTCCTCAGATTTTGCTTTATTCTGGGTTCATCTTTCAGTTCACTCTCGTGCCCACTATCTTTCACCACATCTCATTCCATTAATCCCCACTGTTCCCTCCATCACCCACCCTTTGTCTCAAGGCTAAAAGCACCATTGAGACGTCTTGAGAATAATTCCAGCAACACATAATATGAACTTAGACTTGAAAACCTTCAGATGTCACTGAAATAATAACAATTAGAAACCAAGTTAAAATATTGATTATGATGATGATGATGATAGTAATTATAATAGTCATAAATTAAGAGAGAAAACTATAAAGTCCTGCTGAGCAATGAACCTTCCAAGAGCTTTAACAAGGGTTCAGGCCTTCCCTGTCCCACAAACTCTTCATTAACTGCCAGCTCATCCTTGACACAGGGAAATGGATCTTTTATTAAAACCTAAATAAAAGCACTACAGAGTATCCTGCAGCAGTGTTTCCAATTGTCACAGTAACATTTCTATAACCACTATCACAAACTACTTTTGTTTTAACCCTGAAAGCTTGTTACATTCTGACCAACTGTTAAGTGAACACGCTGAAACTGGGAAAGCAATCACTTACTATGAGAAATAGGCTGAAAATACTTGGGATTTTTGCCATCTAAAATACCCATTTTACATATTTCAGATAGAGGCCAATCAATGGAATTAGTCTGTTATCTTCAGTTCTGCCAGTGGGAAATGAATGCTGAAATAATCCTAAAAAGGCATTATTCTGTGGGAAAGGATGAGCCAGGCAAATCATTCTGCAGATAAAAGCCTTTCCAAAGGGATACACACTCTCCTCTCCCTCCTCTTTATTCTCTGGAACAGAATGCAGGTCCTGGGAATCCAAACCCACTGAGTGTCCCCTCAGCAGACTGGTCTGCTCACTCGACAAAGGAGCATTTTAAAGTGAGGGCAGAATAATCAAATGTCATCAGGAACTTGCAGATTTTAAGTCTGATCATGCACATTTCTAGTGCTGGAATCATTAGGCTTTCTAAGCGAGTTTGATTTGTTGTTGATAGGAATGTTTCCCCTTGCACTTAAAAAAATGGACAAATAAAACTAACATGTGTTGATGTGAAACACGCACGTCTGAGCCCTTTCCCCAAAGCAAACACTTTATGAAACTGCAATTTGTGTCAGTGAGAACTAAACAACAGCATTAAAGAACAAACAGGCTCCTCGAGGAATTAACAACCTGGTGCCTTTTAAGGCCTGGAGCTGTGTCAAAGGAGGTTTAGGTTGGATGTGAGGGAAAGGTTCTTCCCCCAGAGGGTGGTTGGGCACTGCCCAGGCTCCCCAGGGTTTGGGAACAGCCCCAAGGCTGCCAGAGCTCAGGGAATGTTTGGATGTTTGAATGTTTGCATGGGCCTGGGCAGGGCCAAGGTTGGACTCCATGGTCCCTGAGGGTCCCTTCCAGCTCAGCACATTCTGGGATTCTGTGTTTCCCACCCTTACAAACCTCCCAGAGTTCTTCACAAAAACCTGGAGATCCAGCTGGAACTCTAACCCTCCTGCAGCTCTGGAAGCACTGCGGCATTCGGGAGCACTGGTGCCTCCAAATGCCAGAGAAAGGTGTGAAAGGTGTCAGAGCCTTGGGGCCTTCCCTCTCTCCCAGCTCCGGGATGGGGCTGGGCCTCCTCCCTGGCCCTCCAGACTCTGTATCCACACAGGGAAGACACTCCTGGGTTTGAGCAGCAAATAAATGTACAGATGAGGGTGAATTTCATTTGCTGGTTGAAAAAAAAAAAAATCCTTTCTGTGAGGACCATGAGACAGCAACAGGCCAGCCCTGCTCCTCAAGACATGTTGGAATATTGCTGTGCCAGTCTGGAAAGTTGGCTTAAGGTCAAAAATTGGAATAAAGGCTTTACAACTGCCCCTGTACCACGGGTCTCACACCCCTCATCTTGTGCACAGGTGCTGTGTCCAAACCCTTTGCCCAGGGTGTATCTGAAGGTTTCAGTCTGTTCACTTGTGCTGAACCAAGTCATACCAAAGCCATCATTTATTAAGGGAACTCTTTGGATGGCCTTTAGAAAAATGCCTGAGGTGGTTTTCTGAGCCAGCAAATGTGGATTTGGTAACAGTTATCAGTCAGATAATACTCAGCTGTGTGTCATATCTCTTGCCTGGAAGTCAGAGCTCTTCCCACCCATGTCACCAAAACTAGGGGACATAACTCTGAGTCACTTGTAAGTCTCAAAATCCTACTCAGCTCATCCTCTTCTGTTTAGAATCTCCTATTCCATGTATCAATGCATATACATATATATATATATCACATATATCACATATTTGTTAACTGCAGATCTACAGGGCACTGAGAAATCTGGTTTGTAACACGGAAAAAACGCATTGACTTAAATAATTCCTCTTATTTCTCTGTAATTACAATTACTTTAACCTGCATTAGGGGAAAAAAAGGCAACAAAATCCCTCAAGATGTTTCTAAATATCTGAATAAATATCTAATAAGTAAATGCCTGAATAAGTAAATGATGCTGGAACACACATCACTGTTCTCTTTGTAGATTATAATGACCTGTCAAATATGAGAAAATTCTTCACTGAAATTTTTCTTTTTTCTTCTAATTAATTTTCTTCCATTTCTCCCCAACACAAACATTATAATGTTTCTCTCATTACTTTATTTATAAAGAACACTAACATGCTTGTTAGCTTTAACGGTCATAACAAGATGACACAGACACAGCAAGTAGGAAATGAGAGAAATCATTTGGCTTTTGGAACTAAGCCCTAACATCCACTTCTGAAGTTTCCTCCAAAAATATACTGTACCTACTCTATGCCCAAGTCCTGACTAGGCATCCTGAAAAAGAGCACATTCACCTAAGAAACCTAATTCTGTATTTATTTAAAGCAGTCACCACTTAGAAACCTTCTTAGCTACTCTTACTTTGAATAATTGTATGATTTTGAATTACCTTTTCTTATTTCCCTACCTGGTTCCCAAAACCACAGTAACTGAATATTCTGTTTATGAGGATTTAATTTTATTTTGGCTCATTAGCAGTATCATTCTCTGAATGAAATTCTCATCTCTACAAATAAACTGTTCATTTATTCAATTTAAAAAATAAACACAACTTAATAATATCACTTTGTTTCCACCTTAAACTTCTGCTAGACCATATATCCAATATATTTTCAACACTGCAGTGCTCCAAGATTTCCAAACAGACTGAATATTTGTCAAGGCTAAATGCATTATTGTAATCCTACATATATTGCCTGAATGTATAAAACACTGCCATAATTCCATGAAGTATTTAAATGGATACATTTTTCATGAGTAAAACCAAATCTTCTCCCCGAAAAATACCCTATTTTGGTTCACTACTACCTGTATTCATCCAAAAATACCTGCAGAGGTAGCTCATTTAATAAGTAGTTACCTCTAGAGAAGGAAATTTTAAATAAATATCTAAGAGCCACAAAACTCATTCCTCAACCTAAAAAAAATTTGCAGTAATGCAAAATCTACCACATTACTGAAAACCACATGTACATTCATGAAGGATCAAAATCCAAAGTCCCAAAATGATACTACTCATTCTAAAGGAAAACAGCTAAAAATACAGGGTATGTGGGGAAATTATAAAAAATGGACATTTCAACAGGAATAAATTTGGATTCTACATTTTGCACTGAAATTTGGGCACATCCCCTGATTAAACTCCTGAATATTATTTACTGAGAAGAAGGCTGTGTAAGCACTGAGACAGAAAGCATTTAAGGACCAGTTTGGTTTCATTTTTAACTGAAGAATGGTCTTTTCCTTCCCTCTTTAGTGACAACCGGCCTCATCCAGGAAATGAAAGCGGCTCATCTATTCCCACACTTGAAGATGAATGAAATGCCAAAGTACCAGCACGCAAACATATGTCAAAGGTGGAAAGTAGAACACGGTTTACATGTAAATACATTTATAATGATAAATACAGGATCAGTGTATCTATTTCTATTAAGGCCTGGAGTTAAATTATAAAATTTATCAAGCAAATCCTCACCAGCTACATTTTCTCCTAGACACAAATCCTGGAAAATGAAGTATAGTCTCATATTAATTTGGTTGTTTCCACTTTTCCCTCGTTTAGCTGTATCCACCCCATTGAAATCCTTCATGTCATCTGATTAATGTTCAGGGAGGAAGTCAATGACTTTGTTACCTTTGTTTTTCCAGGTATTCCTTGATCGAAGGAAAAAAAGGTCAGCAGCTGTTGGGATCACTCACTCCTACCTGTAAAGTCACAAAGAACCTACAGTATGGAACTGAAAAAAAGGCAGCAAAACCCTTTCCTTCAAAGAAAAAGCCAGAGGAGAGCTGGGAAGTCCAAGACACACAGTCCAGTGGGGGAGTTTCAGGTCCAACACCCCCGGATTTTCTCCAAACCCAAAGCCAATCCTATTGATTAGCAAAGCATCCAGTCCTACAGTGCCCTCCTCTCTTCAAATCCCTGCTCTCCCTGAAGCTGAAGAGGCTGCTCATGAAAGCAGCAAGGTTTGTGAGAAGTTATCCCTCTCCAGAGCACGGTGCAGGCTCTGCCAAGGGACAGGAACTGCTGCTCCAAACACCACCCACTTCAGGGGCTGCCTGAAAAACCCCTCTGGAAATTTGATTTGGGCTCATGAAAAGTTTTCCTGTGGCAGCAAAAGATGCTGAACCAAACCCACTCGGTTTAGGGTGAAAAAGAAACAGAGACCAAAATGAAAAAATATTTAGGAGGAAAACGTCCAGATACTGAAACAGACTCGCTACACATTCTTGGATTTTCTCTTCCCTTCTGTCTTGTTTGACCAACATGGTGAAATCTGAACACTTTGTCGGTGTTGAAGTTTCCACTAAAACATGTTGAAGTTGACATTAAAACAAGTTTTAATCCACCCCATCCTCACTACATCAGGTACCTTGAACTATTACCAAAAGCTATTCATGTTAGGGACAAAGTGCTGGGGGGGCAAAAACGAGATACACCCCAGAGCAGCAATAACAATGTAGAAAAGCTCCGAGGAACAAATCTTTTGCTTTTCTACCAAAGAACCAGAAGAAAGGCTGTCCCACAAAATAATCCCAATATTCTAAGTGTCCACAAACCAGGTCAAATCCACCAGAAAGTGCTGCTGGGCACTGTAGAGCCCTGCAGTAACAGAGACTCTTCCCCAAACAGCCTCCAGGAACTCAACAAAGGATGTGGGAGACAAACAAGCCACGCGGGGAAGCGCCCGGTGCAATGGCAGCACACTGTGTTCCTGCCATTTTCTTTGAAGGAGAAGGGGAAAATACGCAAGATTAGCATCACAAAAGGCAGAAGCAGAAAGAAGATGGGATATGACAGCGAGGGAGAGCAGGAAAAGGGGTAAGGAGTGAAGTGGAGTGCGGGATGTTTGTGTGACACGGCGCGGTCGCGGGAGTGGGGAACAGGGAGATGAGCAAAACACCCAATTAGGAAAAAAACAATCAAAAGTATTGGCCTCTCTCCTGTGCTACTTGTCCACCTGCTCTGCTTGCCTTCAGGGTTTGGGTGAATGACAAGCCCCTCACCTGCCATCACACTGAGAGATAGGATTCAGGAGGTTAAGAGGACGTGGCACTTCAAAAATAGCTTCCAAAACAGTGATATCCACTCAAATATGGCAATCCTGTTTTCAGCAAAAATGTGTAAATTGAAAATATGTAACAAGTAAGGGCTAATCCTTACAGTGGGAATGTGTCACACACCTCTCACTCTGAGGAAGGACGAGTCCTTACTACAGCAATGTTAGTATGGCTCTCCACAGTCACACAGAACACAAGACATTTAAAGGGCTTAATTAACTCAATTTTACTCCCATGGTAAATAACAGCATTTGAAATAGTGACTGAATGGAAAACACTAAGCTTTCTGCATTTAGCTTGGTGCAATGAATCCCACACCAGTGATGACTGCAAGTTACTTCACATCTACCACGATGGCTAATTGTTAATCCTAATTCAATTCCCACTGTCCTGTGGAATCCCATCCAAACTGTCCCACTTGTTGACATTTCCCCAATGAGGTCAGGCAGTGAACAGTCCCAAAGCATGATCTGCTGTCCCCTCCAGGGGTGGTCATTGCAGGAGCAGGGGAAGAGTCACTGCCAGAGCAACTCTGCCCCTTTCTGCATGAGATCTTACCCTGGGCTGTCACTGTGCATCCCTGCACAAGCATCACAGCCTCATTTATTTATAATGGCATTGACTGAAAACATGGTTTTCTTAAAGGGACTCAAAGGATAACGGTCCAGTGACCCTAAAGGACTCTCTCACCTTACTAACTTTGCTTATCTTTTGAAACATAACCTAGAATATCCAGGATTTACAATCAAACATTGAGCTAGAAATATCAATTAGAAACCACTTTGTTCCCAGACACTCTCACAGAGACCAAATTTACCTCTGGATGATGATCACAGAACCCAAACCCAGAATACCCAAATTAAAATGGCCAGCACCACATTGAGCCTTATTTTGGAAGCTGTACATTGCAATATTCCAATATATCTTGAGGTAACAGAACATGTGAAAAGGCTCTTCCTCCAGTTCCCCTTGCACATCCCTTCTGAATTCTTCGAAACGAGATTCAAAGGGACTGCATATTTTTACTATGTTTATTATCCAAAATGAAAACTGTTTTCATGGGCAAATAATATTCACATTCTCAATTATAAATGCACTTTCTAATTACTATTGGATACTGCTATCGTATGTCTGAAAAAAGAAACTGCCTGGATAATTGACTAAGCAGTTACCTGGTTTCAGGGGATTTGAGTCTCCTTCCTTGTAATTCAGTGGCTGAACTCCAGCTGACTTAAAAAATAGTGACCTTTTCACACACTTCTGGACATTCTACCAAACAGAAAAGCCCAGTACTGTGGAACTCTTCAGGTCAGGACTGCACCTCAGGCAGATCTGAGCACATTTGACTCCCAGAAGGGCATAATCTGGAGATTTTTGTCCTAATTTCACATAATACATGCAATTAAATAAACATGCTCACCAACAACACCATATTCTATGAACCATTAACTCAAGAAGCAGAAGCATCAATGTCAGAATCTTCTGTCTGCCAAATCAGAGCTCCAGCCCGCTTTCCATCCTTGCTGACAGTTCCCAGAATGAGCATTAAATGAAAACCATGACCTGTTTAAACCAAGATCAGAGCATCACCTTTATCTGTGCACTCTTTCGTGGTTGTTGTTTGGCACCACAAACTGACACCAAAACAAGTGCCTCATGAATCCCAGCCCAGCAGGTTTCCATACAGGGCAGGAGGTGATGGCTCTTGCCCACCAAGATTAGTGGACCTTTAAAATGAGAATTTTACCTCACATGAGCATATACAGTCACTCTGTTTTGAATCAGACCAATGGAGATGAGGAAGAGAAGAGATAGATGGGATAAGAAGCAAGAAATTTTAAGATTCTTCTCTCTCAGATGGCTTGAGACAATGAAACAAACCACAAGAGCCAGGCTACAGCTGTTTCAACATACCATCAAAATTCCATGGGTAATAACTAATATTAATCAGTACAGGTATGTATCATACATGGGATATTATGTTTAATAATTCAGAGAAATCCATAAACAAAATGTAAATTATCTCTGTAGTACACTCCCAGAACATTTAGGGTGCCTGGCACCATGTTTATTCTGACTGGGTGCAACACAATTATCATCCTACCATGACTCCTTAACTCTCAGAAGATGCACACTCCTTCAGCAGTCAGACTGAAGACATGCCCTTTTAAAATGTACTCTTGTATTTTAAATATCTCCTTTAGAAAAACTAGGAGCTCACTTGGTGAGCCAACTACAAAGTTTAATAATCTTGCCTAGCTCTCAATTTATCCTGGATATCCAGGGCTTCTTTGCACGAGTCAAACGAACGCCGAATTTCCCTGAAGTTGCAGTGGCTGGGAACGCTGTACACTATCAGCAGAGCCCTTAACGATGATATTGTTAAGGTACGCACTGTGTAAGCACAAATCTCCAGCTATTGATCTCCCGCCAGAGCGAATGGAAGGTTTCAAGCCCGGCTATTCCTGCCTCCTTCCCATCGTGACCCTCCGTGATACCCACGGACAAGGACATGCATCTATAAATGTATTCCACGCTCCCATCTGCAAGTGGAGGACACAGAACGCTCGTCCTAAGAAAGCGATGCGTTAAAAGCCATGAAATCCCGACCTAAGCGTCCCCAAGCTTTTTTTGTCCGCTCCGCCGCTCTGAGCGCGCCGGATGCCAAACCACAGCGCAATAAATGACACGAAAATCGGCGTGAATCCTACCAAACTTATGCAGCGCTTTCCTCCCGGAACAAAACTTTGGAGGTCACTCAATCCTCTCCTACGACAAAGGGAAGTTCTTCCTCTTCCATCACCCCTTCTCCCGGCTCCGCGAAGGGAAGCTCGCGGGGAAGGCGCACCCGGATTTTCCAGGGGGGATTCCTTCCCTTCCCTTCCCTCCCTCCCCTGCCCGGCAAGGCTCCGGCGGCGGCGGTGACACCTGAGCACGGCGAGAGGATGCGGGGGGCACCGGGGCTCCCAGCCCAACTCCACCAACAAAGTAACTTCCCGGCGGGGCAGGGGATGCTCTGCCCCTGCCCCACAAGGCGAGGAGCGCCGGGCCGGGGGAAGCAGCCCCCGAGAGGCCGGCGGGGCGCGGGGCCAGCCCTTACCT
>VXBA01003297.1:275223-316633 GCA_013399895.1 Serilophus lunatus
TTTGGGGGGCCAAGGCTCCCCCACCGCCGGCCCTCCCTCCCTCTCTCCCTCCCTCGCTCTCTCTCTCGCTCCCTCCCTCCCGCTCCATGGCCCGGCCGTGCGCGGGATGCGCGGAGGGAGGCGCGGGCTGTCCTGTCCTGTCCCCTCCCTGCGGGTCAGCGGGGGCGGTGCGGGGCCGCCTCCGGCCGGGGGGGGACGGGACGCGCTGCTCCCCCCGGGCCGGGAGCGTGGAATTCCCTCCGGAGGGTCCCGGCCGTGCCCCTGCTTCCCTCTGCCCGGGGAGGGCACGGGGGGTGGCGGGGAAAGCCCCTTCCCTGGTGCGTTTGTCAGGGGCACTGAGCATGCACGGCTTCGCTTCGCTGCGAAATCAGGCCATCGTAGAATCATAAATATATAATATTACACTGCTATGATATTATGAGTCGGGAGCGGGAGAGTTGGATGCACCGAGGAGAGGGAAATCGCATGGGAAGGGCTTTACTGCACCGCTGCCGAACGAGTCTGAAATGAAATGTTCCCAAAGCCTTCCAAGGATAAAGCTGATTCCTGCCCGCGTGTTCCCGACTCACCTGCCGGGCAAAGGAAGCGACAATCAGGGCAGTTCCATCTGCCTTCAGTACACACGGGGACTTAGCGCTCATCCAACAGCCGTCTGAAAAATCCTGAGCTGGAAAATACCCCTCCTGTAAGAGAAAATTACAACTTGGGCACTTCCTCCTTGAAAATGAACGGGATAGACGGCACTGGGAGATTCTGTGGAGGAAATAAAGGTCTGTGCATTGCCAGAGCAGAGGCCAAACTTGCACACACAGGGGACACCTCAGCCACCCGCCGGGCACTTCTTTGTGCTGGGGGCAGGGGCTAGAAACCCAAAAAGAAACCCCAAATTGCCCCCGAGAACCTTTCCACACACTTCCCTTTACTGGCACAACATACATTTATCTTGAAAGTTTGCATTCTGACATGTCAGCGTTTTTACAACAATATAAATGTGCTTGAAAAATTTTTGATCAGTCTAATGGTTGAGACCTGCTGGAAGCTGCAGAACATACTCACAATCAATTCACTTATTCAGATGCATGAATACAAGCTTAGAAAAGTAATTACAGGCACCTTTTTTTGGAAATCTTGAGGCTGTGTGGTTTCCTCGTGGGAAATATGAGTAATAAATTCCGACTGAAAAAAAAAAGAAGCAAAAGTGCTAAGCATTGCCCTTATTTATTTTTGTCTTTAATATTAAAAATTGATGCTTCAATGTTCCAGGTAAGGTAAGGGTGGCTGGATGAAAATCCTTAAAATTAACTATTCTTGAAAAGAATAAGCAGAAAGATTTGATGGTGGTAATTTAGATCATTTAACCTTTTAAATTGCACTTGCCTTTCTTAAGAGAAACTGACTTTTCTGTATTGATGAACATCTAAACATAAATTTGCCACTGCCCAGTAATTACAAATATGGCTATTTTGGTTTTTAACAGAGATGACCATGTATATATACACCTTGAACGGATCTGCTTCAGCTTTAAAAGATTTTGCTCACAGTATGAATTTCTCACCCTTTGTTGTTACAAAATAGCAAATAGTACTTTATATTTTTGGTTGTTTATGATTTGCATCAAGTTCTCTTCGTATGAAAACTGACATTCAATTAAAACTGACATGAGATCATTTTAAATTGTTAATTAAGACTACCTCAAATATGCTTGCTGTGTCTCAAAAGTAGGTTTACATTTTAAAATCTTTGGTGAAACAACTGAAATAATCCCTTGCAGAATGAGAATTAAATTGGGAGCTCCTGGTAGCCATGGCTTTCACGATCTCAGAGAAAGCAGATCTTGTCCTCTCACACTCAGGTTTAGCTGCAGATTGACAGAGGAAAATAAGTAATCCTGGGGGTTTTTCCCTGCTCTTACGTTGATTTTTCAGCTTTAGTAGTTCTTAACTGAACTATTTGAAAGGATTGAAACAAAGAAGATGTTCAGGGGAAGGATATGATGAAACAGTTTTGATCAAATCACGGCATAACAAAGCGAGGAACCCCTAAACAGCTACAGAGAGGTTGTTACTTCAACATGGAAGAGCTTAGATATCTCATTTTTTGAATGATTAGTTTTGAAGACAGTGCTTTATGTGAATCTTCACTTAGTAGCAACAGGCAAACTTAATTTCTGGTGATAGGGGAGGAAATGATCTCCTTATCTAATGTGAGAGGTAGTTGGGCAGATGAAGTTCAGGAGCTCACTGGGAATGGCAGAACTGGATAATAAATACAATCCTCTATAACAGGGAATCACTTCATTTCTGCTGAACTTTTGTACTTAATTTGGCTTTTTGGTGGTTAGCAATTATTTATTTGTAGTTTAATTTTAATCTCTGCCTCAAGCCCTGGGACAAATACAGAGAAAAATCAGGTTGTGCCTGGGAGAGAATGATGTATTGTCCAGAATGGAAAGACCTGTTACTTGGGCAGGAAT
The DNA here is from genome assembly GCA_013399895.1 of Serilophus lunatus. Taxonomy (NCBI): domain Eukaryota; kingdom Metazoa; phylum Chordata; class Aves; order Passeriformes; family Eurylaimidae; genus Serilophus; species Serilophus lunatus. Next base: position 277,697 of record VXBA01003297.1, read on the forward strand.
ACACACACACACAATAAAATTCACAGAGTTTTTTGCTAAATTTTCCATCTTTTCCACAGAAATTTCCAAACGTTTCTGATGGATGACCAATATCCCATCGTCAGAAGAGGTCTCTGACATGTGGGATATTTTAATCTAGTAAATACATAGTTCTCAGCACTAAAGATACCAATCAAATCAGTCTCCTGTCATTTTCCAGTAAACCTTTCAGCTGTGGTGAGATGTCCAGCTCCTCCTAAACCAAGGAACTGTGGTGCTCTGCTTTTGGGAGCCACATCGTGATGTGTCTGTTGAACAGTGTGAAAGAGACCAGTTCACAGCCCCTGGTAAACTTTCAATTGCCTGAGCTGCCTCATGTCAGGACTAAAAGCCATTTGTTTCTTCCTTGTATTATGTTGTGTTGGACAGAACAGGAGGGACAAAAGTCTCACACTCACTTGCATGCCCAGCAAACAATTGCCCAATTGTCCACGTTCTTCTTCTTAAAAATATGGTCTAATAATACTACCATAGGTACCATAGGACCTTTTCATTTGCCCTTTGTGAGCAAAATGAAAAGCTGAAGTCTTGAATTCCAAAGCCCAGTTGTGTGAATTGGGAAACTGAGTAGGTGTATCCAGCAGCTCCAACAAAAATGACAGGACAAAACCATGGGAAAGCCATCATTGTTTCATCCCAAAGACGCCAAAAATGGCTTTGGAATTACAGTCAGCTTTTAATTATGACAAATGAGAAATGTCACAAATCATCCATCTCACAGGGCGCAGCCAAACCATGGAAAATGTAGATTTTTTCCTTCTGTAGAATTTCTCCTTGTTAAACACTGGTGTAATTCCCAGTTTCCCTTGAGATTCTCTGGAAGTTTACTGCTGTGTCAGAGGCTGGAATACTGCAAACAGCTCTAAGGCCTCAAGAGCAGTTACTTAAATTGCTAATAGCAACATGAAATATCTGCATCCTCCAGTATTAAAAAGAGACAACTAAGTGGAGTGAATAAAAAGGCAACCAAAGTATTTGTATTTTGAAAGCTCTGGAATTATATATTTGGAACAGCTCTGAAGATGCAAATTTAAAATTATAACTGGGAGGCCACCTATAGTGGCATAAGGGATTTTGTTAGGGGTTTTTCAATCAGTGATAGTTATCCTTCAGCTCAGGGGGGAAAGTCCATCTCAACAATCAAGTGGACGTATTTGTGCTCCTATTTTAGGAACACATCCTTTTTATAGGCATTAAACATGGCTTACTAGTGGAAAATTTTCATTTATTATAACTGCTTCATGCAGCATCTTCCATGTAAACATTACAAAAAGGATTTAGTGTTGGATTTAGAAGTTGGGGTTTGGTTGTTGGATTTTAATTTTTTTTTTTTTTTTTGCCCTTTGTTCTTGTTTTGTGTTTTGTTTCTTTGGAGAACTCTTTTTTTTTTTTTTTTATCCCCCTTTCAGGAAATTTCACATAATCTTTTCCATTCGTCATCAGCCAGGTTGCTGATTACCAGAGTAACTGCCAAGCTTTCAACTCCTTGTCATCAATGGGCTGTGAATGACAGACAGCATTAATGTTGGCAAGCTCCCACTCTCCTTTTCGCCTTTCCCAAATGTAATTAAACTGCACTAATACAGCAAAAGAAAAGCTGCAGCTTTATTTTACTCGCTCTAATAACAGAACAATTAAAGCACAGAAGCACATAATAGAGTCAAGTAAACCCATCATGACAAGGAAATTCAGAGGTAAGGGAAGTGTGGAGCTGCCACTTGGAGAAAAACATGAGTAAAGTGTTCCTTTCATTTCCTTGCGGGGTTTGACCTCCAGGAGGATGATGAGGCCACATCTGAGTCCCCACTCTGCCACAGCTTTGTGAAAAGCCCTGAGTATTTCCACCTTTGGTTGAAGCAAAAAGGGAATAATTGGCCTCTCCTTTAAGTGATCCATGGTAGGGAACAGCTGGATAAGGAACAGAAAGGATGTAGGGCATTGCACACCTCATCCACAGGAAAGAGTGGCGTTATCCTGGTCTTTGAAGGAGTTCTGAGCCTTTGTTCCAAAGTCTGGGGGTTAGAGGAGAGCCAAGAGGCAGAAAAGGGAGGAACCAGAGTCCTCACCTCACTTGCAGAGGGCTGTGGATGTTTGTGGAATGCACAGATATCACTGGACATTTCTGAACCAGATAAATCACCAGGACATGAATAACTAGATGTTTCCCTGGAGAAAGGTGAGGGAAGAAGCTACTGGAATTTGCCCATAAATGTGCCATTTCTTGCAGCAGGACTCTAGGAAAGGAAGCAAGCCCTCCCAAGGAGGCTGAGCTCTGTTAGCACAGATCTGAGGCCCCCAAACCTGCCTTGCAAGATGAAGTCAATTTATAGTAAAGCAAAGAAATGGTTTGACTAATGCAGACAGAAGAAAATAAAGACCATCATCCAACCAGACAGAAACAATGGGCACCTTATTCCAGATGGAAAGCATGGAAAAGCCAGGAGCACAACTTCAAACATGACAATTCTCAGGCCCGCCTGAATGAACAGACTCTGAATGAGCCCCTCTGCTTGAGCAATTTTGGTGACTAATAATGGCTGTGGTACCTTATAAATCCAGAATGAGTAATTGACAGCTATGAAAAAATAGTCCTGCAACATGAGGCAGTTCAGTATCATGATCATCTTCCAGAGGAAGAAAACTTTGGCTGAAATCACCTTTTAGATGAAGTTTAGAGGAGGATTTTTTGTTAATCTAGAGCAGGGGAGAATTTTTATGTGTTTGATAATGTGGTTAAAGTGGAGCAAAAAGGAAGAAAAAGGACACCTGTGAAACATAAAAATGTAAACCCCCTGGAGTAAATGAACAAGTGAAACACTGAAGAGATGGTGAAAGTTTCTGTTAGATTTGGTCTGGTATGGTGCTGTTGCTTTAATCAGGCAGTTGCGTAATGATTCAAAATTTCTTTTGGTCAAGTGTCATGATTTTCTTGATTCAGCAAAGATCAAGGCTGCAGTGTTCCAAGCCAGCTCCAGACCCTCCGAGGGAGAAACAGCACATCAAACACCCATCTCATCTGTTTTAGCCATCAAGCAAAGAAAGGAGATGCCACAAAGGACATGGAAAAAATGTATCAGAAGAGCACAACTGAGCCTTCAGCTGCTCTTGTGTGTCAACCATAATTCTTGTTAGGAAAAAACAAACCCATGGCAGATTTGGTTCCTGTGTAGAAACTACCTTTAAAACTACACTTTAAAAGGCTTGCTCTGAGTTACCAGGAACAGATGACTCCCGAGACTCTGTAAAAATTTAATCTGATTTTCAGACTGAATATTAAGTGAGGATTGGCAATAGAAATTGGCCCCAAAAGTTACATTTAAAAAATGCTTTTACTGCAAGTAAAGTCTGCAGCATTTCAGTGTGATGGCCTTTGATCGTCAGAGTGGGCAGCTACATTTGAGGGACTGCTAGAGGAGGCTTTGGTCCAGAACTACCCCTGCCTTATTCCCTGCACCTGGATAATACTCTGGGCACATGGTGGGGTCTTTGAACAAAATTAGATCTATTTACAAACAAGCTGGGATCAGCACAAGGCTGCTGGGCTGAAGCTGTACCCAAAGCCACAGGAGCTGTGTTAAAAAGAATCAGTTTAGGTCTGGCACACAGGGCAGTGAGGAGGGAAATTCTACTCTTGACATCTTTGAACACCAGCCAACTCCCCAGAGACTTCCAGATGTGCAGATTTGAGGGACTCTAATCCTAACAATATTACATAACATTGGCATAAAAGGGGTAGGAAAAGAATGTTATTTCAATGGTCAGTGTGTCTTCAGAGATTAAATGCTTCTTTTGACTTTTTCTCTCCTGGCTGACCAGGGCTTCAAACCTCATTTCCAATTAGACACAGATGCTGGTGTTTATGGGTATTGATACAGAAATTAAAATTACTGGAGACTATGACAGTTTATTTAGAGTCCAAAGCTAAACTCTCACGGGAAAATTTACCTTATGGTCTGCAAGTGATGAAATCTATAGAACACGTTCACAGCTACTTGTTGGGAAGGAAGCTTATAGTGGGGACACACCAGAAGTGGCTCTTCAGATACAAAACCAGAGGGGGAGCTTAATTCAACCACAGACTGGAAAAACTGTGGTGCTGTGGTTTTGTAGGAACCTAAAAGCCTGGGCTTAGGCTTAACATGGACGGCTATGGATGGTTTGTTCAAATAATTTCCTGGTGGGACTGATTGCAAACGCCAGTCTAAATAAGCAAGGGGCAAAGGATTCATCATTCAGGGGAATGAGCATGTTTGGGAGGAGTGATTGTTTCCTCCCTTCCTGTATTTTGCAGAAGGGCAAATCCAGTGGAACAGTTGCTCCAGGCATTCCCAGGAAACCAAGTGATTCCCACAGAGAGAATCTGATACCAGAGTACTGTGCTATTTGGAACAGCTGTCCTGGAATATAGGCTGTCTCTGAGTGCACCTCGGTGAAAACTCCATTCACAGTGGAATGGCTCAAAGATCAAATTCTGTATGAAAGATGGGAAAAAACCCAGTAGATTATAAGCTTTGTTAGCTGGCTCTAGATCTATTGAGAAAAGGAGGCTGTGGTGTAATGTCATCATTTAAAAACTGCTGGATATTTGGGGGGTGGTAAAGTGGTATGATTTCCTTGGCACGGGCTACAAAATAGCTGTGCAAGTTTCTAGGAACAGTTGAGACACTGGGAAAGCCTCTGTCGAGCAGGATTTTGCTGAGCAGATCTTTCTGATATTTTTTAATAAAGGTCAGTATTTATTATTTACTCGGGAATTTTGCAATCATTCCCAAAATGACACAAAGATCACCTGGGAAGGCATTGGCAGAGCCCTGAGTGCACTAATAGGTCTTAATGTCCCTGAGCAGCCTCACCTGAGGCTCAGGGGCTCTATTTAAGCTCAGCCCCATCCCTTCTTTCTCTTTTGAAGCTTTGCTGGAGCAGCGTTGAGTCAGAGCCCTGCTGTGTAGTCTCTCGATCTGGATCTGAGCTCATGGACTGACTTCCTGGCTTGACCTGAGACCTCCCTCATTCTCAAGGTACTGCCTTAAGATCTGGTGTCTTGGTTGGCCCACCTCTGGAATTGCCTGGGTTCTGTGGGTGCTGTGCTGGGGCAAGACTCAGATCACCCCAACCCTTTCCACTTTCCATCTTCGTTTTTATGGAGAGACCCAAGGGAAGCTTGGAGATTCCCAACTGGAGCAATGAGTGCTGTAGGATGTGCCAGAGATGATTCTTTTTTGGTGGCAACAGTGACATTCCTGAAACCAACAGGATTTAACAGAAGCATCTTAAGCCCTGTTCAATTTCACTGGATCTGAGATAGTTCCTGAGTTTCTGGCAAACTTTGGAGATTGTCATGTCCTCCCCACAGAACACATCACAGATGGAACTACTTGGAACTGGGAGTTTGAGTCCCTATTACTGCTTTGTGAAGGCAATGCTCATTTTATCTGTGATAATCACTAAGCAGCTGAATGGTTTGGGGAACTTCCAGTTCAGAAGAATTCCTGAAAATATCTCACTTAGATTTGATTTGGATGGAAATCAAGTCTGAAAAGCCCCCTCAAATTTCCATTGAACTGCAAATCTTGCTTTTGAGCCAGATCTGGTTGGAAAACTTAAACTGGGTAAACCTTGGATAGGGCCCTGCATGGAACTGCTGTGAATGCAAGCAGTGTCACTGGAGATAATTTGGGGTTCAGTCCTGGAGATAAATTGTCATGTCCAACTGAGGGAATTTCCAAGGTTAAGATTGTTCTTCTCCCTTTCTTATCCCAAAACTTGAGAGGATATTTTCAGTAGTTTCCATCTGGAAATGGCAAAGGCTGTTTCAGTCACGGGTCTCCTCCATTAGGACACGATGCTGGGGCTCCTTCAGCCAGCAATTTCTGCTCCTACAACTGGCACTGGTGTCAGGAGTCCCTCCAGGTCACCTGAAAGAAATCTGGGCAGAAAATGGAAAACTCTAGACAGGTGCCATGAGGAGTAATTGGTCGCAAACGCCCTGACAGACAGAATACAGCTGCTTAAAAATATGGAATTTGTATGGAATCTTCTATGAAGACTCTTCTACTTTGATTTCCTTTTGAAGGTGACTTATAGGTGTCAGCTTTCCTTCCTAAGCTGCAGTGATGAGTAAGTGAGGTTAACAGATGTGACTATGAATTGCCTTGAATCTGATCCTAATTGCTTCCTCGTAATCCATATGAAGCTGTAAATCGCACTGCAGCAGAAGTGATGGAGATTTTGATCCAAACAAAGCTCATTGTCCAGAATCAAAGAGAGAAAAGGCTCTTCAGGAATTCAGAGACTTCAGGGGGAATCCTGTGTGTATGAAGAAGAGAGGATCCAGTCTGCCATCCCATTGTTTGCAAATGGAGAGTAGGGAGAACAAATATGCTGGCACAAGGAGAAGTGGATCCTTTCTCACTAAAGTTAAGGACAGGCACCCCACAGGAGGAACTTTTTTGTTCGTGGTGCCAAGGAAAAGCATGAAAGATGATACTATTAAGGCTGGGAAATAGGAATCTCATGCCACTGATGTTAGAACCTCAGAAATAATGTGTCAAAGATGCTGGAACATTTAGAATACAATCTTTTACTGTTTGAATGTCATCAACATGTTGTTCTCACTATTTTCTCTGACAGGAGAATTTATTGAGTCAATTTGTCTTCAACATGTTAAGTGTACTGTATGTGGGTGGGAAAACTAACCTTTTTTCTGTGGTATTACCAGGGAGAATGCTAACTCACTTTTGCACTCCTGAAAACTGTATTTCTTCTGACACAAAATACCAGACATTCAGTTCTCAGGCAGGTGTGAAAATACAATTTCTTTAAAGAATAACTTCAACAAGGAAGAAACAGACTTGGGGGGGGGGGGGGTGTGTGTGTAACCCTACTTGTGGTGTTAAAGATTGACTGAAAGGTTCGTTTGGCTCTTGTTGCTCTGCTTAAACTTCTCTCACATCGGGTACTTGTCCATCTCCCTTGCAGAAATTATTTCTCAGAATGAAACCCAAAGACACCTTTTTTCATGACCCCGAAGTATCTGTCCCCTTTCTGCATCATGCATTGCTTTTATCTTCACCTTTTCACTTCACTTTATTTACAGGAAGAATTTTTTGCCTTTTTCTGCCTTGATGTTAATTTTGTTATCTCTCTGCCCCAGGTATTGATAGAGAAAATGAAACTTAAACCATTGCATTTTTCTTATCTTTAATTCTGTCACCTTTCAGCTTGGTGTGTGATCCCTCAGTTCTACAACCTGCTCCTTCTGAGTTGCTTTCATTGTCTCTGCCTGGTACAACCTGTGCAATGCCACATCCCTCTCCACTGCTGCACATGCCTGAGTCCAAGTGGAAGTTGGGATGCTTTCTGTTAATCCCACATCTTATTGCAATGTTTAAGAGGCTGCAGCTCACAACTGAACTTAAATGACTGTTCTTTTCATGCTCTGGTCTCCCTGTGGTGGCTGCCTGGCACCCTTGGTGTTTGCCCTGTTGCTTTCCCTACGTGCCCCTTTTCCATCCACACAACTGACACTGTGACTGTGTGTGTTCCTGTACCAATGTTCCCTGACATTTTCCTGCAATCTGTTCGAGATCAGCAGTTGTTTATTGGAAATTTCACCCTGAATATCTAATTTAAATAGAAGCTCTTTACATTTTTAGCTTTTGCCCTTCTCTGTGCAGATTTCCCTTCTGAGAGCAGATGATTCCTTTGGTCTCTTCTTGTTCAACCCTTGGTTTTAATGTTGTCTAAGCAGCTCTGTCTTTTTTACGCTTGGGTCAAAACTTACTCCAGCAGAGTAGCCATCCCATGTAACTAGAATACCTAACAGCTCTTTTACCCCCTAGAAAAGTAATTTGGTAATATTTCCAGATAATTAATTGATCTTTAAGTGCCTTCCTGTTTCTGAGAGGGATGCCATATGCTTGACTTTCCCCCCTTCAAGCAGAGGTGACGTAGCTGCTTTTGCTAATCATGTGAGAGGTGATATTATATGCAGGGAGAGGATAACAAGCAAACTGAAGCCAAACCAGTCTAAGGGGTTCACAACTTGAGAAACATGGTCTGACACCTCATTCCTCTCCCTCCCCACTCTGCCAAATATTTCTTCAAAACATGACTTGGGTTTCTTCTCTTGCTAAAAGAGTGGTCCTTGCCATGCTGTATCTCATGTCAGAGAGTGCAATCTGTTCTTCTCTGGCTTTGTAACAGCAACCTTACTAACATGAGCAAAGCCTTTAGAAGCCACAGTCCTTGGATGTCAGTCTTGCAGCTCAGCCTTTCTCCCCCTCCCCCACTGTAAATGTCTGGTTTAATATGTGCCCAGAACACTGTCCAGGGTGTTGTGCCCTGCAGCCTCCTTTAGCCCCAGGTCACCCCCTCAGCTGCACTGCAGTGATCTCCCCATTCTTCTGAGTTTTGCCATTAATTATATTAAATGCCCCAAAGAAACAATCTGTTCCTTAAATACCAAAACCATGCTGCTGCTTTATGGGGATGTGCATCTCATCACTCATTATGGTGCCTAAGGAAGAGCCATCCCTGGCTGAAAAGTTTTTCCTGGTTGAGGTGCTTGCATGGTCACACTTGACATCTAAAAGTACCTTAATTGAAATAACTCTTTTCCTCAGCAGAGGTGACTGTAAGGTTTCTGGTCACTTGAATTCACTAATGCTTGAAGAATTTGGTTAGTCTGGAACCCTTGCTGTCTGACAGATTTGGTTATAACCTGTTCATGCCTTGTGCTGGTACCTGGGCAATGTGCACACTGATTGCACAAGTAAAGACCCTAGAAAGACGCTTTGATTTTTTTTTTTTGTGAGCATCTCAAGCTGATTTATTAATGTGTAGACCTTGTTCATCTCCCCTCTCTTATTCCTGAGAATGTTGCCTCACCTTCTACAATTTTCACTGGTTGTAATGCGTCTTTATACCACTATTCCCTGAAGTTTGCATGGCTGTAAGATTTCCCTCTCTTCTACTTCAGATTACCTGCCAAAACAGGTCTGCAAAGAAACCAGTGTGTGTGTCCTTTGAACAGGTAAAGTTATGTATGTAAACTGTTTCAAGAAGCTCTACGTGTTTGTAGATTTGAGGATGTTGGATCTTAGCAGCAACCAATTGAAAATATAGTTCTGGACCCTTGTGTTTAGAGGGAGAATTCGGATACTTTTCTCAGTTTTATTGCCTTTGCTGGAAGAGCAAAGAGCTCTGGGGGCGGAGGTCACACCTGTGTCTGCATTTTGTACAGTGGTGCCCTAATAACATGTCTCAACACACAACTTGGGCACCCTGAGGTTCTCCAGGGCTCACACAGTTTGAATCAATTTGGCAATAATGCTGGGTACTTTATAAAAGACTAAGCAAAAAAGAAATTAAAACAAACAAAAGCCAACCACCAAAAATTTCACTTGAGACCTGCAAATTTGGATGTGTTTCAAACCACAAAGCAAAATAGTGCAGGGCAGAACTGGTAGCTGCTGAAATAGGGCTGGAAGCTGGAAGGATCTCCACTAATTTTCAATGTTACAAACCCTTTCAAAGGTAAGAAAGTGCACTGGAGAGAAGGTCAAAAGATTTTCTCTTGTGGATGAAATGGCAGTGACATAAAAATATCTTGTAGATATCTGACTTCGTTAGGGCTTTAGCTGAAGGTAATTCCAAGCATTGCTTGTAATGGGACACTGTAAAATGAGCTCTGTGCACACATTGTAGGCTTCCTGTTTTTGGATTTCACTACAAAGAATTTCAGAGCTGGCTTTGTCTAAATGGGAACAATGACAAGAGAGGTGCTTAAAATTCAGGGTTAAAGAAGAAAATGAGGAGATGGAGTCCAGTGTACCTGTAAGCTCCATGGGGCAGGGTCTGATTCTCAGCTTTTGCACCATTCCCAGAAGGACCTTAATTATGGACCTGGAGCAGTAGAACAGAAGGCAAATTAATCTTCAAGACACCCAAATCACAAAGCAATAGCATCTGAGAGGAAAACACCATTAAACCTGCTGCATACATACTAGAATTAAATCCACTAAGGGGATGCTTAGTCAGAAAATTTTACAAAGTTGGGCACACAATTCCTGTTGCATTCTGCATGTGTATTAGGCAATAATTTCCAGCTTCCTTAATCTGTCATTTGTTTACATTTTTCCTAATTGCTCTCCTTAATTTTGTTTTGTTACTTCCCACAATGTTAAACCACACAAAAGAACACCTACAAAGTGAATAGTGCTTATCCCCACCCAAATGAAAGTCTACAAAAGCCCTACACCTGTTAATTCTGCCACTGCGCTGAGGCACCTGTGGTGTAGCAGGGTCACCACGAGGGAGGATCCCCTGGTCTGGTCTCAGGTCTAGGTGGTCCTGAGTGCCATCCAACTTCAAAGTTAAAACTCACACCGAGTCCAGTGACTTGCTTGGAGCCATTCCTTGATTGCTTTAACTAGAAAGGGACTGAATGAAGAACAGAACTGAATGGAGTGAACTTTTTTTTCCCCTCCTGGAAAAACAATTCCAGCGGGAGGATCAAAAAGAGAATAAACAAACTACTGGAACAGGCAAAATTGTATCTAAATGGGAGAGAAATGGAGTGATTTGAGTTGCTATGCAAAGAAATTAAAGACTCTAGGTCAAACAGAATGTTTCCTTTCACTTGAAAAGGAATGTTTTTCCTTTCCTGAAAGCTAGAAGTGTAACTGTGGGTCACACTGAAACCCAATGTATAGCAGATTCAGCTACCCAATCATTTATTCACACAGCTCTGTGGCAGGGTGTTTTTCATGGCAAATTCACAACTGCAGTGTGTCTTAGGACCTTGGGATGAAAGGGACCATAGAACTGGAAGGGATCATTAGGTATGTTTAATTTGCCTACAGTAACATGCTGGAGGAAATAATCAGTGTATTAAACATCCATGAAATATTTTTGGAATGTGTGGTCTGTTGGAAAGGAATGAATAGTTGGTGTTATTAGCTGGAAAGTGAAGTATATATAATCCACTGTGTGTGGTTGTCATCAAAGCCCTACCAGGAATGCAAGACTAAATGTGCTATTTTTACCTTCTTTTTCTTTCCTGCTTTGTTTGTGGGTTTGGCAGAACAAAAAGAGACCTGGATAAAATGAGAGAGATTGTTTTGCATTTATCACGATTGTGTTTGAGGCGCTGTCTTCAGCACGAAGGCACAATAAGCTTTTCATTTATTATTTGCATCAGAGTAGAGCAGAGAAGCCTGGGCTGATACTAAAACTCCCCCATTCTGGGCACCCTGTGTACTGGTGGGGAGGAACAGTCTCTGCATCCAAAGGGTTTGTGATAAAATGGTTACAGCAAATGAGGAGTGAGCAGAGCCACAGAGGAGTTGCCCCTGTGTTCCCCTCTTACCTGGGACACAGTCAGTGCTTGGGTTCTGCTCTGCTGCCTCCCCTGATCCTTACTGGAGGTGGATCCTTGTTGGATGAGTCCCTAGAAGGTGCACACACACGTACCTGCGTTATTTTAACTTTGTTGTGACAGAAATGCAAAGAACATAAATATTATTCCTTTCACCTCCCAGACCTGACCTGGCAAGAACATTCACTCTAGAAAGCTGCTGGTAATGCCATGCAAGACATTAATCAGCCTTAAATCTGTAGCATTTGTAAAAGAAAATGGGATGGTACGTGCCTAGTCTTATTTTATTTCAGTATTTTAACAACAGATGCAATGCTGCCTTTGTTATTATCCTTTATTCCTCAGACAGTGTTCCCCCTCCTAATTATTACTTGTCATCCCCAGTAAGATTGAGAAATGGCATTTTTCTGAGCTCAGGTAAATATCAAAGCAATCTTGCTCGTAATGACAGAGCTGCTTTCACTGGGGAGTGAAGTGTAATGAACTAAAAAAGGAATTTAATATGCTTTCCAAATTAAATAATGTATTAATTTCTTGTGAACAGAGGTCCCCAGATTGAAAACAGTGTTGCTTATAAATAACCTGCAGAGTTTCAGGGGGGGTTAGCAAACAGTAACCAAGGAGCAGAAGGCAGGGCATCTCTCTGGACTGTGTCCTTGGTGTCTTCCTTGGCTTTTGCCCCTTGGCCACTGGCAGGGAAGCACCTGCTGCCATCCCCTCACCAGGGCTGTTATCCCTTGCCATCCCTCCCCTTTGCCTCGCTGGAATGGTGATTCTATCCTCCCTAGAAAAGGCTGGGTGTTTCAGCATTTGTGGTTGCAGAGGGTAGTGTGGGTATAGGAATTCTAAAAGGTGAGTTTAAAACCAGGCTTTTTTTTCCCCCTTAATATTTCCTTTGGGCAGATCCTCTTTTGCTTTAGGTACATGTTTATTTAAAAGGAATAAGGGAAGAGAAGAAACTCATTCAACTCAGTAGTTTAAACCTATTGGAGAATTCTGTGCTGAATAATCAGTGCATTGAGTGATTTTTTTTTTCTTCTGACAACACTTATTTTCTCACTGGAGTATCATTTTTTAGTTCAGAAAAGGAACAAGAAAACAATTTTATGCAGAATATAAAGGAACAGTCCCTGAAACTGAGAAATTTGCAGATATACCAAAGCTGGCCAGAAATCTGCCATTTAAGAACTAATTTTTTTAAAAAAAAATCTAATATTGTTCATTAAATTCAAGTGCATTTCATCTAAATCAAAATTTAATGAGTGAAATTATCTTTTTCATTTTAAGGAAAAAAAAAGAAATCAAGGATCTGTTTCACAGGTTTCATTTGTCAGCCTTTCCACGTTCCTCCTCTTATTTCAAAATGAACCAGTGGTGCCCATAGGTGTCTTTGATTTTTAGTGTCAAAATGTCTTTTTTTTTTCCATTAAAGTATAACAAAGAAGCTGTTTCAATCAGAGCTCTGAAATAGCTGCTGGTCACTGTTTTTGAAGTAGAAGTTTTGCTGTGCTGTGGTGAGGAGTGTTCACATCACGTCCTTCCCCATACCTGGGGCTGAGGAGAAGACAAGAAAAATATTTTCTGTATATTTTTGGAATATTTAGAAAACAGATGTACTATTTAGGACACAGAATAGGTTAGATATTTATAAAATATCTACAGGGATATATAGAAAATATTTAGAAAATTTTATGCATATAATTGGAATATTTACATATGCCTGGTATTTAGAATATAGTGTTAGAATATTTAGAAAACACGGATAAACAGAATGTAGAAAATATAGAGAATATTTAGGATATATCCAAATACTTTGAAAATATGTATTAGAATATTTATCTATATGTAGAATATATTTAAAATTAAAAAAATATTCCTCTAAAGCATTTTTAGTTAACACATTTCCCCTCCAAACTTTTTTTTAACAGGCTCTTCAAAACGTTTCTGTGAGGTACCGAAAAAATATCCTTTTAATCCGACCCACAGCATCAACCGAGCTCCCACCTCCTGTGGGATATAACGGAGCTCTGCGGGTTCACCCGGCGCGGGGGGCCAAGGGGGAGGCGGGAGGAACTCCTGGGCGGCAGCACTTGGGAAAAAAAAACAAAAAAAACCCCAACGATTTATTTGGGGGGAGAAAGGATTTCTTCGGGAAAAGAAAACCCGGGCCCCGAACTCCCGCCAAAAGCCCCTGAGGGGCCGCGCCCGGGCCGGTGGCGCCCCCTGGCGGCCGCGCGGCGTCGCCTCAGGAGGGGCCCCGCCCGGGCGGCGTCGGGCCCGAGGGCGTCGTGAGGGAACATTTCCCCGCCGAAAGGGTGGCCGAGCGCTGGGACGGGCCGTCCGGGCAAGAATTTGAGCCGTCGTCCCCGGGAGTGTTCAAAAAATGTGTGGGTGTGGTGGTTTACGGAATGCGCCGAGTTGGAGGGGGACCCACAAGGCCCCGCCGAGTCCATCCCTGCGCAGGGCCACCCCCAGGAGTCACCCCCTGTGTCCCGGAGGATCATCCAAATATTCCTGGAGCTCTGGCGGCCTTGGTGCTGTGGCCACTGCCCAGTGCCCAACCACGCTCTGAGGGAAAGACCTTTTCCCAATATCCCACCTAAACCTGTCCTGGCACAGCTCCAGCCAGTCCCTGGTGCCCTCAGAGCCGAGCTCAGCCCCTGCCCCTCCCCAAAAGATATAATTGCAGTAAGTTCCCCGAGTAGATCACACAGGTAGGTGAAGAGAGAAACCGAGCTGTTTTCTTCCCCTCCCAAGAGATAGGAAAGAGGATAAATGAGCTGGATGGCACCCAGGCTACAGCCCCAACACGTTTCTTCGTTTTTCTTTCAGGCTAACTGGAAATTCTGCCTGCTTCAGGTGGCTTTCCCACAGACATGTGGCCAGTTGTTTGCCCAAACTCTGGGCTCTCTGCTCAGCTGTTACAGCTGGGATCCAACTGATTGTCCCACATGGGAATGGGACCTCGTGAGAAGAAGTCCTGCAGGAGCCTGCCCTCTTTCCAAAGAGAGGAAATCCTTTTGGCTGCTTGTCCTCTTCAGGTAAGTCTATCATTGTTGGGATGGCACTGCTCAGACCCCCAGCCCTGGAAGCCTTAAATGGACACTCGGGTGTTTCTGCTGAAGAACACACCACACACATTTGTAGTAGTTCATCCCTGCTGGAGCTCTCCCTCCTTATGCCTCTTGTTTTTAATAGTTAGGTGAAAATGCTCAACAGAGTCTGATCTGATAGTCACTGGCTGAAGAAATACCTGTGTCAGGCAGTACTCAGGTGATAAGTAGGTAAATAGACACATAAAATAACCCAGGAACCTTTGACTCATTAAAAATAATCACATTTTGCTTAGCAAAGGGGTAAGAATTCCTGCTTTTGCAAAACTTTTTCATTCTTTTTCCTTACCAACAGGTGAAAAAGTGCATAAACAAGAGAAAACACCAAATTCCCTTTTTTCTTCATCATTTATATTTTCCCTTGCATTCACCTGCCCTGCTTGACTTGAAATGTGTTCTTCTTTTATTTTAATGAAGAAGGGATGAGAAGTGAGAGGGCTTCTTGCTCTTTAGCTACTTTGTTTTCCTTTTTATTCCCTGGAAGAGGAAAGATGGTTACAGAACATGTCTTCCCACACACTCTTATTTCGAGTTCTGTGCCCTTTTCTTTGAGAAGAAGGGGTTTAGAGAGCACAGAACTGAAATAAATCCCTCAAAAATCTTTTTTTTTTTTCCAAAATATTTCTTTTGGTGACAAAGACAGATGCAAGATAGCAAATCACACCAGAAGTGGCACTAGGAATTACAGCAGTGTTAGTTTCAAAAAATTTTCCCCTT
This sequence comes from Serilophus lunatus, assembly GCA_013399895.1. Taxonomy (NCBI): domain Eukaryota; kingdom Metazoa; phylum Chordata; class Aves; order Passeriformes; family Eurylaimidae; genus Serilophus; species Serilophus lunatus. The sequence goes on from VXBA01003297.1 coordinate 292,946, forward strand.
CCCTGACATGCCTGCTGTTTTGTGGAAGCTGTTTCACTTTTTTAGGCAAAAAACCGAAATTTTCTTTCAGGGTGTCAACAGAGGCAGAAAAAAAATGTGAGAAATTTGACAGAGGGGGGAGAAAAAAATCCAGCCAAGCAGCTTCCATAGTTACACGAAGGGGAAAGTAGAGCCATGGCTGGTGCTGCTGTTTCTTGCTCCAGTGACATCTGGTGTGGATGAGAAAACCCATGGAACTGGCACATGAGGTGTGAGTCAGCTGAGAGCCTGTGCCCTCCTTGCCCTTTCTGTGATTAGGAACCCAAAGGGGCTGTGACTCCCAGGTAAAGCCCCTGTTCCCAACAGGAATGGATGTTTGCACCCTGGTGTGGTCACAGATGTGACAGAGCCAAGCACAGGCTGAGGCTCCTCGTGCCAAAAAGCCAAACTTACCTTTTTAGGAGTGAATAACTTTTCAGCCTCCTGCAACATTTAATGCCAACAAAATACTGTGATTATGTGAAGGTTAAGCTGCTTCTGCAGGTGGGTTGCTCAGGTATCTCCTAAAGCAGTTTCTAAGGTAGGTGTAATTGCTCTGTGGACCAGTCATGCCCTGGTGTGCCTAAAGCCACAGGAGAAAGATGTGGCAGAACTTCTGTGGGATGTTTTTGCTGGGATTGCCTATCCTTAATGACATTTCTCCAACTGCTGGCAGAACATGTCATGCCTTCTGCAGTTCTGGTGGCTTTGAGACCTTTTGGAGGACTCAGGCAATGCTCTGAGTCTGTGCTGGCTGAGCCTGGGGAACACTGTCCACTCTGGAGAGGAGCAGTGGCACAACTCCCCGCTGGACCTGCATGGCTGTGTGCTCACCTCACCACGATTCTTGGGGAAGTGCCACAGAGAAGGTGATACAGTCAGTGGGACCTTGTCCTGGATGTGTTTGGGTTGGCAGGCTGTGCCCCTGCTCCTTGCTTCTCCAGTTGTTATTAGTCCTGTGTCATTCCAAGGACAGAAATGGAGAGGCTCTGCTGAGCTTCCTTGATCATCTGCAGGGGAAGGTTTCCCTCCTCCAGAGATAATGCAGTTCTCAGACAAGGAGCAGTGCATCTCCACAGGAGGGTGTGGCTCAGATGAGCTGGGATCCCACCACCATCTTCTCTTTCCTCCCCAACTGAAATGCCAGTGAAGGCTCCACTGCCTCCCTACCAGCACTAACTGCACTCCACAGGTTTGGGGCTAAACCAAGAGAAAGCTAATTTTTTTTTTTATTTTCCTTTTTAAGCTCAGTGTAGGAGCATTGGGAATGTAGCAGGATACCACAGCAGTTCCTTGAGCAACAGACACGGGGACTGCAATTCACCCTTTGGCCTGACCCCCTGATGTACTCCCACAGCACTTACCTACATGGCTCCAGAGTTCTGGGCACTTTAAAACCTGGCAAATGATTAAAAATACTCCTGGAAGCCGGTTGGAACTAAAAAAGCTCCACTACTTGATTCTGCTTTAAGTAAGAATTCCAGCTGAGGCATCCCAGCCTCCACAGGGAGGCAGCAGAGTACCTGTCAATTGGTTCGCAAGCTGAAACTCCCTGATGCTTTTCTGCATTCTTTTAAAGAGCTCTTTTACATGTATTGGTTGGATTAAGGGATTTTCAGAATTCTAAATTCAGATGAAAACTCTTTTTTGCTTGCCAAGATCAACATTCCCCTTGTTTCTCTCTGAGCTGCCACCAAAATGATTTAGAAGTTCTGTAAGAGCCGATTTTGAAAGAAATATGCTTTTAATTGGAAACTAAAAATCACAGTGACTCATTTGAAACAATATAGTTACAGTTCTGTCAGTATTTCCGTTATTTTCAGAGATTTATCACCTCAGGAGAAGAAAGCATTCTACTCCACTGAAACTTGGAATTTTTGGCCTCAATACTACAAATATAAAATAAGTAGGAAGTAATACTATAAAGTCCAGAATTTCCAAACCAGGCATTCAAATATCACAGAGCAGCCATCCATTGCACCCCCCAAATTATGTGATTGGCCCAAAAACGTTGGGAGTTTTACAATAATACACATAGGTTCTTTTGTTTGTCTCCTACCTTGTGAGACTTTACTCATCTGTATTTTCAAAAGGATTCTTTGCAACCACAGGGGCTAAAAACTTTTTGCCTTTTCCCTTTTTTCTAGATCAGTCTGCCTCTGAATTTCACTTCACAGGAAAAATTCCAAATAAGCTTTCTCATCTCCTTTGCAGAAAAAAAAAAAAAAAAACCAAACAAAAAACCTCTCACATGGAGTCTATTAATTGATCCAGTGTGGCAAATCCTCTGTTCCTGGGAAGGCCGGGGGGTTTAGACTCTTCTCACAGGTTTACTGACTTAACATCTTTCTCAACTGCCTCCAGGAGATTAGATCTTGCTCTCTTTGTGGTAATTTCTCTGAAACAGTGCTAGCTCTGCTTTGTGCAACTCCTGCCTGCTTGGGAAAAACAAAGAGGAATATTTTATATTTCAGTTATCTTCTTCTGGATAGTAGCCCCACTCTTGCTCCACTCAAAAAAAGTGAATTCAGGCTCAAGAACCTTATCTGCCTTTAAAATTAGCTGATCTATTTTCCCCATCATAGCTGCAGTGTTTCTGTTCTCTGCCCTCCCTTTCACTTGAGATGTAACCACACTTTGGTGGCAGATGAAGTGATTCCTATATATAGCATGCAAACCACTTTGGGAACCTTCCAGGGAATAAGGCCTGGGTACATGTCAGATATTTATTTAGCACAGCACTTTCTAGGAGGCATCACTGTCAAGAGCACAGACCTGGGGCACTTCCTGGCTTCAAGCTCAAAGCTGGACCTACTGGATGTGGCTTGACCAGAATAGTAGATGTGCTGAGGAGAAAAAAATAATCCTTCCTGCATCTTTGTTGCAGCAACGAGCTCCTCACCCGGGATTAATTGCAGTTTCTGAGGGGGCTGGAAGTTCTGCCCATTTCCAAAGGAAAGGAAATACCCCAAGGAGGCCTTTCCAGGACTTTAGAATTTGCCCTACCCATCGTGTCAGATATCCTGCTACTGGCAGCTGCCAGGACATGATGCTTCAAAGGAAGTTGGATGAGATTATGTAGCCAAAGCATAACTGAAGATGGAGAGAACTGAGGCAGGCACCTCTTTTGGGGCAGGACTCAGCTTCGTGCCTGGAGGAGGGGATCTGGTTTCCTCTGCCTTAGTAACTTGTACAGCTCTAACATTAGGAACAATCTCACTCAGGCTCGTGCAGCTTTGGCAGGTCCTCACATTGTCCCTCTCAGTTCCCTGTCCAGCATCTGCTGTGTTTTCCCAGAGGTTTTCCAACCAGAATAGGCTGCAGCTCAGTGGGAAGGCAGTGGAAGGACCAGCTCTGTGATGATAGTGCAATGTATTCTCTGCTGGGTCCTGAGTTTGGAGACAGATGGGAAGTGGGCAGAGAGCTGAGAGCCTTAGGACCCCTCAGCTTCAGCTGCTTCCCTGCCCACCAAATGACAAGGTCAGGCTTCCTTAACACTTCTGAAAAGTGCCATATGCTGGAGATACCACCAGTCCTTCCAAGTGTCTATTAACTTCAGGGGCCAGACATCCTAAATTACCCCTCACTGAGTGACTTCACAGCACCAAATATTGCATTCCATCTAGTCTTTCCATGTGCCTCAGAGTTAACTAAATTTGTCAACCAGAGCAAAAGGACCTAGGGATTTCTAAGTTACCTGGAAATCTAGAATTTGTTTACTTCTCACCTGCCTTTCCCTCCTCTTGGCAAATCATACGTTGTGTCATTGTGCCCTAGTGTTACTTCCTTGCTTCTAGGAATGGGTTGACTTGAAAGTAGGTTGATTATGTAGTCACACTTACATTTAGTTCTCTCTGCAGGAAAAGGACTCTTGAAAATGTTTAGTGGGCAAATGAAAGACAAGAAGTACTTTATTTCATACCTTCCTAAACTTATATGTGTGTAATTCTCAAGTGTTTGGTACAGTAGAGGGAGAAGATATATTTAAGAGGTTAAAGAGTCTTGACTATTCCAAGTAATTCCATTTTAAAAGGAAATGTTCTTTCTCTGATCTCAAGAGGTTTATACACATCATCCAGCACAGGAAAATCAATGGATACAACGTTCCAGTTCAGTTTCCCCTGGATGTGATCAAGTACATTCAAATCTTAAGTGATAAATAGGCTAATTTACACATCTGCCAGGCTGGTATTAGCGTTTTACTAACTCCCTGCAGTGTCCTGCTCAGGTTTAATTAATGGCTGTAAACCGCTCCTCTGAAAGAAAGGTAGGACTTTTTACATTTGAGATTGTGTAGGTCCAGAAGTTTCTGCTGTATTTGTAACAGCTGTCTACAAGAATACTAGCTCTGCAGATTTACTGCTGTGCTCTGCTGCTTTCTGCCAGCCTGTACTTTCTGTGGGTTTGGTACTGGTGGGAATTTCCAGGGATTGAGACCAAGCCTAAACTTGTATTCCCCCTTAATCAATTGTCCAAGGCAATTTCCTTGCATTTTGGTAGCTGTGACTTGCACTGTGTCAAATTGATACCAAGTGCACCACATTACTCACAAGAATGATGGTGTTCAAGGAGCTGTGGAGAAAACATCGACTTCAATGAGACAACTTAGGGAAGGAGTGAAAACTTGTCTGGCTACAGGGCCAAGGCTGTGTGCACAAAGAGTATTAACAAGAGTTGGGGAGGTGACAACTCAAAAGATTTGAGGGCTCTTTCTCGATTTCTACTTTTAGCTCCACATGGTTTTGTACGTTACTCCTTAAGTTCAGTTTGGAGTCTTCCACATCACTCGGCCCAGAAACAGCACCAGTTTTTCCTGTCTTTGGTTTAAAAACAGACAGAAAAGGCAATTGCCTTGGTCCTCCTGGAAATGTGATACCCCCAGCTCCCACGGAGCTATTGTGTACTGCCTGCAATCAGAGAGCCTCTGCAGCTGAGCCCAAGCCTTCCACCACCATGTGCCAAATGGGCTGGGCTGTCTCCTGAGGCTGACACAGAGCACTCCAGTGGGGACAGAATGAGGAACAGCCAGGTAGGTTTTCCTTGGTGTTATCCTGTCATTCTCTCAGATATATCAGCATCAGATACAGACCAAAGCAGAATTATTGGACTTAGAGAAGGATGTGCCTTCTGGCCACACCAAGTAGAGCAATTAACCCCAAGTTGTATTATACATTCCTTATTGCTCCATTGATCCTAAATATCAGGGACTGCCCATTACAGCCATCTCTGCTTTAATTATTTTTATTTGTATTGGCAGCATAAAGATCAAGACTCTGGGAGCACATCTGTCTGAAGGGTTTGGCTTTTTCCTTGCCTTTCCCTGGGACAGCCAATTTGATTCCATTGTGTTTATAACCCAGTAATTTCCTGGCATGTTATGCAAACCAGAAATAATCCTCAATCCAGATGGTGATAGGTATTTTGATGAGTCCTTTACTTTATATTAGAAAGATGATGCTTAAGATGTACTTTTTATTTTTTTAACCAGCATGTCTCGTCTGAGTAGTTAAAGAGCAGCGTTGCAAATAACTAGGGGACCTGGATGGCAGGTGCCCATCAAAGCTGTCCTGTCATTGCCCTTTTAACTGGGTAGGGGAGAGGAAATATCATGTAAGGCTTGTGGGTTGAGGTAAGGGCAGAGAGAGATCACTCACCAGTTACTGTCATGGGCAAAACAGACTTGACTTGGGGAAATTAAATTAATTTATTGCCAATCAAATTGGAGCAAAATAATGAGAAATAAAACCAAATCTTAAAACCCCTTCTTTCTTCCTGGGCTTAACTTTACTCATGAATTCTCTACCTCCTTCCCTGCAGCAGTGCAGAGGGAATGGGGGTCNTGGAGCAAAATAATGAGAAATAAAACCAAATCTTAAAACCCCTTCTTTCTTCCTGGGCTTAACTTTACTCATGAATTCTCTACCTCCTTCCCTGCAGCAGTGCAGAGGGAATGGGGGTCGTGGTCAGTTCATCTCACATGGTTTCTGCTTTTCCTTCCTCCTCAGAAAAAGGGCTCTTCATATTCTTTCCCTGCTCCATTGTGGGATCCCTCCCACAGGAGAGAGTTCTCCTGTGTGACTCCTCCCCTCCTGCAGCAGTTCTTCACAAACTGCTCCAGTGTGGGTCTCCCATGGGATCACAAGTTCTGCCAGTAAACCTACTCCAGCCTGGAATGCTCTTTCCACAGAGCCACAGGTACTGCCACCAAACCTGCCCCAGCACAGGCTTCCCATGGACTCACAGCCTCCTTTGGGCATCCACCTGCCCCAGCAGGGGCTTCTCTGTGTGCTGAAGGTGCATCTCAGCTCTGGCACCTGGAGCACCTCCTGACCTTGGGCTCTGCAGGGCTGTTTCACATTCTCACTCCTCTATTCCAGCTGCAGCCTCCCTTGTGCTGTAACTTTGACAGTGGTTCTGCCACTGTTGCTGTGGGCTCAGAGTGTCTGTCCTGGAGCCACCTGGCTTTGGCTCTGCTGGACAGGAGGGAAGTTTCTGGCACATTCTCCCAGAAGCACCCCCCCTGTATCCCCCCTGCTCCCAAAGCCCTGCCTTGCAGAGCAAATCCAGGAGGGGCCCCAGGAAGGAGCTGAGCTCCAGCCTCAGTGCTGCCATGCTGGGCTGGGGCAGGCTGTGCAAACAATTCATTTGTGCAACTGAATTGGAGGAGAATGGGAGAGGGAAAATAGATGTTCTGAAGCAGAGAATGGAAGATTGACTTAATAAACAGTTTTACCATAATGTTGTAATGTATCCAGAAAGTCTCTGAGCCTCCTTTGTGCTGCCACCCACAATGTTTGTAGCTGTGTGGTGCAATCTGCAGACCAGTTCCACTGCAGTCATCTGCTGTTTCATGACTTGGAATTGCATCTTTTGTCTGACATTAGACCACAGTTGTAGTTCCCAGATTGTTTTCTGTTGGCATTTCAAGAACTGGATGGTGTTTCTGAGTCAAAGTGAATCCATCCATCCTCTGTTAGGAGCACTTCACTTTTAAGCAAATAAAATGGTCAGGATTTGTCATCTTTGTTCTTCAATTATTCTTGGATCTTTATTTAATGTATTCATTTTATCCAAAATGCCAAATAGCCCTGAGGTTACACTTTGCAGGTTCTGTACTTTCTTTACTAATCTTGGTTGTTTTTTTCAGTTTCACTGGAGGAGAAAGAGGCCATTTGCTTGTGAAACAAATGTGAGAGCATTACATTACACAAGACCAGAGCAGTTACTCTGTGCAGTCCCTGTTTTGTACGATAACCAACCAGGGTGCCAGTTTGTGGACAGGCTGCAGTGCACTGACAGCCTCTGGTGCCTTAAGTAGGTGAGAGAGGAGCACCCCACTTATCTTGTGTCAAAGGCCAAATTCTTTACCTTTGTTGGCTGTGGACTGTGACTCCTTTCTTGCTGTTGGTGAGATTTTTACAGGCAGTGACTGTTGAATCAGATGTGCCTTCCAGTGTCCAGGCAGAGGATCCATTCCATCAGCAGGAACAGGAGCCTGGGTTGTACCCACTGCTCTAGGGAGACAAATCAGGTCATAAACAGTGGTTTGATGGCTTAGTGTTGGGTTATGGCTCAGCCACTGCCCAGGTTGCTGCAGCATGTGCTCAGCGCCATCTGCTTCTGTGGGGATGTGATTTATAGCAGCTCACAAGCTTCCATTATGGACAGAGGCATCACAGTGTGTCAATAGTTGTCACCTGAACAAAAAAACAAACCTAAAACCCCTGAGTTGCAATATTTTGTGTAGTTCAATTCAGCAGGCAGCTAAACACCACACAGCTGTTTGCTCAACCCCTGGGCTGAGATGGACAGTTTAATAGGGCAGGAAAGGGAAAGTCAAGACGAGAGAAAATGCAAAAGAAGTGATGCACAAGCTAATTGCTCACTACCTGCTGGCTGATACTTCCCCCCAGCCCACTGCTTTATTGTTCAGCATGATGCTATAAGAGATGGAATATCCCTTTGCTTGACTTAGAGTAAGTCCTGCTCAGCAACAACTAAAGCATCAGTGTGCTATCATCATTATTCTCATCCTAAATCCAAAACACAGCACTGTACCAGCTGCTAAGAAGAAAATTATCGCTATCCCAGCCAAAGTCCTACTCAGCAGGAGTCCTACTCTGTAATGGTAGAGCCTCTTCAGAGGCAGAGTCCAGACCAACCCCTGCATTCAAATGTTACTAATCAATTCTCATGTCCCATTTAGATTAAAATATTTTATGGTTTTGGTTTTGCGACAAAAGGTTGAGGTGGATACTGAATGTCTCACTCAATGTGTGAGTGCTTTAATTATACTGAGAGTGCAATTTTACTGTACTGGCATCAAAAACTTCAGCAAATGTCAAGCAAGCTGCAAATGAGGCAATTCCAGACTGGACTTTATTGAATTAAATAGATTATTTCCTTAGTGCCTTCAAAGTCTTCAGATATGTCTGGAATCTCTTGCCTATTTCTGCATGCAATGAAAGAGGGGGCTCGAGGTCAACCACTGTCATCCCCTGTACCACACCTTGTACTGTATTTTGGGCCTCATTTAAACTGCTAAAAGACATTGAAACTTTGGTGTAGTTGAAGCTCCCAAGGCCAACTAAAATCTGTCCAAAACATGCATTCTCCTCTGTGACCGGGATTCAGAGCCTCAGACCTTCCAAACCATCCCAGAATTTTCTCTTGATTCTCTCAAGGCTTTGAGATCTCTTAATTGGTGTTGAACTTCTAATTCAACTGAGCTGAGAAAACACAGGCAAAGATGGGTTCATACCACCGAAATTGTAAGGTTTATTATTGGAACCAAATTGTAAAAGTCACTTTGGAAAAGCTTCTTGATATTCCAGTGATCTGAATTATTCTTTATGCCAGTGCCAAGCATCATTATCAGGTCTTGAAGAAGAAAACTTCTTTTTTGTGAGAGTCCAGAGTACAAATTGCCCCATGAATTTCAGTTGCTCTCCAGAACCCAATTTTCTACCAGATATTTGGACAGCGAAGAAAAAGGGACAGCTATTGTAACCCTGGGAGAGTCCCATGGAAAGGTGGAAATGAGGACAAAATCTAGTCATAATGAAAACCACCCTTTCTGTTAAAGCATTACAAGTGGAGTGAAAATATCCATACCATATCCATACACTATGTCTTTCTAAAATATTGAAAACACTGGACCGTGAGATTCAGTTCTTCACCAAACCTGATTTGTTCCACAGGAGCTGTTAACTTGACACAAACGCAGAGAAAACGCATTCTGAAAAGTAATCAGTTTTGAAATTTGAATACATGGTTGTGTCTTTCTTCACTTTTACAGAATAGCATCTTTTATCTGAGTGGTTCAAAGCATTCCTCAAATAATTTATTGCATCTCACCACCTCCTCTCTGAGGGTTTTAAATATTATTTTTCTCATTGCAGAAGATGGAAAAATGGAGAAATCAGAAAAATTAAGTTACTTTCCTAAGACCACACAGCGAGGGAGAATCTGAGTGAGGAGTACAAGTCTGAAGTGAAAACTTCAGCTCTGCTATTCCAAGGACTGGATTATGGAGTTTGTCTGCAACATTCCCTACAGGGAGAGGTAACAGCTTTCTGAAAAACTGCCTTAATTCAACCTGGAAATTACTGGGTGAAATGCTGTGACCTAGCCATTCAAAGGGTTAGACTGGATGGTCAGAAAGTTCTGGTCTAGCCTTAAAATGGAAGAGTTGCAGCCACCATACAAACCTATTTGCCCTTTCTGTCCTTCCAACAAAAATCAGCACCTAGTCTTGTTGAAAAGCTTGCTATGAAACTGCATTTTTCAAATCTGAGGCATATTATGCCAGAGGTTAGCAAAAAATAGCTTCAGACATCCTGAAAAATTGACAGATTGAATCTATCAAATCCATTTTTAATTTTATTTTGACAAAAATTCACACTGGGGCTGACAGCTCCTTGTAAAAACAACTTTGCTGACTGCAGTTTGAAACACACATGCTGTAAAACCTTGGGAACAGGATTTATAATAGAAACCTGGCAGTCTCCTAACTCTCTCAGTATTATCACCATGTGTGACAATAATATATTAGGACCATACTTCAGAGCTCCTTCATTAGATTCTGACATATGGAGGAGAAAGGGGAGCCTGAAAACTGGGGAGAACATAGAGAGCAGCCTCAGCTGTGCATATTTATCATCTAAATCAAGTGAAGGCTAGTTATTGACTTATCGATTCTAATTCAAAATGAGAAGTTAATTAAAAGTTTAGTTCATTACCACACAATTACATGGCCCTCAAGACATTTCCAGGCTAGTAAAGTGCACGTTTAATCATGTGGTGTATTGGATGTTCAGTTGTTATAAATCAGACATTAGTGGTGCCAGGCTAATTTACACCATCTGGGGACGGGCCCTATTAGTTTGCTGTGCAGGAGGCATTTGTTATTGTTTTAAATAAGGGATCTACAGTGCAATGCTGCCCTTTGCTGAGCAATTGCATGTGTTAACTTCCTACCAGAAGGCAAAGGAGTGCTGAGAAATTTATATGCCACGTATACCAGCCTCAGATCAGAAGTGCTCTCAAACAGTGTGAAGGACTGGCTGCCAAAATTATAATACCAGGCCCCAGAGAAGCTGTTCTGCCTTGGAAACAGGCTGCAGTGACTCTGCTAAGAGAGATTCTGGCAGAGGACAAACTTTCTGCCCAATTTCTCAGAAGATCCACAGCACACAGAGACCAGGATGGAGGCAAACATCCACCCAGGTGTGCTGGGCAAGCCCTGACATCCCTTTTGGTTCTCAGCCTCACAGGGCTGCACCTTCACCTCACAACCTGTTGTGTTGCTTCCCCTGGAATGGAGAACTAGTGCAATAGTTGGGTTATGTAAATGTGGCTTCTGAGGCTTCAGCAAATTTGGGATTTGTCCATGCAGAGGAGCAGAGTCACAGAATGCTCTGAGTTAGAAGGGACCCACAAGGATCCAACTCTTAAGCTATATTTGCATTGATGCAATGCAGGGCTCTAATCATGAGCATTCCTGTGTTTCATGATCATTTCAACTTATTTACAAATGGTGGGAATTTACTGGGAATCAAATTGAGAAAGACTTTCACATGCAGGCACGAGGCATGTTAAGGCACAGAACATTTGAAGGCAAGACAAGCTGTTCATGCAGGACCACTGTGTTATCTGCTCTAAAAAATCAGCTCAGGAAAGATGCTCAGAATGATACTATGCAGCGTGATCCACATTTGGAGTCTGAAGTCCTCACTTTGCCTGGCATCTTTAGTCAGCCAATGCTTCCCACCCCTGAGCCATCCAGAATGAATCAGGGGAGAAAATTTCTTCATATCCTCATATTTTGGACTCTTAGTGTAGGATTTGCAGGAGTGCTGTTGAATAGGTGATGTCAAGGAACACAAATGAATTTTACTGTACTTCTGGCCTTGGGGACTAAGCTTTTTCAGCTTCTATGTGTTGTACTTAGACTGATTTCAACACAGGAATCAGACCCCAGCAAAGCACAGAACCAGTTTTCAGTCAGTTCTTGGTTATCCCCCAGGCTATTTACAGCTAAAAAGAAGGTTCTGCAGAAGCCCAGTGAAGGTTCTGCAGAAGCCCAGTGACACCTGACACAGGGACACGTGTGCTGGTGGCAACACAGAGCAGCCAAGCCCCAATGCCAGAGCTCTGGAAAACTCTGTAGCCCAAGGAGTGAGTGTCCCTGTAGGGAATCGATTGGGGGAACAGGCATTTTAATAGCTCTGGAGGAGGAGCACCTGCTACTGCTCAGTGTCCATCCAAGGAGTATTTCCAGCTATTGATTGAACGCCTCCCAGAGCTGCTGAGGAGCTGTTGTTCCATAATGCTGGGTGCTGTGTGTGGTTGCTCTTCTCTGGATGGTTCTGTAACAAGAACACATAGACTGAGGTGGCCTCTGCTGTGTCTGATTGCAGCATCTTCCAGCTGGCAGGAGCCCAGGTTCTACCCACTCCAATTAGAGCAATGGTCTGTGCCTTTCTGGTGCTCACAGCTCTGAGCCATCACACTGAGTTGGTAGCAATAGCTGCGTGAGACATCCTGCTGCCTCAAATCCCACTTACTGTTCCACCAATTGTTTTTTCTTTCCCTGCCTGTGCCTTCTCCTAGGCTCAGTTTTGGTAGCCTGGGATAACACCAACCTTTTTGTGTGTGGCCACTATATATTGCTGGAATGGACAGAGGCATAAGTCAGGATAAAAAGAGTTTGTCCTGCAGCCACAGCTTGTAGGCTGAAGTCATTTTTCATTTTGCTTCTGTTATATCCATCTGGCTTTTCCATCCAAGAAAAAAAAACAATCAGCAAACCGAACAAAAAACCCAAGTTTTTGCCTAGTTCCCTTGCAGAACTTTTGGCATCTGAGAGAGAATTTCCCTGACACCTTATGAATCCCACTGAAGCCTGAAATTGAGCAGTTCAGGGCTAGCAGAGCTCTTTATAAAACTGTTACCAGAGCCATACAACCAAGCAGTTTATCACTGCTTTTCAGGCTTGCAGAAACTGATCTGATGGGGCAGAGCTCACGCTGGATAAATTTTACATTGATTTCAGAAAACGTCCTGGTACTGAGGGTAACTGAACATTACAACAATAGATGAAGGGGGCAGCATGATTGACATCACTTGCAGCCTTTAAGAGGCAGTTTGGATATCTTTCTAAAAGATGTTCTTTCAGACTGGCTTTGGCATGAATGGTCCCTTCTGGCCAAGGAATCTGTCCAGAATGTATCATTCATTCAGCTCTTTCCTTCATATGTAACAGGCAGAATAAGTCCTCAGCATGATCATCATTTGCATAAAGATAATGGTTGTAATAAAAGCCTGTGCTTCAGGGGTTTAGCTGGGTAACCACTGGGGTCAAGAAAGATTTTTTTTTTCTCCCACTATACAATTAGCCAGATGTACTCGGGGTTAGTGTTTGCTTAGTGCCTCTGAAGCCCTGAAATTGGCCGTGCCTAGAGACCGACTGCAGGGTCACACGGAGGCTCCTCTCGCAGGTACCCAGGGGATGAGCTCCGCTCAGCCCTCACAGCACCTCCTGCCGAGTCTCTCCTCTCACCAAAACCCTCTGCCAGTGGCCTGAGAGGCTTTGGAAACGCCACAACCCGCGATAAAGGTTAGAGCGATTCCTTTGCCTCCAAACTTCTGGAGCTGTAAACGCCCTTTCTACACTCCCAGAGGGATGTGGGGAGGCCAAAACCAGCAAGTTCCAAGGCGGGAGCCTCTCCGTTTATCAGGAGTTTGTAACAGCCTGCAGCTGTGCTGCTCTTTGTCACCCCCACCCAAAGCCCTGCACTGCAGGGGACTCCCAGGTGCTCCAGGGACAGTCTGAACTCACCCGGGAGGCGATTGGCACCAACCACACCCCGGGTATTAGCACCAGCTGGAAAGGCTTAGGCAGGATGTGCCAGAGGTCGCAAAGAGCTTTGCTGGGAGAAGGATGTACAGTTTTGCTGTGCTCTGGGTGCCCCGGGAGCGTTTTTTGTTGGGTTTTTTGCTTTTGTTTTTTTTGTTTGGTTGGTTGGTTTTTTGGTTTTCCGCTAAAGAGCTGGACTCCATGGTCCTTATGGGTCCCTTTCAGAACGTTCTGTGGCCCTGAGTGCGAAGGCAGACTGAGCTAGAAGAGGAGAGCAGAGGCAAAGGTAACCTGCCAGTCTTTCCCTTTGTTTCAGAGTTGCTGTGGTTTGCAGGTATCTAAGCTGGGTGTTAACCCACATCTACAGGGTGCTTGTGTCAGATGAGTTTCTACCTGGTGGGCACTAAAAACTACCTGTGTGATGCAGATTCATGGAGAAATGGCCATCTCTGGGCTAAATAATCTTACCTGTGCCTGGAAATAGGGAGATGTAAAACTGCAGCAAGAGTACAGAAAGAGTAATAAAGTTTTGGAATGGACTGCCCAGGGAAGTGGTGGAGTCACCATCCCTGGATGTGTTTAAAAAAAGGTTGGATGTGGCACTTGGTGACATAGTCTAGTCTAGTTGAGGTTCTAGGGTAAGGGTTGGACTAGATGATCTTGGAGGTCTCTTCCAACCTAGTGATTCTGTGATCCTCAGGAAAAAAGCCCCAGGAATTCGATCCTTCTTTCCTCACCTCCAGTGGTTTTACTGGAGCAGGAAGAAGCCTAATGAGATTTTCCAGGAGATATGACTGAGGCTGTGCAAAGTGCTGCAGGAAATGTGCAGCTCTCCCTGTGTTGCAGAGTGCTTGGATTGAGCCATTGACCTTATGCTGAGGTTCCTTTGGCAGTAAAACTTCCATCTTGGTGATTTAATCCAAAAGAATTCTCTGATATGAGGCTGGGATGGGTCCTAATCCCTTCACTACTGTAAACAATGGTTTGTAGTGGAGCTGCTCACAGGAGTTTCTATCTTCTCATCTTGCCTATTGCTGGGAAGTTTTATTTTCAAGCGTTTTTTTACTCAGTGTGACTTCCTGTGGCTGCTCTGCTGCCCAGGTTTGTTGGCTGTTAATACTTTGGTCCATAAACTAATTCTTTTCACCCTCTCCACAGTAGCTTTCCCCGTCTTGCTTTGTTAGGAACTTCAGTGAAGGTGGATTTTAATGCATTTTTATAGTTGTTGAAACCAAGGCTGGGGAACATACCTCATGTACCTAAATTCATAAAGCAGCTCCTTGGCACAGAACAAGATCTGAAACAGGAGATAGTTTATGTAGAACCAAAAATCTGTCTTGTGTAGGGTGGGAAAGCATCAAGTTTCTTAGACCTGAGTGCCATGAGATGAATGTCTGTTCTGAGGCACTTCCTTTCAAACTGTTCTTCCACTATTTTCCTGTGTTCTTACCCCAGATACTTGGGCAGGGTGCTGCTTTTTCACCAGTGCTCCTAAACAGGGCTGGATTTGTCCCATTGCATATTTACAGAATCTTCCCCCTGTCCGTCCTGTGACCCCTCCATGTGTATTTGTGGGTTTTTTGGTGTTAATGGCAGAGCTGCCTCAGAATTTCTAAAATGTGAGTAAACAGTTTTTCAGAAAAAGTTCTGCCAGACTCTGCTTGTTTTCAACCCTCCTGCAGAGGACTAAAAGACAATGGAATTTCTTTTCACTAACAAGGTTAGCAAAGTCTACTTGTGCTTAGAATTTTTGTGTGTTCTTCCAGCTTCTTGTAGCTCCTACTGGACCTTGAATTTTGTGCTGCTTGAGAATTTTTTTTTTAATTTTTTTTTACCTTAAAACTCCTTCCTCTGGAACTTTGTCACCTTTCAGTGACTCAGGTCTGCAGGTTTTTCCCTTCCTTTTGGAAGGGAATAGATGGCTCAGTTGCAAACAATTTTCTTATAACCACAGTAATTGAAACATTGATTCTTGCTCCTTCTCAAAACACTTCGGTTAGGGAACAATCTAAAAAGGGGGGAAAAAAAGTCCATTCAAAAGTTGTTTTTCCAACCTTCTTTACTCAATTGTATTAATTTCAAAAATTTTCTTCAGAGTTGCTGCTGCCATTTCCTGCAAGGTTTAGATTGGTTGTTTGCTCCAGTCTCTGTGAGTGTTGCAATCAGCTGTAAACACAGGGGACCTTTAGAGATAATAAAGGGAAAAAACTCAAGCTTTGATCAGGGGGAAAAGCAGGAGGTGGGCTGTGGGTTTGAATTTCTTCTTCGTGATTTTAGTTTATTAGCAGCAACTTAAACAAGCTAATAGGTTCAAATTATAACAAAATGATTGCAGTTTTTTTATGGAGCCATTATGAAATAACCCCCCCTCCCCTTTTTAACCTTTCATCTCAGTCTCATTCTTATCTCTGGATGCCCCTTTGCCCTCTTTTTCCACTTTGCCTGAAAAATAAGCAGAAAATACAGTTTACATTATGTCTGGACACACTTGTAGATTTTTTTAATACATCCCCAGAGCCAAGTGGATAAATAAATATACATTTCTCAGTAGTTGCAGAGCACTTGTTTAACCAACTCCCCACTAACTGGCAGCAGATTATACATGCAAATCTAATTTTCTGCCTAACTTAAGTCTCTCTTGGGAACCTTGGTGACTACCTGCAAACATTTTCCTCGAATCAGTGGCACCAGCAAAGATACATTATGTTGCTAAAAGTACATCATGCAAAAAGTGAACTAAAAAAAAAAACAAAAATGGAAAGAGATTTAGAAAGTAGGAGGAGATGGAAAAGGGAAGTTCTATAAAGGGAAGGGCATCTCTAAAGACAGAGGGGTCTAAGCCTTTTACAATAGAGGCAGACTGAAATAACCATGGTTTCTTCTTTGAGTCGTGAGAATAGCTATTTTCTTGTTTAAAAGCTTAAAGAGCTATTAAGTTGGGCAAATCACTGGTAAAACAGCTGGAAATGTAAATAGCAATTTAAACAGTCCATTGCCCCTCAATCCAAATGTGGAATGTGCAGATCTACTTCAAAAAAGTTCCTCTGGTTTTATTATATTGTCAACGGTAAGAGGATTGAGTAGGCACCCTTTCTCCATGGGCTGAATGGAGACAGTGTGCTTTATTTAGAAAATCCACAATTTTTTTTTCCTTTTCTCATTTTTCTCCCTTTTCCACCTTTTTTTTCTTTATTTTTTCCTTTTCTCCATTTTTCCCCTTCTTTTTTCTTTTTCTTTTTTTTTTTTTTTTTTTTTTTTTTTTTTGTTGTTGTGGTTTTCTTTTTTTTTTCCCTTTTTTTCCCCCTTTTTTTTTTTTTTTTTTTTTTTTTTTTTTTTTTTTTTGCAAGTGAGCAGAGGAGTCTCTAATTTTCACACCAATCTCCCTTAGAGACCTCCTTCAATTGCACCATTCTTTCATTATGTGGAACTAATGAAGTGCTCTGCAACCTTTAGGTCTCCAAAGAATCCATTCCATTGCTCTAGGAATATAGTCCTTAAATAAAACATGTTTCATTGGCTGACTTCAAAACACTATTCTTATGGGGGAGGGGGGGATAAATAATTGGCCTGGAATCACTGTGTGAGAAAAGAAGAAATTACATTGGACAATGCTTTTAAATTATAGTTACAGTCAAAGGATACATTCAGCAATGGCAGTTTGGGTTCTCATTCCTAATAAGTTGCCAAATTTGGAATATGATTTCTTTGAAGCTCCAAACTGCAAATCTTTTTCTGACCATTGTTTTTTTTCAGTGCCTGTGTTCTATTGAAAACTGGGTTTTGTGGGGTAAAAATAATGCAGTGCCAGATCAATAAGACTAATAATTCAGCAGCTGAGTTGGAAGCTTGGCTGCTTGGGTGTCTTAAGAATAACACCTCACATTTTAGACATTGCTTTTCAGCTTCAAAGTAGCCACCCAACAGAAACTCAGCCTTGTTTATTCAGCCTGGGAAAGCACAGATCCAGACTGTCCAGGAGGGATCAGATGCCTTATTCTCCCATGGATATTTGGGGCTATGAATGCAACTTATTTTCAGTTGCCTTTATGGGCTGTGCAGAACAAGGCTATTTCAAATTTGTCAAAGTCTCTCCTCTTTCTAAGCAATGTCTGCCCTCTGGCATTTTTAATTGATTTGCCTTTCTTCTCTAAAGCTTTTAATTGGTCTGTTTTCCTTCCCCTGTCCTGAAACTAGTATCCTCACAGCTCAAATGTGCTCTCTCATGTTATCTTTGTCTGTATAATCTGATTTTAATTTTTTTTAAAAAAAAGAGTGGGCAAAACAACAGAGGGAAATAAAGCTGTGGTTCAGCATAAGATAATTTGTTTCTGAACCCAGCAAACAAATACAAACTTTTTTTTTTATTAGTACTCGCTTCCTTTTGTGTTGCTTATCTTTTGCTTCATTTTATTTGGTGCTTGATGTAATTTGTGGCTTTGGTAAACTGAAATCACACTATCAGCATGATTATTGTTATAGCACTGGCATGAGAGATTTGCTGGCTTAATTTCAGTGAAAACTAGAACAAACTGTAACGTCTGATTTGGCTGTAAAACAATTTATATTTATAGAAACTGTGGTAATCATCTATTTCTGAGTGAGAGGATTTCTTGGAGCAGAACTGTTCTGCAATACCCAGGACTTCTCCCAAATTTCTACTGTCAAAAGAAGGTATTTCAGCTCCTTAGAAAACAAACAGTGCTTGAGGAGGGCAGAGCTTTAATTTTTGGGTGGCCGAGGAAAACTCGGAGCAGATTCTGAACATCAGCAAGATCCTCCCTGTGCCACCTGCACTCTTGGTCTTTGCACACAGAGTTACCCACAGGCACCTGATCTGGGATCCCAGGTTCCAAGGGTTCTTGACGTTCCTTTGGGAATTGGTGGCACAAATACCGATTCGGATTTTCTATGATGCTGCTGGAGGTGTTGAATTGAAGTTATCCCACGTTATTTTAGAAGTGCAATTGATCAGTTGGAGTGGGGTGAGAATTTACCTGGGAGCTCCCAAGCAGTCAGTAGCTTCTGCTGCTTGTGTGATCACTCGGGGATAGGACACATTTTTCCTGATTTCACAGCTTTGGGAACCACTCTTCCTGTCCTGTTCTCTCCTGTGAACCATTGTCACTGTAATTCACTATTCCTTTGCTAATCCAGCCCATCTCTAATGACATCACAATACTTCTGAACAGTAATACTGGCTCTGCACTGTGGATTTCATACCCTTGGAAAAGGGAAGCTCTGAACACATGAGGCCAAACCCTGCTGTCCTTATTCCTACAGCCCTGGCCATTCAGTTGAACAGAATAATATGCGGGTTTAAGGTGAGTGGAATTTTACCCTTTCTATTCCAAGGCCTCCTGAGGATGCTGCATTTAATTCTATTTGATCATCTCCTCTTTTATTTGCCATTTCACACCAGCTGAAATTGCAGCTGCCTGTTAGGAATTGAGTTAGTCTGAGCTCCAGTGATCTCATAGGTAGCTCAGTGCACTAAAGCACTGGCTCCTCTAGAGGGTCCTTAGGGAGAAGAACTCATTTAGTAGAAAATGATAATTGGGTTTTCCAAATGGTTCTGGAATCATCGCTGGATGTTTGGAGAGAATGATGTATTTTCCAGGGGTGTAACCAAGCAGGGTGTGCTTTTAAGGCAACCAAGATACCTTGATTCCTGATCCCCTTCAAGATGATTCCTGGGAAAACATGAGAGAGACACATTGTACCTGTGGAATTACCCCTGCACTCAGAACAGGGCTCTGAAATGTAACCCTGGGGCTTGGGAAAAATGTTTGGATAAATTCTCCTCAAAATCGGGTTAGAACTGCAAAAATCACCCCCTAGGGGTGTATAGATTTTATTTTATACTTTTTTAAAGAAGGAGGAGGCATTGGTTGCTGCAGCAGAGAAGTCTGAGGTAAAGATTTGAGCTTGGATATTTTCTGCAATATCTTGGATGTTGGAATTGTCCTTTCAAGAACAAGGGTCATGATAGCTGAGTTCCATCAGGTGTGCCTGGGGTGTTGAGAGGTGCAGGAGAATTCTACACACAACATGTTGCTGCAGAGTTCTGTGGGGACTGAATTTGACTGGGATTGTGTCCATTAAAACCCTAAACATACAACTGTATCTTTGGGTCTAACTTTAATTTTTCATTTATTTTGGCTGGGCTTTCAGACCAAATTATGTTCATTTTCACTGGTGGTGCTGCTCACAATAGTGCTCAACATCAACATCTTAAGGATTTGAATTTTAACATTTGAATCCCTAAAAATGTGGGGAACACACCTTATCCTTCCATAAAATAACCTACTTGGTGTTCTTTAAGTACCAGAATGTTGTTGAACTTTTAAGATGCTTCATCCAAGTATTTCAAAGATCCTATTGCAAGATTTTCCATCTTTCTTACAAGACACTGAAGAAAAATAGTCTTCTCCCCTCTCTCCAGAGTAACTGAATTAAATAAATGTAATTCTTTGTACTGTAATTAAATGTATTTTATATTTCAATACAGGCACCTACTTTGGAATAAAACTTGACTTGGTCTACACAGGTTTTGTGTAGAATAAAAGTTATTTGGGACTAGAACAGGCTTACTGGATAAAGTCAGGTCTTGAACTAAAACACCTCTTGTTTAGGATTGAGTTGATGTGGCAGTGGGCTCTTAGATTGTGGATTGTGTGCAGAAAAAGCTGCAGCCAAACCAAATAAGCACTTTGGTTTTAGGAAATCTGCCTGTAAATCTCCACCACTCCATGGCTGGTTTGGACCTGGACTGGGAAAGGAGTTGATGCTCTGACCTGGTGCTTAGTCCTGCAGATGTTTTTGATGGAGGAGTTTCCCTCCCTGCAGTAAATTGAACAGATGCTGCGGGACAAAATGATCTGGGGTTCAACAGCATTGGGCTCTTTTCATGTTGGAGCAAAATAAAGGGCAAGTCCTGAGAGTAGCTCTGGTGCTGTGGGCCTCCCTGAAGAATGCAGAATTGCAAATCAGTTCACAAATGTCACTGGCAGTGGCTGGCTGGGGAAGGAGGGGAACTGCAGGAGCTGCCTGCATTACAGGTAGTTTTCTTTCCGGAGAAAAAACCTTCAGTTATTTGGGGAATTGTGGACTCAGGAAAAACTTTGACTAAAGAACTTCTTCTGAAATTTTCCTGGAGTCTTGCTGCTGCTGTCGATGTTTGAAACAAAACATTTTTGGTGTGGGCGAGGCCCCGAAGAGCTGTAGCAGGAGTCCTACAGGAAAGATGTGCTGCTCTGCCAGGCTGCAGGGCAGCTTTGCAGCCTCTGCAAGTCCTGGTGCTTCTGGAAATGCTTCTGGCTCGTGCTGGTTTTTGGGTTTGAGCTGTGCTGAAGGATCAAGGGTGTCCTTGTCACCCTCTTGCACCTGCTGTGGTATAATCTTGGGGCAGGTTGTACATACAACCTTGTTTTGTGTGATTTCTCCTGCAGCTCTTACAGGTGACCCTTGTTCATTTTGAGATGCTGCTGTAACCAGACTCCTCTGTAATGAAGGCTATAAGGTTTTATCCAGCTCTTTATGCATCAAGTCCTCCTTCTCCTGTTTGAGACTCACTTTCATCTCAGCAAAACGTGCCTTTTACCAGGGTGGGGTGAGTGCCGTGAATGGAGGGTCTGCTCCAATCTTTGATGGTGGTGTGTTCAGATTCTTAAGTAATATTATCATCTTTCCCTCAGAAAATCAGAAGCCAACCACCTCCATTACTCTTCCTACTAACTTCCCTCCTCTCCCTGCTTTTTCTAGCTGCTAAAGCATTTTTCTGAGTGGAAAACTGCTCCTTAGCCAGTAAGAGGAAGGAAGCTTATAAATTTGTAGCTATTCAGTGCTCAGTAAGATGTACTGAGCCTTATGAGCCTCATGTTAAATTATTTACAGGTTTAAGGAAATATCCTTATGTGAGTCCTCATCTCTCTTGGCAGTGAAAGGGGAGGGTCAGTGGGATGAAGCAGGTAACAAACATGTTTTAGAGGAAGGGAACAGCACAGCAGAAATA
Organism: Serilophus lunatus; assembly: GCA_013399895.1. NCBI lineage: Eukaryota > Metazoa > Chordata > Aves > Passeriformes > Eurylaimidae > Serilophus > Serilophus lunatus. The sequence goes on from VXBA01003297.1 coordinate 314,335, forward strand.
GTTGTCCTAGAGCAGGTGGTGATGGATATCTTCAAGGTTTGGTACTGACTTTTTTTTTAAAGTGAGATAAAATGGATTGTTATCTCCTTAGATACTGTATTTTCCTGGAAATAAGTAATGTAGCATTGAGCACATGGTGCTATGCATGCTCATTACCACTAGTTTCAAGAGCTTCCCCTAAGCACAAGTAGAAGTTGAAAATACGCTTTGAAAGGCTGGTTCTACATTGTTCTTAATATAGAGGTGCTCATAAATAGCCAACCAGGAAACCAAGTAATTCTGCGGATGCTGTTGTGTCTTCTGCAAGCTTTTTTGGAATGGGGAGAAGGTGTTCCCAAAGCAAAGCTCCTGCTCTGCAGCCACACTTGTATTTATGCCCTTGCCTGATACTCAGCTCCTCAGGGGCCTTCTATCCTAGAAAGGGATGGGCCCTAATAAAACAGGCCTCTTTCATTTTTAACTATTTTTATTACTTGATTGGAAGAGTCCCTGAAAGCTTTAAGGCATTGGTATGGAAGGACATTACAAGCCAGTTAATGTGCAAAGGTTTTTAGGCAGAGCTCAAGTGCTTTGGAGGAGAGTAATGTAGCATTTGGATCAAGGTGACTCCCTTTCCCGAGTGCTATACAGGTGGTGGAGTTCCTGTAGGGATCATAAATGCATATAATTATATATCCACGGTAGAGAGCGCCGAGGCAGCTGGGAGCGTTTTGTGCTTCATCAAACCTCTTTGTTGCACTGTGGCTTTTTCAAAGAGTTGATATCGTTAGTTTTTGGACAATTGTAGTGAATTCCTTCATGGAACGCGACCTTTTTGGGTCTCTCTGCTCCAGCATTCCGTGAGAGGTCACTAGGTGGCACTCCAAGGCTCCAGGTGATCCCTCTGGGGACCTCTGTGTATCCATGGGAAGTCTGAGGCTTGGAATTCCCCGCTGCACCTCAGCGCAGTCGCACACAGAAATACGCATTTAAAATAGTGGCAGGGCACGGGGTTATTACTAAAGGATTAAGGCCGGGAATGCCCAAAGTAGAGGTGTAAACACGCAGAAAGCAAACAGCCCTGGCCCTGTGCAATGGCACTCGAGTTTTTGGAAGGAAAAGTGCTTTTACTAAGCAGGCAGCTGGGACGAGCAACTTTTCTTGCCTTTCCTTCCCATCTCTTCAGGCTTAAAGGTACTTGAATGGGAGAATGTATTGTACTGAACAGCCGTACGCTGGGGAGGAACTCGTCAAAACAGGCATCTAAGGCTGTGAGGGAGTGTTACTTCTTCTCCAGAGGGGTGGATGTCATCCACGACGGCCTCGCTGGGGAATTGGGAGGGGCTGAAACAACCCAAAGTAGCAAAGCTTTTCAGCAGGGGGTGTCTCTGAAAGAAAGGTATGAAGCAAATGAGGATGCACATAACAAAGGACGTATGCGGCAGGAAGGCGGCAGGGTCACGGAGTTTGCCTCTGAGCGGGCGAATTCCTCGTGTTTGGGTTTAAAAGTGACGGATTGTCTCCTCCAGGGTGCTGGTGACAATGACACTCCCATGTCTGGCCGCAGCTGAGGCAGCTGCGGTTTCGCTGCTGACTGTGAGCAGAGCATCTCTCCCGTGCCGGCCCAGGGCCACAGGAGGCACCTGCGGAGCCAGGCCCGGCTCAGGGGCAGCGGGGCCTGGGGGAGAGACCGGGCGAGGGCAGCAAGGGGCCATCGCCTCCACAGCCCAGCCCTCCGAGCGCTGGGGGCAGGTGGGAGTGGAGTCAGGGCAAGCAGAGAGACCAAAAAGAATTGTCTTTTAGCCTAAGTCCGGGAAGGGGGAAGGATTCCTGTGGCTGCCAGGGAGCGGGGCAGCTGTGTCTGCAGGACTGTCCGCCCTCACAGCCAGTGCTGAGGGAGCATCCGGCCAGCCCTCCATCTACTCACCCGAGCCCTTTATCCATCCAACCATCCATTTACGCACCTATCCATCCCTCCATCCGCCCACCTCTCTGTCCATCCCTCCGCCCACCTGTCCCTTCATCCACCACCCTTCTATCCATCCATCCATCCCTCCACCCACCCATCTCTCCCTCCATCCACCCCTCCCTCCCTCCCTCCCTGTCCCGACCGCTCCCCGCAGTCCCTNCGGGGCGCTGTCAGGGCGTCAGCGCCGGCGGCTCCGCGGGCCCCGAGCGCGTCCCTGGCCGCGCAGGCAGCGCCGAGCGCACCCACCATGGGCACGGCCGGCTGGGCACGGCGCTGCTGCTGGCTCCTGGCCCTCGCCTGCGCCGGCAGCTTGGCGGGAGGCAGCGGGGCCGCCGGGAAGAGGGGGCTCCG
>VXBA01003297.1:318360-456969 GCA_013399895.1 Serilophus lunatus
AAAGAAGAAAACAGATTAAAGCAGCCCTGCGTTTCCCCTTGAAATTACGGCGCGCGGCGCTCTGTTCCCCTCTTTCTTTAAAAAAACCCAAGCCAACGACACAGAGTCCAGGCAGTTCTTCTGCTGGGATCCCTCGGTGCCCCCGGGGCTGCCCTGTTCTGCCTACTCAGACAAGTTCTGTGCTGTGGCCGTGGCACCACGTCTGCTTATCCTCCCCTCTCTGCACAGCCCCTGTGTCCCCGGGGGCTTGGAGGGATCGGGGTGTTATCACCGGCGATGGCTGAGTGAGCGCCCCTGAAACAATCAGCGTCAGGATTCACAGCTCGCCGTCAAACTGTTCGCACTCAATGCACCTTTCCGAGGAGCTGGGGATGGAAGTGGCACGAACGCAGCTGCACGCGTGTCCCGCTGGGTTCCCCTCTCCCTCCGCAGCATTCCGCTCTCCTCGCTGCTCCCCGGGCACTCTTCGGCTCTCCCGCCCCTCCCTGCCCGCGTCTCCCGGTGTTCCCAGACGTGGTGATGGGGTGGGAGGCGATCCCTGCCAGGTGCGGTGTGGACGCGGCCCCGGCGGTGACGAGGTGGCCGGGACCGTCTGTGGGGACTCGGGGGGCAGGACAGGGCTGGGCTTGGGGTGGTGCCACATTAACTGCACACCCCGAATAGGGTCCCAGTGCCTTTTTTTTTTTTTTTTGTCCCCTATGTTCAATTCATTAACATTCCCACGACTACGGAATCTCCACTCCTCCCTCCCCGTCCTCTTGAAATCCGGAGGAGAAAACGAATGTCCCTGAAATGTTTGTAAAGGCTTCCTACCCTGAAGACAAGAAAAGCGATCTGGGTCCCCCCTTCCCCAGAGCAGGGGCCAGGGAAGCTGCTGGGCTTTTTCCCTCCTAAATGCGTTTCAGTCCAAGTAGATGATGTTATTGCAGGTTGCTTTTCTCCACACTGACTACCGAGTTTCGTATGGTCTTCTTCCAGTTATTTATTTATTTATTTATTCCCGCTTAGTAAATTAGTGTGGTTTTGCTGTTCAAATATTTCTTTTTCTCATTCTCCAACCAGCATAGTTTATTTAAACTTGGGTCTATCTTTATAAATTAGGGAAACCTCTTAGCTAGAACATGCAAATGGTCTTTTTTTTCCTCTCCTGTTATAAGTCGTTTAAACGCTCCCTTGTTTTACTAAAGATGTGGGTCTCCAGTGCCAGACCTTTACAGCAGAAGTGCCTGAGGATTTCCTGGTGCAGGAATGTGAGACTGAGCCCCTCAAGCTCGCTGGAGCAGTGCTTATAAATGACTTGGGGCGAATATCACGTTGGCAGGTTCAGTTCTTTAACCTCAGCCGCTCTCCTTTCCAGGCTGACACTGGGAAGGCAGGCGGGCAAACAGCTTCCAGGGGAGTTTGTGTCCTTGGTGTTCTGTCTCAGCTCTCTCTTCTTACCTGTCCCCTTGGGGTTCTGCCTCTGCTTCCAGATGTTGACGAGTGTGCAGAAGCTACGGATGACTGTCACATCGATGCCATCTGTCAGAACACGCCGAAATCCTACAAATGCATCTGCAAGCCGGGCTACAAAGGGGAAGGGAAGCAGTGTGAAGGTACGGACAGATCTCGGTTCCTCTCCTCGCTCTCCTTCCCTCTCTCCTCTTATTTGTTTGCTCTTTAAAAGCTTTTGTAAACAGCTGAATTCCTGAAACGATTAATGCAGATTTACAGCTGCTTAACCTCAAATCGGGGTGTTTATTGGCAAGCATCCCCCTGCTGCTTTTGCTAATTGTCCGGCCCCGCCAGCCTACTTTTAAAAATAAAATTAAAAAAAAGAGAGGGGCGCGGCTGCGGGATGGGCTGGGCTGGGGTTCTGACTCGCTCCCTGTGAGAGGACTCTCCATCTTCTCCCTGGACAAGTTACAGTAGGTGCGCAACAAGGATGCTGGAACTTGCTGCTTCCTGACGGTGTCATGATCCTACATTTCTAGTCGGTGAAACACTATTTTAAAAGGAAGTATTTCAGGTTATCGTGGTTATACAGACTTCAGAAAAAATAGTTGTTTTACTTTGGTACGTGCTCTTGTAATTGAAAAAGACTTAGCATGTCGTGTACACTCGTATTTCAGATTTTCTGAGCTCCATTCAATCTCAGCAGAGATTCTCTGAAAAGGATGGATATTGTAATCACAGCAGAATGCCTAACAAATAAAAGATGCAAGGTTATTAATTTTTCTACTTGTAGGTGCTTAGCAGGTATAAAACTTTTCCTTCCAAGTCTCTCTGTGGCAGAATGAAACTTAAAAAATGTGTATAGCCAGTCCATTAAAAAGATTAAAGACCTAGAAATGACTTTGCTGAAGTCTACAAAAATTTGAAACCACACATTATGCTCTATGGACTTAGTAAGTGTTTGTTGAAGTGCCCTCATAAAGCATTTTTGTGGCTGGGATATTCTTCTGTCTTGGGCTTAAATTGGCAGAGACAAATTCCCACTGTCCACCTTTTGGTGCTCTAACGCCTCTGAGCTGCTGTTCATTTGGAAGCCAGACTTTCTTCCTTGCAAACAGGATAATCATTCAGCACCACTTCTTCCTCTCTTCATCCCTTCTGGGGAAGGAGCTACAGAACTCTGGGAAAACACACTCAAGGCCACAGCTGGGGGTTACAGCACTCTCAGCATTGCTACTTGCGTTGGTCTTGCACATGGAAAGTTTCCTTAAGCTTTGACTCTTCATATTTTAGTTGTTAAGCTCTGTTTAATGACAGGCATGGCTTATACTCTTGCTTATTTAATATACATAATTCTCTTTGCCTGACTTGAGCTCAGTGAATAGTAAAAACCAAGTTTGGGCTTTGTAATGATGTACAGAGTAATGGAAGTTCTGTGTCTGATATCAAGCTCATATCTAACAGAATTTAGTGTCTGACAAGCTTGATGAGTGGGGCAGACTGCAGCATATTCTGCATGGATGTTCAGCATTAGGTAAAGGAATGTAAGCTGTCCAAGATATTACTCTCATGAGACATAACATTTATTACAATATTATGGTAACAGTTGGAAGGATTTTGCATCAGCTCCGTGTCTTCAATTTGTCATCAGCATCAAGCTTTGGGATAAGTAGAAAGCTTGAAATGGCTGTGAATGCTTCTCGTCTGGGGCTCGTTTTAAATTACTTATGTGGTAGCTCTTAATTTGATCCCAAAGTGCTTTGGAACATTGTTGTGTCAGGCAGATGTGATTGTGTCCTTTCCATGAGCTTCCAATTAGAAGGAAGGTCATGAGTCAGTGGCAGGTCCAGGATCCTGCTATCTATGTAGGATGGGCTTATTTTGCCTCTTGAGTTGAAGTGTTCCAAACCCACAGGAATAAACAGACCACCTTCATTGCATGGGATGTAATGTTCTGTCACAAGAGAAATTGGCTTTAAGAGAAAACTGACTATTAACAAAGCTGAAATCCACTGGTTGGGTTTTGTTGTGCCAAAACCAAGGCTGGGTCTCTGGGAGGTGCTGGGTGTTTAAAAGTGGGCTTTTCTAGAATAAGCCTTTTGATCTCTGAAACTATAGGAAAAAGGGATCTTTTGTCCTGATAATGTGCCTCTTAGGGAAGCTTGTAGCAAACTTACCTGTATTGCTTCGTTTCTGAAGGACAGTCTCTAGTCCAGGCTCTCTCATACAACCAGGTTTTACTAAACAAGTAGAATTGCGGTTTATACCCTGTAGTGAGTTTAAGGAAATTATATGACATATAATATGTGGTAATAATGATGACATACTAAATGGGCACATTCACTCTGATAAATTTTGGGGAGCTGCCAGTTAATGCTGAGGCATTGTGATTAATTTAGAAACGTGTGCATTTTTATTTTAGCCATTAATCTTAACCATTGCTTTTATTTGCTTAAAATCCATTTTTAGGGAAATAACATTTCTTGGACAATTCTTAGGTTTTAGAAGAGCAATAGGGCACGTTTTTACAACCCTATCCGGTATGTGAATATGTATTTATTTATAGTTTTTCTAAACAATGGCATCTTTAGGCCAATGCAGTAAATGTGCATGTTTTGCTGCTGTGAGCTGAAGGGTCAGGAGAAACACATGAGACAACAACACTTCCTTAAGGACTTGTGGAGAGCTCTACCAGCAATTACACAGAAAGGATTTTAAATGGGGTTTTTTCCTTAGTCTGCTTTTTCTCCTCAGTGTGACTGCAATTTCAGTGAGTTGCTCCAGCTGTAGTTTCTTTTCCCTTTGGATTATACCTCACACGCAGGGCTCTTTCAATGGGTAGCAGGTTGTGTTTGGGTGAATGTGATTGTTCCTTAAGACATGTTCCCTGGGACCTGTTGCTTCTGGATTGCAAAGCTCTGCTCTCAGCTTTCCCACATTGGCTGTGATTTTCTTCTTGGGGTGTTTTTCTATTGTCTTCCTTGATGTTTTCATAACTCTTCTTCAGTTCTTTCAGTCGTTGATCTCACACAGTTGTGACCATGTTATTTGAACAAGAGAAATGTTCACAACTTTCAGCTGCACTTTGGTTTTTTTTCCTGCTGTGAAGTTTTGTGATGTTGATGGACTTGTTGGGAACAATGTACACATACCATGGCAAAGTCTGCTTTGAGAGGGTGATTTTCAGATTTCTGTGGGAAATTTGTGCTCTATCAGCAGCAGTTCTGCTTTTCTGCTGGCTGAGTGGGCCTGTGGAATTCTAGTGATGTAAGCTGTGATGTGTTGATGTATTTGCAATCCTTCTCCACATGTAAACAATAATTCCAGGTGAAGAGGCAGGAGGTTGTGGTTCCCTCTGTTATTCCTGATTCACCCCAGTGATGGCACCTCACTGGGGGCTCCTGTCTGTGTTTGAAATGGAACAACGATCCCATTCCTTGTAAGAGCTCCATGGTGTCCCATCAGTCCACTCTCAGCAATTCTTTTTGTGTGGCATCTCCATCATTGATGTCCTGGGAGAGCTGGGACACTGAGTGTCCCTTGGTCCCTGAAGCTTGGGAGCTTAAACTTGTTTGTCTCTGCAGAGTAATGGTGATGCTACTGAGCAAGGCAGCTGAAGTGGCTTCTGATTGATTGATTGATGGTCCTTCTAATTGCACCAGAAGGGGAATGAATTCTTTTAAGGATTCCCTTGATTTCCCTGGATGAGGTCTGTAGTGGGTATTAGGTGCTGAAGCTGCTTCCTAGAGTTCCAATGTCTTCACAGGTGGTATTAATGTCATACATTAATGTTCAGGGCCCCTCCCCTCATGTGCTCTGGTGAGACCTGCTTTTGATCCTGCTCATTTAAGAGGTACTTGTTGCATCTCTTTTGGCTTGGGCTGATAAAACTGTTTCCCAGAATTAAATTCTGAGGTCCTCTAGATCTGTGCTTTTTTCCTTTCTTTCTCTTTTTTAATTGCCTGGTACCACTTAATAATCAATTCTAACTTGCCAGTTTTCTAATTTGCTTCAGGGAGTGAACTTTCTTAGGGGATGGAGAAGTGGGGAAGTAGCAGCAAGAGTTTTATTACAGCCTAAGTGAATTGACACCTCACGATAAATTTTCTTTTCTCCTTCACATTTTGTTTGTTCAATTAATAGGACTTTTGGTCAGAGTTGAGCCTTGATTTTCTTTACTTATATATATTCATATTGCTTTAGCTTTCCAGCCCTGTTGAGTAGTTTATCTACTAAAACCAGAATACCCTTAGTTGGGTTGACATGACACACTTCTCTGCTCCCAGGGCCATCGGTCCCCGTGTGTCACACACCCCACTGTCTCCTCTCCCTTTCCTTCCCTCCCTCCCTGTCCTACCTCTGAGCTCCTTTCTGCCAGCCCATAATGCTGCTTCCCTCAGCAGCTCCCCCGCTGGCCCACTTGGGAAATCTGCCATTTTTTCTTGGAAAAAGAACACTTTGCTCCAACTCTTTTCCCCCCCCTTCTCCCTCCAGAAATGCATCTTGGATACAAATATATTTTGGATAAACAAATACCATGCCACTAGAAATATGGCCTTATTCTTCAACAACATTGCATGGAATTCTCAATTTGGAGAAAATATGGCTTTTTCCAAGGACTCTTGTCTGAGTAGTTGATAAGCTGGATGGTCTATGGCTACTCTGGGAACATCAATTATATATGAAATTTCATCAGCTGCTGAGTTACAGAACCCAGGGTGGCCTCTTGTGGTGAGGTGGACTTGGTATTCAGGAGGAAGTTCTCCTTTCTCTGTGATATACAGTGTAAATTATCTGCCAGGAAAATGATAATAAATGAAAATAAAATGTCCCTTACTGGGCCTTTTCTGGAGTTCTGTCTTTCAGTCAAACCAGCTCCTCTCAGATTCCCCTTTTTCTTCCTTTTCCTTCACCTCTTTCCTGGCCCCCATCACTGGCTCAGAGCTCACCTGCCTCAGAAGGAAGGATGCTCTGCACTGATTTGGGAAGTTCCTTTTCCCTGATCATGCTTGTTTTGTACATGTGGGGCTACTCTGTGGAAAATATCACTGAAATAATACTCCTAAAAGTAGGAAAACCCACAAAGAGTAAGACCTGGTGCTGTGAGCTGGGATACAGAGGCTGAGGAACACAGCAGGGAGAAGGAGGCGGTGAAGAAGGTGAATACATTTTTCCTAGTGTGGTTTAATTTCTGGAGCCATGGTGCTGTGAAACTACAGCCTAAGGCTGAAAGAAACACCTACCAAGGAGGATGTTCTGGGGACTTTGGCTGCCTAAATTTCAGCAGATGCTTGTTGAGCTTTGCATGTATTGTTCTTCTCTGTAATGATTTTAAGTGGCTGGCTTTTGTTTGGTAAATTTTCAGTTGTAATTTGACCATCTTTTTCTGTTCTGAGAAGTCTCCTGAAAGGTAACTCCTGGCTGCTTATGGGAAACAAAACCTGAGAGCTTTAAATCTGTTCAAGTAGTAGGGGAAGATTTTTTGAAATACAAGAAAACAGTGAACTTTCCATATAATCACTTCAGGAAAAAAACATAAAACCAACAACTTCCTGCGGTGTTTTTCTTTGTTTGTTTGAAATTTCAGCTGGAAAAAAACCCCAGACCTGCTTTAAAGCAGATACCTTGCATGAAAAAATACATAAATGTTTGGCAGAGTTGTAAGAAACTGAAGGTGGGGTGTGACAGACCCCCATGAAATTTCCAGACTTTTCTACACTTTTAAGATGCTGAGCAAAAGGAATACATTTGGATTACAGCTGGAAGAATTGAAACCCATGCTTTCACAACCATTGTTTTACAGTACAGCCATCGGGAATCAGAAACACTGAATGGATTAAACAACTTCCAGATTTGTTCTGATTCCCCTAATCAATTTGTTAAGCAGATGAGCTGTTGCCTCAGAGAACATAAAAGCTAATTGTCATTAACTCTCTCAGCCTGAGGTTGCTGAACTGCAGAACATTGTTGCCATGCCTTGAGCCACAGAACTTTCCAGAGGTTGAAGTCAGTGGGTGTGTCCATTTGTCCTGGTGCATTCCAACCTGCCTAAGGATGGATGTGACCAAAGCTCCTCCTTCCACGTCCTTCTCCTCACACCCCACTTTTCTCTTAAACCAACTCAATTATTCCTTGCACAAGGGTGCAGATACTCACACCCTTAACCTTGGCATAGCACACACTGGGAATGCAGGTGCTCCTGCTTCTGCCTGCAGTGGGATTTTCCCAGTGGGATTTTTTCCTGGTGGCTTTGTGTGCCTGGACACACTGGGGGAAGGCAGTCTGCTCTGGCCTGTGCTGCTGAGTGACCCAAGGCCAGGAGGGAGCCTAACCTGCATTATTTGGCTGTCAGAGGGCAGACACAAGTGGAACCCTGTGGCTTTTGCTTGGCTGGAATTCCTAGGGAAGTGACTTTACCTCTATTCAGAGAGCAAGGAACAGATGAGAGAAGGAGAGATGCCAGGACTTCTCTGCCCTGAGTCTGTTGGGGCTTGTGAGAATGAGCAGGGAGTGGGTGTGAGAGAGGGATGGACAACCTCAACCTCAGGCTGCTATCCTGTAATAAAAACCTGAAGACTGAAATGCTTTGGCTGGATATGTTCTGTTTCACCGTGTGAAAGTGGCAGCAGTTTATTCTCTGTACAGCTGTACATTTAAGGATATTATGGCTTCAGAAAGGAGGAGCTTTTATATTACAGTTCTCACAAAAACTTTGACAATGGAAACCCCATCAAATTGTCCATAGTGTGACTGTTGACTGGAAAAACACTTTTTTGTGATACGGGTAAAATCTGAGGTGATACATTTTATATACATTGAGAAGTGACTGTTACAAAGTACTTCTCTCCTTTATCCCTCTGGCATTTTGCATCCTTTCACTGTTTGTTTTGGAGTATTTTTTAATATCTTTTTCTTGAGGGAAGTGCAAGAACTGAATCATAAAAAACCTTATAGTTGACTGCATGACTATTTGGTCTTCTGAAGTGAGAGTTACTGGAATATGTTCCTGTGCAGCTTATCCTGAAAGGCTCTTAGTGATGAGCATTAATCTTGGTGTTATTATGCGTTAATGATCATTTGGGGCTGTTTGGGTGGATGGTGACAGGCAGTTGCTGCAGCCTGTCCCACAGTGGGAAGACAAGATCCTTCTTTATCCTGAGTAGGGTGACATGATCCAATTTCCTGAGTTAGCAAGAGCTTAAAGCTGGGACCAGGCACGAGGAGTTTGTCTTGGAAGAAGCCGTGGAAATGGGACATGGAAGGTGGGGTGGGAATGCTTTAAAAGACCATTTATGTAAGTAATACAAATTGTAGCTTAAGTCTACCTTGACCTGTCAAGCACAAACACAACACATGTGCTTAACACCATTGTGCCAACTCTCAAAAGAGGGAATTATGCTACTGGCAAGTTTACTGCATACTTTTATTACAGAGCTGTATAAAACTGAGGAAAATCCCATAATAGGAGCAAACTTTATACCATAAAATGACAGAATTTGTGTTTTAAGTGATGCACAGTAAGCTGTAACATAAAAACAGGTGACAATCTTTTATTCCACTGAAAATACAGTTCACCAAGGGTTTCTTCTTGAACCAACTTTATGATCAACAAGGAAGTAAAAACTTTAGGGAAATCCATGGTCTTCTGGTCTGAATTAGTCACTGACTTAGTCTTTTCTATTATAGTATTTGAAGCAGGAGGCATTGCTTTAAATGCTTCAACCCATTTAATCTTAATTGCTCGGTTTTAATAGACATTTGCTAACTAAAGGAACCAAATTATAGCTTGAATTAGGCCTTACTAATCTTAATTAAAAGCTCTACTTTATAATGGGAAACAGCCAATGCTTAAAACAGTGAGCCTTTCTTAAATGACTTATTTTAAAATGCTAAGGCCCTTTTGATAATAATTGTTTCAGCTGAATCTGGGTAACCATTATTCTCCTTATATTGCACTTAATTAAAAATATCTCCTCCATGTGGTTTTGTGCAGTGTGCAGGCTGTAAAATTGTTTCACTGGCAGGGGGTGGGATTACTTTACTTTTCCTGGGCTAATTTGAAAACTTGTTGCTGCCCTTTGTTTTAAAAGTTTTCTGGAGTCACAAGTTACAAAATGAACACGTGGATCAATGCAAACATTGACTTCCTGCATTTCTTTGTCCTCAGGTGAATGCTTGGCAGTCACAACTGTTAGTAATACCCCCTGTAATTAATTTAATTTAACATTTAAATTGTGCTCAGTTGATTATGGTAAAAATGAAGTGTGAGAATCTGGGATAGGGACAGAGCTCCTGTTCATCTCCCAGGTGTCTGCAGAGGACAAAGGGTGTATCTCATCTGTCCCAAGGTGGATCTCAGTGGTACAGATCAATACACTAAAGCCATTTGCTTTGCTTTCCCTTTGTATTTGATGGAGAGAAATTGCCTTCATGCACTTTGCCTTGTCTCTTTTTTGTGTGTGTCTCTTTTTGGAGACCAAAATAGGTCAGATAAATGATGTCCTGAAAATAAGGGTCTCTTTGTGACCCAGGTGGGGACAAGTACCTTGGAGGTGTGGAAAGCTGGATGAGCCATGGAACCTGCAGCTATGAGGCTCCAAGTCCTTTGAAAATTAATGGAAACTTTTCTGTATTTGTGCTTTGAATTTAACCAGGACAGAGGACTTTTAAGTTGTCATCTTATCATTGGATTATTAGGGAATTCATCCTCCTGGTCTCAGTTGTACAATTTCATTGTTTCATTTTAAAATGGGTCTCTACCTCTCCAGCACAGCCATCTAGTTAAAGATCCCTTCCTGTGCTTCATATCTATGTGTATTTATCTTTTAATATCAGAAGGATGTAAGCTGGCCAAGTTGAACTAAAGGTCTGTCTTGGCTTGAGGCGCAGCTCTGACATGGGCCGACAGTGGGTGCTTAGGGGAGATTACAAAAAACATGACATGGAAAAATGCAGCTCAAAATTTAGAGACCTCCCAAGCCAGAAGTTTCGTTCAAATCACTGTCTTTGATGGCATCTTCAGAACAGCAATAGAAAATAAGGGTGTTTTGCTTCTACAGGTGTTCTTTGAGCCTTTTACTGAGGATTTCTTTGGTTCTTTCTACCTCAAGTTCTCCCCAATATAATGAACAAATATAATTACATGAAATTACCACAGGAACATTTCCAGATTCTGAATAAGAGCACTTTTCAATTACAGCATTACCATACTGTAAATTGCTATTTCCATATCTGCAGTTTCATTCTTTTTTTTCACTAAATAGCATAAATGGAGGCTGTGTGTAATTTCTAGTATGGGATATTTGAAAACTGAAGCAGAAATGTCTGATTTCTTGGCAAAGCCAAAATTGCATCTCTTTGCTCTCTCCTTGTCTATTATCCAAACATCAGATGTGAGCACAGCTTGTTCAGTGAAAGTATTTGCTGATGCACAGCAGGTCAGCAACTGTGTTTTTCAGATTTGAGATTTAAATTTCATCCTTGCCACTTTTCCTGGGGTTTCCTCACCAGGAAATAGGTGTTTGTCCAGCCTGCCCTGGCCTCTTCTAACCCTCCTGAGTGTGTCACGTCAGAAATCCCTGTTCAGGGAGCCCCTGCCACTGCTGATTGATTCTCAGAGAGTCCAGGCAAGGTTTGGAGAGTGTGTGAGGGGTGATGGTGATGGAGAGGCCAGTGAGTCTGTGCATCTCCATCCCTTCTGGACAGAGCTCACACGTGCACAGGGCGAAAACCACGGGCTGTTTGCACTGGGCTTTAGATTTGCTCTGTGATGACTTGGCCCTGGGGATACACAGAGCTCTGGCTCACAAGAGTGATTTCTGTATGGAGAATAAGGAGAGCCTACTGTTGAACTCTCTCTGAAGGAAATTGTAGCATGTCAGAGTGCAGCAGTAGGGACAGCATTGCCTGTTTCAGGAGTGAAAACAGCTGGGATCCAAAAATTCCTTCAAGGAAGCATTTGTTTGCAAATAAACCCTTTTTGGATTGGTCTGCTACAACAACATCCAGGGCTTCTTGTTGATCCTGGCCAGGGCCAGGCTTCCCAAAGATGGCAAACACTGTCTGTGCTCCCAGGCAGAGTTGGGTGGGTGGCAGGTCCTTCCCACATTGCGGAGACAGAACTGTTGGTCAGAAGCCGAGAGGCTGTGCCAGGATTCCGAGTCCTGCAGCAAAACTGCCAAGTGTTTTGGCATCTTGACGAGAGCTCCACGTTTCCTGGGTGTGCAGTGCCCAAATTCCCTGACTTGTGTGGAGGCAGCTCTTAGAGCTCTGAACTGCTGCTCACTTTTAGGGTTTTGCCATCCTCCTCACGGGTTTAATGAGGTTTAACCTGCTGAAACACAAACCTGGAACGATTTGCCATTCCAGGAACAACACGTGGAGCCTGGTAACTTTTTTTACCTTCTTTGTGGTGCACAGAGCTGAAGGATGAGGTACAAAAATGAGTCTGAGCTTTTTGTAAGCCTGTCTCAGATTAAAAAAAAATATTGTATGTCTTTGATCTGATTTCAGTTTAGTCTTCTCAGATCTTTTTGAAGTGGGGTTTAATTTAGTGCCATCTCAGCTAATTCTGCTCTTTGTATCTTGATTTCCACGAGGTGTGAGGGACTTGTATTTCACTGAGTTTTAATGAATGACCATTTTTCAGTTCGTTGTGTGTTACAGCTGTTTTACCATCACTTAGACCTTCCTAGTCCAGGTAAACACTTCTGTAGTTAGAAAAACTATTTACGGCAAAAGTAAATCTAATTTACGCAAACCAGGGACCACAAATTGATGGTTCCCCTCTGTATTTTGTTTGGAAGTAGCTGCATGACTTGAGCAATGAAAGGCAGCCCTGAACAGGTGGGCTGGGAATGTCTGGGATGGATCTGTCCCTTCCAAAGCAGGAGGTTTGACCAAGGGATACAGGGTGACCTTTATTTTACAACTCTTCTGTTCTCCCACGTCAAGGGCCACAAAAAATAAGTTAATATTCATTCACTGACAGCTAATAAAGAAATTAACTTCAGAGCTGAATGGACAGACACTTAAAAAGGCAATGCAAAGGAAGGTTGGAGGTACAGTCTGAGAATGAGATGCCTGCAGAGTGTGGAAAAAAACAAGGGAATTATATCTGTATCAGTGAGCTCATTTCACTCCTTTAAACCTCTCCCTCACAATTTATAGGTACATATTTCAACTTAAGGATCCAGGAACAAGCTCCTGCCAGGCCTTCCTGGGATGACTCTCATTAGGGTGTAAGGTGCACAAAAATATTCTGCCATCAGATACCCAAGAACTTTGAAGATTAGATGTGTAATCAGACATTTCCCATTCTATTAAAAGAGGGGCTTGTGGTGGAAATGGCTGGGACTTAGAAGTGGTGGGAAAAACACTGTCAAATGTCATGTTTCACATTGAGAACAGCTTGTGAACAGGAAATGTCTCTGCTTGAGCTTGTCTTGCATGGCAGCTACTAAATAAAGACAGGCTCTGAAAGTGCTCTGTGCTCTGCAGGTATCCCCCCTTTATTTGGGTGTCTCACTTGCAGTTCAAAGAGCTTGGAGCCAATCTGTTTAAATATCAATTAGGACAATGTCAAACTGCAGCTCACTCGAATCAAGGGTTCAGGATGCTTTAATGCAGGGTAATGACTGTGGGTTTATCTAGAAAAATACTCTATTTGCTGTAAATGAAGCTGCAATGGCCCCAGATAAGTTTGCATTGTGCTGTGAGATGGCAAATGTCACGTGGGGGTAATACTCAGATACATGGATAGAAAATATATTGATCCCTAAGGAAAGAAATCTACTTGATTTCCCACCCCCAGCCCCCCCAAATGATTCTGCCTATTCAAAAGTTTTTAGACACTCCCCAAAAAAGGCACTGAATAAACCCAATATGATATAGTAGGAAGTTCTTATTAATGAAGGAAGAATGTGATGGTCATTCACCCAAAATGTAAAATATAAGCATTCAACTTGGATTTTCATAATCTATCGCCTTATTTCATTTAACAATCTGTGAGCCGAGTCTTCAAATGTGACTCTTTAATTCTCTTTGCCCAATACACAATATTTGATCATCATTAAAACTCAGAAAAGAGGGTTTGTTAACCACACCTGCATTTTCTCCAGCTGATAAACTCAGTTTTGTAGTTCACTGCCTCCTTAGAGAAGGACTTGTGTGTCCAAAAACGTGTCTGTTTTTTTCCCAAGCAGTGAAAGTGGCCTTTGTGAGGCCATCCTTCATCTCTGGGGCTGGAAAATTTGGTTCATATTTCCTGCGCTCAGTGTAATAATAGGGGAAAAAAATCAGGCAAAATAGGGATCAACAACAGTTGTCTCTGCTTTCTCTAAAATTGAGTTAATGCTTGTGGTTAGAGAAACAAAAACATATTAATAAACTATTATTAAATATTAATGGGAAGTAAAGTCATATCCTACAGCCAGGATAAATGAGAGGATGTCTTATTTGCCTTTCAAGGGTATCCTAAATGTTCTTAGGCAGGATAGTTCTAAGTATGGGACTGTTCACCCTTTAAAAATGTATGTGCTGTTTCAGCAGCTGGACAAAACTCTCCACAGTTTGGTTTGTATTCCATTTCCCCTTCCTTTTTTCAGACTTTACCAGGATACAAAGCAGGATGAACTTTGTGTTTGGCCATCAGAGAAGAGAAGGAAACCAAACTGCTGCAGAGAGCTTGATCTTTTCTGGAAACTGCATGAAATAGCTTCCAGAAAAACAGCCCAACAATGCCCCAGATTGCATTCAAACCATCTCCACTCAGCTGGCAGGGTGTTCTCATTTTCATTTTATTGCTGCTTTAGTGCTGGACAACGGGGGTTTGTGACATTTTTGAAGGAAGTTGTAAAATTGAATTATTTTTTTTTTCTTTGTGGATGCACTAATGGGAAAAACATGGGAGAGGCAGTGCCCAGAGTGGAAAGGCTCTTGAGGGATTTATACTGAAAAAACTTCGTGTTTTGTACCTGTTCTTTTTCTTTCTGCACTGAGAAACATGAGGCTGCTTTTCTGGGCTTGCCCTGTCCCCAGCCTGCCCACCCCTGACCTCCCCTCCTCAACTGCTCCTAATGGCTCAAATTTTACAGTTTGCTTTGGCACAAGCATCTTGAAAACATCAGGGCAACTTGAAAGCTGTAAAACCTGCTCTCTGCTTCATTAGATGGTAACATTGCCAAGGTCACAGCAGCTGAAGGATAAGGATGTTAATGAGTACAAAAAGTAGCTTACGAAGAACCAGATGAAACAAACGATGGATTTTAATTTGTTTTCTTGTATAGAAAAAGTGATTTAAGAAGCTTTTCATCAGACTTGACTCTGAGGGGAAGGTGATGGGTTTGTTTGGAGTAGAAAGATTGAATGAGTCTTGATATATCAATATTTTAATAGATTCTGGACTTGGAGTAAATTCTAATGCCACTTCTCTCCTGAGTTTTTTGGTATTTCGTTTTCCCACCTGGTTCTTCATACCTCAGATTGAGTCAATTCTTGCAAATTTTAAGAGCAGACCTGAGCAGACTTCAAATAATTCTGTATATGGGCAAATGTGCTGGTGCTAAACTCTTGAGAATCTACAATTTTAGTGTTCTTGGGTTGAGTGTTTCCCAGAGAGCTGAATTTGTGGCAGATGTGGATTTATCCACTGAGATGTGCTTCCAAAAACGTTAATATTTATTTTTCTAGTTACTTAATGGCTCCGGCTTCTTCAGGAGATACTGCCCATCTGCAGAATATACCTGTGCACATACAGACTTTTGTTTGTGGTTCTCTGAATTAAGAGAAATTGCTGTGGGCAGGCAGCTTTCTTTGGCTATTTGTTTTAAAATGTCCAAGCACATAAATTACTCCTTTCAAAGCCAATTGAAGTTTTTATTTACTAAATTAGCTCCAGATCCTTCCCTTACATTACTAACCAAGAAGAGCTTTGAAATGGACACAGATTTTACTCAATCCCACCCCAATTTTGAGCATCTTCTGTTGCACTGAGAGCCTTGGGATCTGTGGCCTCGACAGATGCCAAGATCCAACTGGTGCCAGTGCACACGTTTCCTTTTTCTGGAGAAATCTGTGGAATCCAACACTAAAAGCTGAATTTGGCTCCTTGGCTTGCAGGTCTCAGCCATCCCTCCTGGTGCATGTTAATGCCAGAAGGCTGCTGTGACAGTTTAGCTGTGACACTCTTCCAGGATTCCTCAGCTCCACACAGACACTTGGATTTCAGGAGCTGTGCCCATACTGTGGGGCTGTACTGACAAATTTGGTTACATGTGCTGATTTTTTGGGCATTCAGAACTTAATGAGTTGCAACATTGATGTAATGGAGAGTGGGGATGGGTTTTGCTGCAGGTAGACTTTTGACTTTCCTGGCACAAATTCTGGGCCACCTTCTAGCAGAGTTTGTTGCTGACCTGAGGAGACCATTAGCACACAGTGAATTCCCTGGCACTGCTGAAAATGTTTGGGTAAAGTAGGAATTTACCATTTCCCTCCCTGTTTTACAGCTTGGTTTGTGTTTTGGGCAGGAGTTTTTGCATGGTATGTGTCTTCTCTGCTAGGTCAGAAAGCTGAAATGCTGAGGTATTGGAAGAAGAACAGTTTGATTCCTGTTTTATTTTGAACATTTCTTAGTCAAGTTGTTTGTGATCCTGTTTGCTTGCCTGGGGAGACTTCAGGGAGTGCCAGTTCTTTGCTGGAAAATTCACAAATTAACCAAATTTCTGAGGTAGTGTCAGTGTGACCTCTAATAAGGAAAGAAGAACCAACCCCAGGATGGATAATGTACACACAGGTCCCATCAGACTAAAAGGAATTAGGTCACTTAAAGGAAATTTTAAGGGAAGGAAATTCAACTTCCCTTCCTACAAGTGAAATACAGAGATTTTAAATTCCAGCCCTAAGAATACAGAGATGAAAAGCATCTGTTCCTCTTGTTATTTTTGTGGTTTATGTATCTGTTACATCACCCTTTCTGTAACTTGAGTGTTTCTGTTACATCATCACCTTGTGCTGCTTATCTTTAGAAATAAGTTATATAACCTATATAAAAGACATTTAATAGGCTCCACATTTCTTTGGTTTTTCTTTGTCCCATTTGAAGGCTTTCCCACTGCTTATTTAAACAAATAGTACTGTTTGAAAAAAAAAGGCAATTAATTGGCCGACCCTTGGCTGTCTGATGCTGAGTAACATAACTTTGTTCTCAATCCTCTCTTCTAGAGACTCAATGTTAAGAACAAATCTTAAAATGAAAATGCCATGTTTTGTTATTAACGTGGCTTGTTAAATCATGGCTTTACTGTAGAGCTCCATTTTTGTCCCTGACAATGATAGGAAGTGCCTGGAAATACTCATGAAGCCAGAAAATGAAACCTACATTTTAAATATTAAAAAAATGTACCAAAGTCAGGTGTTTCTTGGTCACTTTTTGCAGCACATCATTGTTTGCTTAACATTGTTTTTTAAAAAGCTGGTTTTCCCTCCTCTTGTGTTTCAGATATTGATGAGTGTGAAAATGACTTCTACAATGGGGGATGTGTCCATGAGTGTATCAACATTCCTGGGAACTACAGGTGTACCTGCTATGATGGGTTCATGTTGGCCCACGATGGCCACAACTGCCTTGGTAAGTGGGGGATGCTGATTTCCTGGCTTTTTCCACTTCTTTCTGCTGCATTTTGTTATCTGCTGTGTTCTCAGTAAAGATTTGATCCAGGTCAGTGATGCCCTTCTTTAATACTGCCAAAAAAAGCCCTCAGCCCCAAAGCCTGTACTGGATGTTTGGGCTTCTTATTTTAAGAAAATAAATCTGTTAGATATTTTAAATACTGAAATAGACTTTGTCTGTTCCAGTCAGTTTTTATTTTTCTTTGTCATTCCAGCCATATCTGCACTTTTAGGCCAATAGAGTTCTTGGATATGGTGGATGAACATAAATTACAGGATGTTCAAAGAGCAGGTGAAGATTTTGGGATCTGTAGGTTTGGTTCATGTCCATTGCTCTGGTTTAAGTAATTTGGTTTCTCCTGTAAGTTTATCTCATACACTTACCCTAAATAAGTGCATGTTCTGTTAGGAAATTTCAGCACACCAACCTTGATTGCTCTGTCCAGTTTCCCACCCCTGCTTTACTTGGTGGTCATTTTTAGTTCAGTTGAAGTGGTTCAAGACTCTCTTCCTCAGTATTCCCAATATAGATGCAATTAGCAGTGTTCTGGTAAAATCCTGAGTTAATTTCAAGATGATTTTTATAAAACAGTTTGGAAAGGAGGTAATTTTTGTCAGGCAGCAGCTTTGCTTTGGTGAAGATTAAGATATTTGCAATAAAAGTCAATGGGAAATGAGACAGTGAAGCAGAAATAATGAAGTCCAGTGTCACCAGTCTAACCAAAGCTATGGAAAAACTGGAATTTCAGGGATTTGATCAGCCTTTCCTACTGTGTCCATTTTCAGACTTGTTGAGCTGGATTCTGTATCCTGACCATTGACAGGCTTTTGACTCAAAGTTCCAAATTTCATGTGTTATAGAACAGACTAAAGAGATTTATTTGCCTGAGGTGGTGAAATGATTCATTGTGCAAGAGGTGTTTCCTGTACAAAAAGCAGCTAGACATTAAAAGAAATATAAAGGAAAAACTCATTTATTTGCTGGGTTAAGAATTCATGGTTAAAATTTGTACTGGAAAATCCCCAGAACTGTCCTCATGGGAACCTCAACTTGCTTTTTATGGAGGGATTTCTCAAACATGACATGAAATGACACCACAGGATACTCAAATAGGGTGAGGTCCTTGTCTAGCTAAAAATAATCTCTTTGAGCACTGCAGTCACTTGAAGTATCAATAGTTTGTTTTTTTCCCAGAAATGGCTCCAGATTTAGTAGATGCACAATGAATATTTGGTCTCATGCCATAGGTTTAAAACCAGTCAAGAAATATGTTTTTCCTTCTCTTATATGAGATACTAATCCAGGGGGTTTTTATAGGCAATTAGTTCACTGGTCCAGATGCTCTTTGCTGTTTGATCATTTTTCTCTCCATGATCTTACTGACAAATTGATTTTTCCTTGTCTTTCCCTTGTTGTTTTTCCTTTCTCCTGAAGGACTCCAGTGGGGTCCCAGTATCTCCCATTAATGTCTCCCTTGGTGTATAAAAATGTAAGATTTGTGGAAGGGTGCTGTGTTGGTCTGAAGCATCACCAAAGAAAGGAGTTATGAATTTTATCATAGATTCCTAAACCTTGGGATTTAGCCAGGAAAAGCTTGCTAGAGCCCTTGTGAAAGCAGTTGGTATTCCTGACTAAGTCTTACAGATTTCTTCAGCATCTGCAAATAGAAAGTGGGAGAGAGTGTTCTTGGAAAGTATCAAAAACTGTACAAAGCAGCAGGGGAAAAAATTATTGTATCCAGAGACATATTTGTTTTATTTATGAGTTTTTCTGTGGTATTAATTTCTGTGATGTAGGAACATACATTAATATCTGGTAAATACTAATAGATTTGTCCTCAGCACCTCCTGTAAGGAAAAGGAGTGTAATTTTCATGGCTTTGTAGGTGAGTAACTGGGGCCAACAAATCAAGTTACTTCTCAGTCTTCACAGAGGATGGTTGGGGCATCTCAGTGTCTGCAAGAATAGAATCCTCACCCTCCTGCATCCCTGCTTCCACACTCTTACTTCAAATGTTCTGTGTAGCTTTGGTTTCTCTTACAGAAAAATAGCAATTACTAAATGTGGACATCTGTCATGGGATATATCTCAGTTGATTCTTTTGTGTGTCAGCCTCCTGCAGAGAACTATGGAAGTAGCTTCTCGTGGGGCTTTATAATTTATGGTTGATCCTGTGTTTCATTGAGGAGAATCCTGGGAAGCAGAGTGATCTTCTGGTTATAAATCAAGCCAGAAGTACAGCCACTAATGTGCATTTTAGGTTGTTGAGCTGTAAATAGAATATCCAAGAATAGAATATCCGAGTTCTGGTTGTGTCCTCAAACTTCAAAGTGTGCTTTTCCTGATATTCCTGAATAATGGACATGAACTTCTTATAGGGCTGTTCTCAGATGCTACTTTGCATTTCTTGACAAAGGGCCTGAGACACGTGGAAAGCCCTGTGGGAAAGGAGAGGTGGCACTTTCCCTGGAGCAACTGCAGCTGCTGCAGGAGTGGGATTGCTTTGCCAGCTCTGGGAGGTGAAGCAGAACAGCAACTGCAGCATTTGGGGAGCTGCAGCTAAAGGAGGAACTTCTGAGACCAGCCAGGAGCAGCTGTCACAGGCCTTGAGGTGCCTATTGTTAAATGGACCTTGGGATCCCAAATCAGTATCAAGTGTTTGAAATCCCACGTGCCTGTCTTGCTCCAAAACCTGTTGGCTTGTTTTTAGGAGAGAAGAGGGTTTACCCCTGGCCTGTTTAATTCCTGGCTGGATGGTAATAACCTGCAGTCTGGCTCGGGGGACAGAACTCACATTAGTGTTGCACACATAGATCATTTGGAGTGGGAAGAGCCTCCAAAATAGAGGTCAACCTTCAAATATGTCAGTGTATCCCATCATACCTTTCAGTGAGGGTTCCAGTGCTCCGTGTTTTTCTTTCAAAATAAACCCAAACCAGTTACAAATCAAAATCTACCTGTTCCTCCCCTGCTGGTTGGGATGTGGGCCTAGGGCCTAATCTGACTGTCCACATGAAGGGGGAGGAGAGTTGCAGATGAAGGAGAAATGATTTCTAGAGCTCCCAGATGTGGAATGTCAAGAAGTGGAGCATAACTCAGGATTGCATAATCCCTGCTCTGATTAAAGAGACCAGTGTCTTCCTTTTCATTGAGCTTCCTTTGCTTCTCCAGACAGCTGTGCACAATGTGTTGCCTGCCTGAACTCCAAGCTAATGCTTCTATCACTGGTGTTTATTTTTCTTTATGTTTCACGGCAGTTCAAATAGGTTTTTATTTTAACATGAACGTTTTTAATATAAAGCTAAACAGCTTTTGGCAAGTTGTTCCTAGTTGAACAAAAACAAGTATTTTAAAGAGAAGCTACAGAAGGGTCCATTTCCTTGGCCACCTTCCAGTTTTCCTTGCCCTTCTTTCCTAGTTTCACAAGACTGTGAGGTGGTGTTCTCCTCTAGCACATCAGCAGGGCTCGAATATTATTATCAGTCAGAAACTCCTTCTCACATATTCATGGTTGGAAATCTCAAAGCTCCTTGGCACATGGAGGAAGGTTGATTACACCCAGAAGCCTTCTTTCTCTAACTCTTCATTATGATATTTCTGTAGAGAGGGTTAGTAATCTGAGTCTTGAAGCTCTTACTCATTCCAGTGAGAGTTTGACTTGAGGAGACTTTCAGAGCTTGGCAGTTGTTTTATGCCTTTAGAAGAGCAGGCCAGACTCCCAAATGAGGGCTCACTGAATGACTTGGGAGCTGTTCTAACTGTGAGGGGTCCAGGCCACAGGCTGGGAATGTGGGTAATATTTCTTTACAGACAAGATGAAAGCTGTTGAAATGCAAGGTTTAACAACAGATTTATCTATTGTGTGTTTTAAACCTTTATGAGTTGTGTATTTCTGTTCATGATGAAGGTTCTTGGAGCACAGAAAGAACCCTGGGATGAGGGGAGACCTGCAGATGGGGGGCCTGAGGTCTTTAGCTACTGCCAAGCTGCAGTGAGTGCATTCCCAAAAATCCACGTTGCAAACAGCACAACAAACTGCATTTGAGGGACAGCACATTCTTTCAAGTTGAAAAACTTGACTGCATTTTTGAAAGTTCCTTATTTTTTGGATGCAAGTGACAGAGGAAGTTATTTTCTGAGCCACTTCTTCAGCAGCGTGGGTTTTACCATATTCCTGGTTTGTGATCTTTTATCAGTCTGTGCATTAATAACAGCAGCTGTGATTCATCCCAGCAATTTAGTGTCCAGTCCCTGTGGTGCAGTAGCATTGCACCAGGTTTTAGAACATGGGCTGCTCTGTTCTGTAGACAATTCTGGATTAGGTGTTTACATAAAACTTGTCTATGTGTTTGCTGCTGTGACTTGCTTGGCTGCAGCCTGTCCAAGGCTCCATGGTGCAAGTGGTAGCAGGCAATCCCAGGACTAAGTTAAATCTTCCTTTCAGGATGGGATTAGTTCTGATGATCTTCCAAAATCCAGTAAAAACATGGAGTTCTGTTTGTGGGTAATGGAAAGGTCCCTGATATCCAGCCCTCTCTGAACACATTCTGAATTTCTGTATGAACAAGTTGCCCCCCTTTAAAAGTGCCCTAGTGTTTGGCCACCCCACATTAATCTTTGGAGTTCAAATGAGATACAACTTTCTTTGCATGTTCATATGTTTGCTTTCTTAAGCCAGTGCGATCTGAGAAGTACCAAAACAAGTGAGAGTATAAATCAGCATAGGCCCAAGGTTTTTTGTTAGGTATGGGGAAATAATCAGAAGTGTAGAATAAATCTTGGTTGCTGTCAAGTATGAAGTTGGATTCTCAGACTGTCATAATAAATTAAGAAACTGGGAGCTGTGTGACAGCAGCATCAATCTCAGTCTCTTGTTTCTGCAAGTCCTGTTGTCTGAGCCTTTTTTTTAAATACTTACTCCCTGGAGGAGGTGATCAATCACAGTAAAGATTTCTCTACATGGAACACTGGGGAAAGTAAAGAATAATCAGCTTAGAGTGTGAAGCTGATGTGTGGTAAGTTAAATCCCATATGGATGCTCCTGGTTGGTCTGAGATGCCTGTGGGTTGTGTCTTAGTTCAGCAAGACATGCAGCATTGTGCTGTAGGACAGAGGAGAAATGTTTGAACAAGCTGAGAAAGTTGGTGTATTTATTTATTTCTATTGTTTGTTTTGAAGGCATAACTAAAACTGCTTCTCAAATTAATCAGAGACTCCATAAAAATTACTACTGAGAGCAATGACTGGGTTCTGGACTAATGATTTTGTGGGATTACATTTTTGGGGTGTGAACAATGATTTAGAGCATGTTGTCTAAGATGCTCAGCCCCCTGATCCCAATGCCTGAGAACTTCTGTGCTCACACCAGATAGGAGTCATTTTATCTGCTGCCTCTGCACCTGCAGTGCTCTCTTTAGTAGGCCTGAGACTAAGTTACCAGGTGTTATTACTCAGTACTTACAGAAATCTCTGCAACTCTGTGTGAACATCTTAGGGAAGGCTAAGACTTGATTTTCAAAATGACTGGGTGAAATTTTGAGTGGCCCACTGGCTCAGGCAGTCACTGACTGCACATGGAAAGGCTCTGGAAGCTCATTCTGGTGTTCTGAAATGACAGGAACATCCCAGGTATGAACTGAGTTTTGCTTCGGGTAGTTGAACTTGAAGTCAGAACTCTTCAGTTAAAAAGATTCCAACGAGTGTCCACCCTGTCACCTCACACAGCTGCATGTCCATTTACGTGGTCCCCTGTGCTGGTGAAAAGAATACACAGCTCTGCTGCATTTTATAGGGAAGGTGGAGTTAAGGTGCTTGTTTGTTTTATTTTGGCGTTTGTGTTGTCTTTACGCCACCACGCCAGCTCCAAACATACTAAATTCATGCCTTTATTAGGATGTTCCTGAAGTCTGATTTTTTTTGAGTGCTGTTGCTTTTCACTGATAATTCCCAGCACTTCCCAGTCAGGGTGTTTTTTAATGCCTGGTTCTAAACACACACTACTTCAGGATCTGCTTTTTGCAAGTGCACCTTTTCTCAGCAAGGGCTCTGGTGATTATTTCTGCAACTGTGGTGGTGAATGAAGGCACTGGATTCAAAGCTGTGCCCTTCTTTCCTTCACCAGACTTTCCAGTTTTCGAAAGAAGAGGATAGAAAGTAGAATTCCAGCTTCCTGTGCAAATAGGAGCAACTTTGGTGAAGAATAGTAGAAAACTTTAGTTGAATGTGCTTTTGTTGCTGCAGGAGACACAAATGCTGTGTGCACAGATAGTGATGTCTCTTCCTTCTAATATTTCTTTCTGCATCCTCAGATAAAGCTGGCCTTCAAAAGATGGTTTAGGAGTTACAATTGCTTCCCATGGCCCCTCAGCTGCTGCAGTGTCTCCTTCCCTGCCTTCCCAGCAAGTCTCCGCTTGTGTGTGAGCATTCCAGCAGGAGCACCTGCCTGCAGCCTCTCCTCTGATCCCACTTGCTTTCCTCCTGCAGGCCAGATTTATTCCCTGGGCTCCCAGGAGATCCCATCTTCCAAGTACTCCCATTGTGGTACTTGGAGGATTAGAGAAGTGAGAGGAAGGTGTTCTAAATATTGCTGCCATTGAGGGGTAACTCCTAGAAATGGGCACTTCTTGTTTTAAACACGATATTCTGAAGTCATTTGAGCTGTTCCTGTGATGATCTTGTTTGTGTATTGCTGTGTTTCAGGGCTCAGAGCAGATGAGAGAGGGGGATTTGCTAGATCAAGCAAGATGCAGAAAAGACAAGTAGTGAATGAATATTTACTGTTTCTCACAGTAATGGTATTTTTTTTAATGAGGTTTTCGGCCAGCTTTCTGACTAGAAATATTCAGATTGGAATGATTTTCAAATTCCAGAATCGGGCACTTTACATTTTCTGATTTTGTGGTTACTGATCAGTTCTCTTGCAAATGCAAAATATCCCAAGTGGTGTTTTGTCGAGAAAAGTCTGTAGTTTTGCTGTCAGTAGTTCATCTCTCAGTCACAATGTTCTGCACTGGTAAAACAGGCATCTTACAGAGGCCTTCCAAAAGCTTCAGAGAGTAGCTTAGAGAAAAAAAAGTGGCAGGATCAGGAGTCAAAGCCCTGTTTTTAGAAGTCTTGGTGCTACAGTAAGTACAGTTCCCAAATGCTTTGGAGCCTTTGAGGATGAGACTCAGATTTCTGAGGGGCTTAAGTGTTTCTGAAAATGCTGACACAGAAGGAAAGTGTCCGAAGGGAGGAAGAGAAGATCATGGGAGGAAGTGAACAGACATCCACTGCCCTTGGCATCCACTCTGTGTGGCACTTGTGTGTCTTCCTGCTGGTGGTTTTGGTTTCAGGTACCCTCAACAGACCTTCCTCCCTCCCTGGTATCCAAACTCTCAGAGAAGAGCTTCTGCTCCAGATCAGGGTGAAACACCAGTGAAGCTGGTTTGGAAAGTTCATCAGATAAATTAAATGAGAAACTGTAAGCATTTGTTTATTTAATAAATAAAACATTCATCTTTATCAGCTGGAATATTTCCTACCCTTTGATACTGTTCCCCACTGCTGCTCTCTGGAGGATCTCATCCTGCTCAGGTACAGAGCACAGGTTGGATTATGTGAGGGCAGTGGGCCAAAAAGCTAGAGGTCCTATGCAAATGCAGACAATTTGCATAGTGCTGCTGATATATTGATGCATATCTATATATCCATTATCTCTCTTTTGAAAGAGACCTGTCCTTTCCCAGCCTCTCCCTGAGCTGCTGCTTCCCCTTTTCCTCATTGTCCTTGATGATGACTGGCCACTCTGAAGTCCAGCTCTCTGGAAACACAGATTTGTCACTGCTTTAAATGCTGTATAAGCAAGTCCAGCTCTTTCCTGGTTGTCATCTGAGCTGTGGGAGCTGAGTTATTTCTAGGTGCTTCCAGCAGCAATTGTCTTTGGCAAAAGGAATCACAGGACAGTCCTTTGTGAGGAGCTTCACAAAGATCAGCTTAAGGACATGTATTCACTTCCTCCTGGTTTTTTTGCCCTCTTTTTGAGGGTGAGGGTTGGAGCAGCTCAGATGAGAATCTTCTCCCGTCCTTTTGGGAGTCTGGTTTGGGAAGGTTTGTTGGAATCTTGCACCATAGGAAGATTTGTTAAAGGGGTGTAGTTGGGATTCAGAGTAGGTGTTTGAGTGAAGGGGTTTTATGCCATGAATGACTTTTTTTATATCTCTTTTTTCAGTGTCACAGAGTGGCAACAGTTAAAGCTCCTAAGAATCCACCCTCAGTTTTTCCACAAGTCAGCAGGTTTGACATGTAGAGCCACTGAAACTGGAGCTAGAAGAGCTTTGTTGAAAACCCGGCTACTTCTTTTGGTGTTTATGTGGAACTTAATCTCTAGAAAGTCTGGCCCAAAATTCAATCTCATCAATGCTGCACTATTGATGTTCCCAGGTTCAGCTGGGTAAAGACCTTAATGGAAAGACAGTTTAGCAAGTAAAGAATTCAATAAATATTTTCCAGGCATCAGTATCCAATAGATTGCTTGCTATGGTGTATAATAAGCACATTTTGGGACTCCAGTAATATGAAGTGCTCCAAAAAGCCTGACCTTAGAAGGACTGAGGCCTGAGAAGAGAAAATGTTAATCCTGCGCCATCAGGCCAAGATCCATTGGGAGACATGTGGTGTGGGAAGAGGGCTCTAGTAGTCCTAGATCCCAGCTGTTCCCTTTCTTCGAGTCTTCTCTCTAAAAAATGCATATTAAAATAATTTTGAGGCAAGTAATTGGAAGGAATTCCTCTCAGTAAAGCTTGTTAAAGAGTTTTGATTGGAATAATTTTATTCCAGCACATGGATTTGGGGCTTGGTGGTAAATTGAGCTGTCTCTTTATGGAAATGGTAAATCCACCAGCATTTGCTATCAAGAGCAGAAAAAAAAATGTTTATAAGTCATTGCATTTGTTTCAGATTATTCATCAGAGCTGGAAGGCAATTGTTCAAGTTACTTTGTGATACTATAAACAGAGCTCTGGGAAGGCCACATACTTTGTAGCATAATTTGGAGGTTTGTATTTGTACCAACTGAGACTTTTTCCTGCAGTGAGAGAGGAGAATGGAGATTCCAGTGCTGTTGTGAAAGGAGCAGGGTTGAGTTGGCACCCACAGGGCAGCAAGACTTGCTGGCTCACAGGGGAAGGGTCTAACCAGAGTATCAACTCATCCTTCCTCCTCCTGCAGCAGCAGGCAAGGAAAGCCTTCACTTCTCCTCCTCCTGTGCCCTCTCAAACTCTGATGGAGGTTTTGAAAATGTTCAGATCTGGAGCAGAGTGAGAACTGAAGGCAGGGAGGATTTTGATGCAGAAAATTTGAGGCAGCAGTGTTTAACATTTCCTGGTCAATGAAAAAAGTGGGGACCCTCTACACACGTGTATTGCAGCTCAAGGCGGAAGGAGACTGCCTGGTTTCTCTGGGTACTGTGATTATCCTAGAGCTCTTCTCTCTGGGACAAAGAGCTATGATTTGTGTGCAGCACAAACTGCAACAACAGGCAAGGGGCTGGAACTCCCTGGGGTTCCTGCATTAGTTACTGGCAGAGTTTCTGCAGCACTTGAGATCTTCCTGGCCTTGCCTGCGAGAGGACTGGCAAAAGCAGCTTGGTTTTACCTTGGTGTGTTGTGGCCAGTCCTGGAGGAATTAATTTCTGCAGGAGCTGGACCAGCTCTTCTGAGGTTTTGAGTGTTGTGGACTGTTTAACTTTGTTGTGGGTTTTTGCCCCCTCCAAAAATAAAAGGAAAGCAAAGCACACACCAGCTCAGTTGCTGATGTGTTGGCACATACTGTGAAATAACTCAGTGGCTGAAGAGTCTTCAGAAAAAAAAAGGAAAACAGGGAATTTTCAAGTGGCAAGTTGCTTTTATCCAAAGGGGAAATAACTCAGAAAATAGATAGGATTCGTTTTTGTTAGCAGAACAGAGAGTTGCAAGGTTGAATGTGGGTCAGGTGTCTCTTGGTGGCAGTGGTTCTCCAATGCTGAAACGTGTCTCTGTTAACAGCATAAACACTGTTACGCCAAAGAGAAGTGATGGGGCATAGGCAGGGACCCTCAAAACAGCCAGTAGCTAATGCTGCCTTTGTGGTTTTATATATTTGCCTATTAAAATGACAATACAGACATGAAACATTCAGATTTAAGAAGCCTTCTTTTCATTAAACAACATTAAACAAACTGACAAAGTAGGGGGTTATGACTCTAGTAATTGAAACATGCTGTTGTGTTCAGGACCAGAACTCTATAAAGGCTCTTTTGCCCTTTGTGTTTGCCTGCTACCCCTGCTGGAAATTAGTGTAGACCTGAAGTCTGTCTTCCAAGTGGAGTGGGAATGACAGAGTGCAACACCACACTTGGCAGATGGGGTCACAGCCTTTTTAGGACCTCGATGTTCACTGGGCATTGGAAATCCATTTCCAGCTCAGGGTACATGGAGTTGTTGCTGGACTCCAACCCCCACTGTTGGGCTTATGTTAACTTCAAGATATTAACTAGCATGCAAGAAAAACAATTAGATGGATTCCTTTGGATTAACTCTGGCATTTGGGACCCTTGCATTACCTTAATTGACAGTGTGTCTTTCTGTGGATTCCTTGCTGTTCCAGGTGTATATTTTGAATCTGTGCCTTATCTTACATTTCTTTTCCCTTCTCTCTTGTAGATGTTGATGAGTGTCTGGATAACAATGGAGGGTGCCAGCACATCTGTGTGAATACTATGGGCAGTTATGAGTGTCAGTGCAAAGAGGGCTTTTTTCTGAGTGATAACCAGCACACCTGCATTCACCGCTCCATTGGTAAGTGCTCCTGGGGGAACACAAGAACTGTGTTCAACTAGAAATGCTGGAACACTTTGGGTTTCATTGGTTTGGGTTTGTAATCCCCAGAGCTCCCAAAATCATTGGTTGGAATTGATTGATTCCTTTGCTACCCAAACTTGTGGCAGAGCCAGAAATAAGATGAAGGAAAAGGCTTTTGTTTGACACAGAATTTGTACTTGGTTCACACAGAAGACTGGGCAGGCAGAGACAGATTTTCAAATAACAGCATTTTGCCTGTCCTAGGGTGGAATAGGACACTCTTTCTGTGTTGCCTGTGCTCAAGCAGGAGAAATAAGGAATCCCTGCAAAACTGGGATCCTTGTCTGCTGCAGGGTTTGACTAGAACGAGCAGCTCTCCCTTTTCTATAGATGTCAGACGTGGAAGACAAGTTTGAGTGGAAAGGGAGAAAAGAAAACAACACAGCTATAAATCTTTGCAATTAAGTGGACTCTCTCTGTGTTCATTCAGACTTCTGTGACCCTGGCAGCAGTGGGAATATATCCCAGCAAACTCACTCCCCAACAGGCAATACAGGATGACAAAGTAGAGATTTGAGACTGGTGATCAGCAGTGTAAGCACACTGTAAATTCCTGCAAGCCACACAAATGGTTCTGGGCTATTTTAAGTGCCTAAAATTAATCAGAAAATCAAACTTGAACAGAGAGTTTGAATTTAGTCACTTTGTTGACAAGAAAGCAAAATGCATCTCAGAAATACAACTGTAATTGTGGCGCTGTGTGTGTGCTTACACAGAATTGTGAAGACAAGTGGTAATTTGGATTTTCAGGATTGGGAATCTCTGGAATACAGTCACGTGTCCGCTTTTTAGCATGATTTTAAGTTTTAAGCAATTGAGGTGTTTTGATTATGACAAGAATATGCAATTAAGATCCATCAACCACTGCATTGTAAAGGTTGTTATCTAATAGGCTTTTAGTCATTCTTTTCAACATAAATGGTCCAAATTTCTGTCCAGTGTAAAGTAACACAAAGGCATCCAACAGAGCAAGGCTTAGTAGCTAGAGGCTTAATGAAAACCAGTTGAAGAGTGCTGTGATACAATCATTATTTCAATTTGCACATTATAAAAATTCCCAGCTGTAATAAAAAAGACTTCAGTTATCTGAGATGGAAACTAATGAAATAAATGAAAAATGAGACTTTAAAGGCAAACGTTTATTCCAAGGAATAGATTTATTGAGGGGAAAAAGGTTATGTTTTTATGGCAAAGAGGATTCCTAGTTTGCTTGGAGGAACTGGGGAAGTGAGTTTGAAGGTTGACTGCTGTGTGCACATAACAAATATACAGAGGGAAAATACATTTGTGTTGACTTGTGTACAAAGAAAATGGATGTTTAATTTGTAGCAACACCTTGAAATTATTTTAGAACTTAAAACCAACCCAAGCAACCCACCAGATAGACCAGTGGGGACTGCAAAGTGTTTTATGAACAAATGGTTCAGAGCTTTTCAAAGGCAAAATGTCAATTTACAATAACAGCAAACATTGCACTGTAGTGCCCTGAGCCACCCAGAAATACATCAGGTGGGTGTGCTGGAGGAAGGAACTGAGAGGAAAGGATCTCTCTCACTTGTCAGAGGGGAGTGAACTGCAAATAGCAAACATGCATGGTGAGAAAGCAAGTGGCTTTTTTAATATCTATGTTTACTGCTTTTGTATGTCTCACTTGTAAATGCTGCTACAGAAACTGTTGGAACTCCAAAACCACCCGTGGATTGAGCCCAGGGCTGGGCTGTGTCTGTACCTCTGTTGGTAAACAAGGCTGGGCTGGACAAAGACACTCCACACAGCCAGCACTGCAGTCCAGACACAGAGGTGGGGACTTGCCAAAGCCCTTTAGCAAAGTTGTTGACTTTTGTGCATAATAAGATCCATTAATTGCTCTGGGTTTACCTTCCTGTCTCCAAAAAACACATGTGCAGTCACAGAATCTCAGTGGCCTTGATGTTACCTGAAGTGTCTCAGCTGGTCCCAACCCATCAGCCACGAGGTTCTCTGTGCCACCTTTTGTCTCCTGTTTTCAAATGCCTTGGGATGAGGGGAGGAGACTGGCAAGGTGTTAAGGACATGCTGGGAGTTGGCCAGAGCTCAGGAGGGAGGGCGCAGTACCAAGGACTCCCTGTCTGCAGGCTCAGCTCACCTGGCACAAGGCTGGGGTTCATCACTCCTTTCAGAGCTGGAAAAGACCATTGGATATTTTCTTGGGGGTTGAGCAGAGGAAGGAATAAGTCTTCTGCACTAACCAGGCAAATGATGTGAGTTACCTCCTTAAAACTGTTGGCTGCTGTGTGAGTTTTCTCAGCCTCTGGAGCTGCATTGTGCCCAGGAGTTGTGGGGTGTTCTGTACCTCCATCCCCTACCCACAAGCTGTGGTTAAAAGCCACATTGCAGTTCATGGGTAGGGATTGTGTCCTTGTTTCCCAAATGACAGGTTTATTTGCCATCTAGGAGTGTTACTACTTCTTGTGGACAAAAAGAATTAATGATGCACAGAGAAATATTAATTTTACACCAGAGTGAGGCCAGGGAGAGCCAACCCAGGTGTCTCCCAGCATTTTCTTTGTTTCACTCTGTTTGTTATAGGCCAACAGGTTTCTGATGTTTAGTCTCAGTACCTTTTGGGAGGATGCTGTGCCCAGTACAACTTACCTCATTTATTTTTGCCTGAAACTTGATTTCCCTTTGCTGAGTCAGATTTCAGTGCCAGTTTACTCCCAGTGATGAAGGCAGCACCAGGGAGAGAGAGGGGAAGGGAGAAGAGATGGTAAAAGATGTGGAGAAATTAACAGTTGTTCATCTGTGTACATCTTCATTGCAATAGTAGGTGTGAGCACTGAATTATAACAGAGACAGCGTTGTGTTTGTCTCCTTGTGACTTGAAAAGAACCCAGAATAAAACAGCTGTTACTGTATCATCTCCAGCTCCAGAGGGAGCATGTGGTTAATAAATGTGGAGATTGGGATCGTGCACTGCAGCTGGGACTGAGGCAGGTGAGTGGGTTACAGCACATTTTCCCTTAATTTGATGATAAGCCAAAAGCCCTAATTCAGCAAAGCCTCAGGGCACATCCTCAAAGCCCTGATGTTGGCAGAGTTGGTTAAAAGTCTCAGTTGGGCTTGAAAACTATCAAAATTGGCAGGGTTTAGCTCTGTGTCTTTATCTCCACTGAAGCTGAGTGATCACTTCAGGAGTTCTGTGACTGGGACTGTCACTTCACATTCCGCCCCCTGAATATCCACCTCAAGTGTAGTTCCATTAATGCTCTCACGTCTGCTCATCATTCACTGCCAGGGTTTTTATACAGCTGGTACCAAGCAAACTGCAAAGGCAGGAGCAGTTCTGAGTGGTAATTACACGTGGCGAGGAGAAGAGGTGAAGTACCAGGCTGAAATCATGATGGTCTCACCTCGTGGTGGAAAAGCTTTTTCCACAGCTGTCACTGTCATGTTCAAGCCTGTTAAAAAAACACTTGGCAAGGAAAGGCTTTTTCACTTCCCCTTACCCCATTAGCCTTCTGTTCTGAGCAGAGTTAGGGAATTTGACATCAAGTCAAACCACCACAACTTAGCAAATTACTGTGCTACAAAGAGAACCTCCAAACCAGCCTGTCTCTGTCCACACTGAAAGTGTGTCAGTTTAATCCCAGAGGAAAGGGAAACGTGCTAAGCCATGTTATCTTGCATTTGTCATGGGCTAAGGGGGCTTATGAAATGGCTTATCATGCTTGTGCTGAGACACAGAAACTTGTTAAACTTGATTATGTGTTAAACCCTTGTTACCTTTGCAGCAGTAGCACAGGAGTCCTTTGGTCAGCTGGCATCAAAATACAGAGTTTCTTCAGGTTCTGAGGATTACAAAGCCACCTCTGTTCCATTTTTTCCTTCATACTTCCCATGATTTACTTTTATTCTTTCCCTCTTTTCTTGGGTGTGATTTCGTAGTGGTAGAATCGTGTTAGGACTGGCTGGGAGGACTCGTGGTCCCCAGTCAGTGCAGGGAGGTGGCAGCTGGGATCCCATCTCTGGTGCTGATCCTTTCTGGGCCTCTGAGCCGGAAGGTTATTGTGACTCAGAATTTGTGCAAAGCACTTGAGAGGACAGAGGTGTAATTTCTACAGAAGGCATAATAATCTATTCATATTTAGATCCATGTGGAAGGGTAACTTAATTATTAAGTGTTGCCAGCACTGTTCCAGACTTTATGAAGTACAGGGTTTCTCATCTGAGCTGTGAAAGCTCTTTCGTGATGGTGTAACCAGTTAAATTACTCCACTATTTGAACATACTTCACCCTGAGTTCAGGCATCCCATCCACAGAACAATCCTCTTTGTCTTTTGTAGTTGGAATCCTAATATGATGGAGAAATATATGTCAAGCAAATTTTAAGGAAATTAATTAATATGCTTTTAGATAATAAGAAAACTTTTCAGCTGCTTAAGTTTTATCTGGACAAACATACCATGATCTTGGAAGCTTTTTTCAAAAAGTATGACCTAAGTGTAATGCAAACTTGTCTGTTTATACATTCCCCTGATACATCTAGAATAAAAAGTTCATTTATTATCTTTTACTGAATACAGGAGATATATATACACACACAAAATTTTAAATCTTACCGTGCCCTGGTAGAAATGTATAACCTTTTAAAACTGTATAACCCATGAAAATTGCTGCTTCTTGCTTGCTGCAGCAGATTGTGTGAAAGACACCTCATGTTTTCTTTCTCCACTCCTCTGGAATGGAGGGAGTTTTTAGTTTGTCTGGAGGGAAGGTGCAGCAGATGAAAATACCTGGTATAAGTAAAAGGTAATTTCTGTTGGGCCTTATTTCCCTCCTCTCGTATAGAAATGATTAGGGCAGTAAAGTTACACTGGTGCAAAACTGGTTTAAGTGTCATCTGACTTCTGTTCAGCTGTGAGGGGAAACAATAATAATCACAGAATCATAAAAACACTATGAAGTGCAAGTTTAGGGTTGAATGTGAGAGTAAATTGTCTCCTGGAATCATGGAAGAGCCCAGGTTGGAAATGACCTCCAGCCTTCTGTGGGAGAGGGAGCCCAGAGTTTTAAGTATCAAAATTGTCAGTAGTTTTTTGTCCCTCTGTTAGATCAGCTCCAGTGCTGTTGCTCAGAGCAGTCCAGATGGAAAGCAGGATGTGAGGAAATGTTGTGTGATATGAAATCAAGAGTTTCAGTATGTAACAAGTTTCAGTATGTAACAAATTTCAGAGTTAAATCCAGCAAAGTCAAGTTGGTTGCAAGACTGAAAAAATCAAAGCCTGGATGTCCTAGGAAACATCAGCTCCTGGGTGCAGGGATCTGAAATACTTGAGTGCTCCAGCAGTTGTGTCTGCTTGGCTCTGCTGCCTTTTGGAATGGAAAGGATGGAACTAAAGGGGGAGAATGAAGCTGGAGATGCAAGAAGGGTGTCTTGGAAAGAGCAGCTTGTCAAGGGGAGGCAGGTCTGAAATGTCTCCACACTGTGACAGGAAGGGCAGTGACCACTGTAGCTCCGAGTGCTGACAGGGAGGGAAAGCTCCACACAGGGATGGGAAAACACACTGGGAAGTGGTACATTTAAAAAAAAAAAAAGAAAAGAAAAGAGAATTATAAGGAGAAAATATGCAAAGAGGGCTTTGACACTCAATCATTCAATAGCATTGGAAGTGAACCAATGTTCTGTCCATACTGTCTGCTCTGGGCATGGCAGGATTACAGCAGATGAAAGGACTGAGGTGTTTTTTAGAGGCCTCTCTAGCATCCAGTTGGCTGAAACATCAGGTGGGAAAGATCTGGGATGAACATTAAGCCAGAATGTACTGGAAAAAAACTTGCATTCGCACCTGCACATGACAAATGGACTCTGATTTAATTAACACATTGTATTTGTCATGATGTCTCTCTCTGAAATCAGGGCCTGCCCTGGATATTCTGTAAAGATACTCAGTGTCTCTCAGACCTGCTGTGGTCACCGTGGGTCTCTCCATAGATTTTTATTGTCAGGCACAGACCATGTTCCTCTGTTCTGCTGTTCCTGACAAATCTCAGAGATGTGATCCAGCAGGAACTCTGTAGACTGACAGAAATTCAAGATATGAATACCAAATGCCTGTTCCTATATACTGTTGGCCTGGTGTACATGGTAGGCATTTCATGAGTGCTATTAATTATTCAGTTCCATGTAATTATGTTTGAGGTTGCTCTGAGCTATTCTGAAGTAATTTAGGAGTTAATGGAAATAAGATGCTTGTGTTTAATAACTGTGTATATTCAAAGCCTGAGAATACTTGCATGCTTTGTTAAGCCTTCATATCTTAGAAGTCATTGTGAGTGCTTTTGTGGCAGGAACTTTGTGGTGGCACCATGAGATATTTTTAAGAGAGGGCACAAAGAAGGGAGGGAGACAAAGGTGTATCAGGTTAACAGAGAAAGGAGGAAGGCAGCCAAGTGGGAAGGAGGTGGAGGAAAGATTGAAAATGAAAAGAAAGGTGAGAAGGCAAGAAATCCATCCTTGTCTCTCCTTAATTCCATGGCTCACTAGTGACACTCCTTTTCAGTATCAGCTTCCTTAGAGTTTTCTTTTCCTGTAGGTAACTCCCCTCCTGTATAAACCACAGCCACGGTATAGTCACAGTTTGTAGCAGTGTTTGGAATCCTGTTTCTTTCTCTCAGAGGAATGGATCAGGTACAGAGATTGCAAAGCCAAGCTCAGTCATGCTCATGACACCCTCGCAAGGGTTCAACTCCTTTGCTTCTCCCGGGAGCCAAGAACTGCAGAAACAGAGTTCAGTTCAACAGGAGCACCATGTGCTGCTGGAGTTACTCTCTGAACTGTGTTTACCTTTGAGAAGAGCTCTGAGCTCTGCAGCAAATCAATTAACCTGCATTTTGGGCATGATCCATAGTTGGGCTGATCATTTTCAAAAGGCTGTGCCTGACTTATCAGTGCTGAGAAGCTGCAGATAATCTCTCTTCTCTTGTTCCAACATAAAGCATTCACCTTTGAGTAAAAACAACAGCACTTTTGCCCCCCTTTGACATGGAGCACCTCCTCTGAAAGTTCTCTGTGTCTGTAGCTCAGTACACTGCACATGCAGTGTAAGCCCAGAGAACCCACCTTGGTGCTGCAAGCCTTGTGTTACATTGGTGATTTACCAGAGCTGGCAGATCTTCTGCCTACACTGAACATGGGCTGAGGATAATAAAATAGCTGCTATCTTCAATCCAGATCAAACTGCAAAGTACTAGACAGGCCAAAACTAAGAGCCTCCTTGTTAAAACATTAATTTTTGACAGAAATCCACATGATCAGGGTTGGCATTTCAGTATTTAGTGTAATGAGAATGGGTTATTTAAACTGACATTTCTTTGTAAGGCTACAAATGCCAAGATGGGGAGGCAGGGATGTGAGCTGTTCTTAGCTGTGTGTTTCTCACCCTGTCTGCTCCTGAACTCCTGGTTATTTGCTTTTCTAATCACTGATTCATTAGAAGATGTCACAGGAATCTACAAAAACTGCCTCAGGACTCTAAACCCCCTCTGAAATAGCTGTTACTCCTTTTGCTGTAACTTAAGGGTATGGGAGGCAGAAAAAGTCAGTAATTTGCCTTCCAGGAAGGCTGTAGGGAACCACAGGAACTTTCCAGAAAAGCTGTGAGGGGCTCACCTGACAGAACATGCAGTTTAATTTGGGGATTTCCCCAAATCTGTTCTGCTGAACTGAAGATCTCTTTCTGTGAACGCTCTTGCTACGAGCAGAACACAGATCCCCTGAGCCCCTCTCTTTTGGGCTGTTATTTAATTCCCTTCTTTCCTCCCTGGTGCACTTTAATCAGTGATTGATGTACGTGTTTAGAGGTCAAAGTGTAGCACAGGGAGCCGGGTGGGTGACGGTGCATTTTGCAGATGCTGTTCTCTCTCCTTCCCACACTTTCTGTTCTTTCTGTTCTCTGAGTTGTAAATTGAACAATTTCTGGTGGTGCCAGGCGGTTTGACTTCTTACTGAAATTCAGGATACCTGACAAGTCTCTGCTGGGAAGGCAGCCAAACTGACACTGGCACAGGGGAGGTTCTGAAAAGTGAGGTGGAATCCAACCACCTGAACAGGGCAGCGCAACGTTGCCAACGTTATTTTTGACAGAAGTGTATTCTTCCAGTGAACCTAATTTAGTTCTCAGAAGTATGTGATTTTTCCTGGAATAATAATAATTATATAATAAAAAAAAAACCAACATAGGAGAAAAAACTCCCTCTGAAACATTTAGAGCTGGAGGTGTTGTCCTTGGCCCTGTGTGGAATTGGTGGTCAGGCTGCTCTGCCTCCGTGGGTGGCTGTTGTATTGCTCTGCAGCACCAATATCCACAGAGCCCCTGCATCAGAGGAGAGACTGGCACAAAAACCAGCTCAAGCACGAAGCCTCATTTGCTGGTGTCTTTGAATTGCTTGTTACCTTTCCCAAGTGAAATTTTTCCCAAGCAAAACCAAAAAAAAAGGTCCTGCCAGTGCCCCTGAATTCAACCTGTGCCTGCATCTCTTCTCCAGGGCTCTGTTTGTGCTCCTCACTTCTCCAGCCAAA
Source organism: Serilophus lunatus (assembly GCA_013399895.1). Lineage (NCBI taxonomy): Eukaryota > Metazoa > Chordata > Aves > Passeriformes > Eurylaimidae > Serilophus > Serilophus lunatus. Next base: position 354,903 of record VXBA01003297.1, read on the forward strand.
ATGCTTTCAGAACTCTTAAGCTGCCCAGGAAAAGCTATCATTTGGCCTAAGTGCTTTCCTAATGGATATTTAGTTACTCTGCTCTAATAGGAGGCTGAAAAGCATGTCATTTAAAAAAAAAAAAAAAAAAAAAAGCCTGTAATGAGCTGTTTCAAAGCAGGATTTGTACTTCCCTAACCTACTCTGTGTCTTGCTCTTGAATCCTGAGTAGTCTGTTTACCTGGAGATTTATTTTGAAAAGGCTTTCTGTGTAGATCTAAACATGACTTTTGAGCATTTGGCATTAGTTGAAAATACTGCGTGCTGCTCAATCTTCCAGGAATTCACAGGAAGGGACTGTGAGCTGTCTCTCCTGTGCTCTCTCCCAGGGAAGCTGACCACTTACTGGCCAAATGAACTCTGAATGTCTGGAGGATTACCTGGCAGGAGCTCACTGAAATACTCCCTGAAACAGCCCCTCAGTAGAGTAAAAAGGCAGAAAAGCAATAAAATCCAAAGAATATGGATTGCAATATTCAGTAGTTAGATCCTTTAAAAGGATCTAAAGGATTTTTCCTGTTGGGAGCAGATCTCCTTTATGGTTTTTTTGTTGTTCCTGTTATTTTCATGCAAGAGGGACAGTAGGTGACTAAAGGAGTTTTCCTGCTGTCCAGGCTGTGGATGTGTCTCTTTAACTCGTCTCTGAGTTTTTCCAGACCGAGTGTAAATGGTGGCACCTCTGAATGTCCATCAAATTCACTCGCTGTTACCTATCAAGTGCCCAAACCCAGAAGGTAAATAAATACATCTCCACTCAAAGTTTATTTATATGTCATTTGGTTAAATATTTTATGGGATTGTTTTGTTTCTTTGGTTCTTCTAAAAACACCTGCAGAGGCCTCGTTTTCTCTTAGTGTTTATTATGACTCACTTCGTGGAGATACTTCTGTGCTGAGCTGTCTCAAAAGCAACATTGTGGTCAGAAGCCTGGCTGTGCTGAAAGACATCCCGTTTTCCCTGTGTCATATTTATTCTCTCTTTGGACTTCCACAAGTCTTATTTACAGGCAGAAACATGAGTTCCTTGCTTCCCACCATGGCATGATATCAGGAAGAACACTGCCAATTTTTTCTGCTTGGCTTGGCCACCAACAAATAGTGCCCCAATTAAAATCCATTTTCAGGGTTTGGCTGATGCTTTTCATCAAAGTACAGAAATCAAAGGCAGCTGCTCATCAGGAGGAATTCTGGTTTTCCGTGCAATATTGGCTGCACTCTGTTTACAGTCTTCTGTTGACCTCTTGGAAACAACCGCTGGATTACAAAGGGGTTTCTTCACCTTTCTTTTCTTAGCTCATTAAAGCCAGAGGTGGTTCCAGAGCTGCAGATGTCGTGGTTACTATTTCCATGTACCGCTCTGCATTGTTTCACTGACTTCATTCATTCTCCCCCTTCACTTCAATCATTCACTAAACTGTCTCTGCACAGAGTTTGGAGAGAGCAAAACCGAACTGCCACAAAGAAACCAGTATCTGGTAAGTAAATTAAAGAGCTGAAGGATATGCTTGCAGAGCAGCTGCAGGAGCTCCTCCAAAGATTGCTGTGGGAATAAGGGGTAGGTGGCACTGCAGCAGATAGAAACAGGTCACTTTGGCTGTAGTTTTAGGGTGAAGAAACCCTCCTGCAATGCCAACTCAGCCTCCAAGCACAGCAAAGAGCTGTGATCTGAGAGCAGCAGGGTGGTGTGTGTACACACTGGATGTTTCTCACCCTGGATGTGCCAGCAGAGCACAGAGAGCTCTGAGAGGAGCAGGTTCTTCCACTTTCACACCACTCTTGCCCTGTAAACATTTCATTCATTTCTGAAGTAGGACTTGCAGATTAGACTTGCACTCATTGTGTTGGTGATAGCATTTGGTCTGAAGTGGCTAATAACATAGGGCTGCTGTTTCAGGTGCCTCCACATGAAATCTGATGCTGAGTGCCCCAGAAAAAAAAAAAAAAAGAATTAACTGTTTGTGACGGGAATGGGATCAAATTTGCTGTTTTGTGGAAGATGTGTTTGCATCTGCCCACTGTGTGTCTGTGTTGGGCACTGGCTTTAGCATTTGTACAGGGAAGAAAGAGGAGGAATGCAAATACCAGTGACAATAAAACCAGAAATTAAACTGCTCCAAAATGGTCCTTCTGGTAATATTCTTGCTCAGATAATGAAGGATTTTATTGCCTGAGGTAACTAGGAGATGGTTTTTGGTGCCTTAATGGTGCCATCTGAGCAAATTTGACAGCAAGTAACTTCTGTGAAGTGGCACTATCTTCATCATGTCCATTCTCCATCCATCCTTTCTGAGCACCTCTCCATGTCCCCCTGCCCCAGACCCTGCAAAGTCCCCTCCCAGGCTGTGAATCCTTGCTCTCCCTCCCTTGTGCTCCCACCCAGTGTTACCCCCCATTTGCCTGAACCCCAACAGGTGATTTGTGTGCCCAGCATTGCTGCCTGGCTCAGGCTGACATTTTATTCAGATTCCTCCTCGGAAGAAAACTCAGGGAGAACAGTTTTTCACAGAGCGGCAAACTGTCTGACCACGAAAACCAACCCAGTAAAAAGTTTGGAAGGTTTTCATGGCCCTTTTGTATTACAGCTAGAAAACAATGTGGGGTTTGGGGGTTTTTTAGCTTAGAAAACAGTGTGTTATACCAACAACATCTGTATATTTAAAATTTGTGTATACAAATACCTAAGCAGTTTGTAAATACCTTTTCCTAAGCTGTCCTTGAATGTTGCTGCTGTGACCCCACTCCTTGCTTGCTGTACCCAGGGGAGGCAGCATTGATTTTGTTCTCTGGGTTTTGCAGGTTTTAATGAAAGCAAGGGAGAGGCTTGTGCCTACATTGCAATTCCCTTTAATGTATGGGCAGCCTTTCAGACCTTTGTTGTTGGGACTATTCATGTGCTTAAGTGTTTTGCTGGATTGGAGCCACAGAGCAGTTAGTGAATTAGTGCACATACCAGGGTATAGCATTCTATTCCTTCTTTCCAGACAGTTTGCATTTCCAGGATTTGGGGAGGCTATAGGGTGACCAGCAGCCTGCTTTCTTCAGTTATGGAATTGTATGGCAGAAAAACTGTATCTCTTGTCAGTAGTTAGTGTTTCTGCATGGCCTTCCCTCTTCCTTTCCCATCCAAACTGCATTCCCTACAAAAAAATATGTTTTGTTGCCATATTTTCTGAAAGTAGCATTGTGTGAGTGTTTGTTTCCCCGTGGCGTGTCCCAGACAGCGTTAGAATCAAAATTTATCTGCCGAATAATTTGAGGGATAGTGACTACAGGTTTTCAGGGCAGGCTGACAGAAGCTTCCCTGAAAACTTTTGCCTGGTCCTGTGCTTCCAGCTGGGACTGTGGGAGAGGAGTTGGCCATCTCTTTGGCAAATTCCTCCTCTGCAGGGAAATTCTGACAGTGGCATTTGAAGTGGGAAAACACATGTTTCTACACAACTTCCCAGGCAGCAGGTGTTCTCATTTTGCTGAATTATTTGTGATCCTCTATATTGATCCTTCTTCAGTAGCAAATTTCCTAGCTGAGCTGAGTATCTCCCCTCTTCCCCTGCTTTTTTGTGGCTTGTGCTGTAAAGCTCCAGCCCATTTGTTCCACACAGGGTCCCTTCCAACTAGAGATAAGTTGTAGTTCTGTGGTAAAGGAAGTTACTGAGAAAACCCAACACAAAGAGGAAGAACACCTCAGGAAGTTGTAACTAGATTGGAATCAGAGAATGGCAGAAGAGAAGAGGATGAGTGATGTTCAGAAATAAGGGGGAAAAGGAGGAATTCCAGGTCCTTGTTAAGAAGTCTCCCTTGAGTTATCTTCCTTTTCCCTGTAAGAGGAGGCCAGTGGTCCCACTCCCTCTGTGGGTTAACACATCTTTTTTCTGTACCCAGGAACTGTGAGCAGAAGCCTCACTGAGAGGGGGCACTGAAGGCACAGGTTCTGGGCAGGGTGTGTTGGGTAGTTGGACGACAGACCCTCCATTGTATGGAAGATGCTTCAAAGAAATTATGTGCAACTTTAGTCTTTCCAGGGACCTGCAAGATGTCTCAGATTACTGTGGTCAGCTCTTCTACCTTCACTGGAATGTAGGAGCTACCTCTACCTTGGAAAGTTAGCAAAGATTTCCTGGGATCCTTGTTGTGTCCATCAGCTTCTGTACGGAAACCTGACCTTCTTTTGTTGAGAGGGGAGGGGGATGAGTAGGTCAGAAGTTTCATTTTAAATTGCTGTGAACAGCCTCAGTACAAAGTAATGAGTGGAAAATGTGTTGTATTGTATCTTGTACGGTGCTCTGGGTTTGTTGAGCTACTGAAAAGCAAGTGGGAAGTGTGAAAGGAAACATATCTGTACAATATGTCTGTGCTTATGGAAAGTGTATTGTCATGTGCTGGTTTCTAAAATGTCTAAAATTTCTAAAATATCCCTGCACACAGCAGTTTCATCCTGGGAATCCTGGAGGTTTCTGAAGGTGTGCAGATATTAAGCAGTTAAAGAATAGTTCCTGGTGTTTGGAGGTAGAGAGGAGTTACTCTCTGACACAGTAAAATATTTATACAATCATTAAACCTCTGGGTCACTTGATTTGATTCTTGCTGTTACCAGTGGGCCTCAGGTGGTAGAATCTTCCCAACCAACCCAGATCTCGGGCTGACACAAGTGGTGCCCTCTGGTTTGGTGTCTCTGATTGTAAGTGAATGGATTCATTCCGAGATGCTCTGAGGGAAAAGGACTTGGCCTTGCTTTCAAACTCCATGGAAAACAGTCATGCTGCCTTACACTGTTCCTGCTGCAGGAGTGCAGTGACTGTGTGTAGCACCCTCCTGTGGTGTCTTGGGGCTTTTACTGGTATTCTCATTTTCTTCTCTGCTCTCTCTACTAAATTTTTTGTCTTGATTGTGACTCACAAGTGTAGCCAAGGCTGAGGACAGAAGGGTTCACCATTCCTGGGATGCTGCCAGCTTCCCTCATGGGTCTTATTTCTGGATTCTGCCCCATCTTTGCCCAATTCTGCCTGACATCAGAACGTTTTATTACTTTAATCTTCTGGTTTCTGAATGTGTTTAATGTTGTGTTAGGAAAGTAAAATCGAAAGAAGGAGAAACACTGTGAAGAGGTGAGTGTGTGGTGTGAGTAAGCACCTTTCACCACAGCTTTCCAAATTCCTCATTCTTATTTGCTGGTACCATCCCCTTTCCTCCATTTCTGACCCCTTGTTGGAGCAAGAAATTGTAACAAGTGTGAAGTAATCAGTGTAAAGACTCACTGTGGAAACATTCACCTGAATGGTTCCATTTATTTCCGGGGCTGAACTTGAAGGTTCCAGGTGTAGTTGCAGCATGATCTGCTGTGGTGCCTCTGCATTCCATGCATCCTGCTGTGTCCCAATCATTTAATTCACTTATAAACACTGCAGTATCACCCTGTATCATCCACAGAAGTTGTTTCTATTGCACAGAGCCTGATTGTATTGTGTTTTCCACATGATGTGTGTGCATGACCTTATAATTCATTTCCCCTTCTTCCATTCCCTTCCAGGGGTGATGTGTCTGTGCCATAAACTACCTCAGAATTGCACCTTTATAAAGAAGTTTCTTCTTTTTCTTTTTTTTTTTTCATTTTTTGTAATAAATAAAGGCCTGCTACATCCACAATAAAACCAGACATTATTCCATATGGGGTTGTAAAACAGCCATTCCAAAATTAGCTCCAACTGATAGGTTTTAGACTCTTATCTCTTAGAGAATGTTGCTCCTTTTGTACTCTATTAAAGTGCTCTTACATGTCTCTGTAGAAACAAGAATGGGTAGGTGGGTGATGGAAGAAAGGCTGACAGAAAAGCACTAATTAAATACTGTTTTGCAAAGCCCTCATTGAAATTCATAGCTTGGTACCTTTGGGGACTTGAAAGCAGGGGAGATGGAAAGATTTCAATTAAAAAGGTATTTGTATGGTTCTTTGTGAAGCCAATCACTGCCTTTTTAATATAAAGCATGTAAGTGTCTAATATGCTTTACAAACATCAAATATTGTGCCTTGAAACAATGAGTCTTAATAGGGTTCAGAGCAAGAGACTTTGAAATGAAATAAAAATCCCATAGATTTTTAAGTCTGTGGGTTGATTTTTTTAGCATGAATTCAGTCTTAGGTGATTTCTACATTGATTGATTAGAAAATTGGAAAGGAAAAATGTGTTTGCAAAAAGAAATAGTGTTTTTTAAGAGCTAATTTAGTTATTTGTGTGGCAATACACAACCAGGTGCTTTGAACAGCTGTTGTAAGAGCAATAAAACCTGCCCTGTCTAAGCAAGATTCTTCATTTCCATCCTCTTACCAAATTATGAGCCCTGTCTTCCTCCTACACATCCCAGCAAAGCCAAGGGGTTTCCATCACACCTTGGAGAATCCCTGGAAGTGAGTGCAGACAGTGGGAATCAGGGCAGGGTGGAGCTGAGGCAGTTTTTAGGCAATTAGACCTCATGCAATACTTCGAAATTACATCTTGGAGCCACGAGGTTTTCCCTGGGTGACTCTCCAGAGCACTGGCCTGAGAGGAGCAGGATTTCTTGGCAGGAGCACAAACAGCAGCATATTAAATCAGTGCCCTTTCAAGGCAAAATTGCTCATGAATTGAATCCCCTTTGCTGGGGCTGGGTTTGTCTGGGGCTTCTGTGGGGACACTTGAGCCCCTTCTCTGCTGCATCACTGGAAGGGGCAGAGCACTGAACAGGCTTTACAGGAAATCAAAATACCAAAAGCTGCTAAGAATTGAACAGCAGGAGGATGGAACAGAGTGCTTTATTTGAAATAAGTGATTTTATCTAAAACCACCACCCTCATGTTCTGCTCATCCACTGTTTTTCCCCCAGAAGTTGCCTTAACTTTTTCCTTGGTCCACAGGCCCATCTAGTGAAGCGCTTTGCTCCTTTGATTCCTGCAGGTTTCTTGTGTAGAACTGCTCAGTTCTGGCTTTGTGATCAGGAAGAATCACTCAGGAGTCAGAAAAGAGCTGTGCTTTAGGACCTGATGTCTCAGGATCAGTGGAAGGTTTTGGGGATTCCCAGTGGGTTCCGAACTAAGTGGAAGGACTGAGACATGGGCAGGAGCAGAACTGCACAAGCACCATTTCCCTGTAAAGAGCAATATAAGAAACATATATTTATAGTAAATATGAATTTCCCTTCATTTTTTGGTAACTTTAAATGCAGTCACTTGGACAGCCCAGATGTCTAGGCTTGCATTTTTCATTTTTGAGATTTTCTGAATTTTATTTTTAACAAATTCTGTACATAACTTGAACAAAAACATATAGTCTCTTAAAAATTGGGGTTTTTTTTTGCCATCCCTTCTAGATAATTATGGCTGCTGTAAACAGGTTTAAACATAGTAAGAACATAGTCTGCCAGTGGCAAAGCTTGTGCATTTTACACTTTGGAAAAGCACAGAACTCTCACTTAGGTGATGAATATTTTAGCAGAGGAGCTGGCATTGAGCATGATGATGCTATTTTCTTTTTATACCACTGAGATCTAAAAAAAAAAAATTACTTCACTGTGGTAATTGCAATACAGGTGGTGAAAATCTCTAATGCAGTGTATTTGTTTTGTGGCCACAAAGTATATTTAGGTAAAATTGCTGAAGTGCTTGTGGAAATCTGGTATTAATTTGTGTTACAGAGAGGGTGGGACTCTCCTTCCATTCAGATACACAAAAGATTTCTTGAAAAAAGATTTTCCTGATTTCTGGCCTTTAATGCCTGTGTCAGGCAAGATCTCCCAAGCTGTTCCTTAGTTAAAAATCGTCTGGAATGATGAGCAAATTCACAGGGAAACCAGAAAGCTTATTCGGAAATGAGTCCACATCCATTTCTTTTGGATTTCAGGGGGCGGGGAAGGCTTAAAATCACTGGAATAGTTGCAGATGTAGAAAAATTAATGAAATTGTCGATGCTTCGTTTTGCCACAAAAACTGCAGAAAAATATCCACTGAACTGAAATGAAACAAAAAGCCCAAGTGTTTGAGCCTTCTCCCACAGGGGTGTGATGGGAGGAGGTTCTACAGACAGCGTTTATTGATCATTGATCTGATCATTAACTGGAGTCACTGGGAACTCTGATGAGGTGCTGGAGGCCCAGGATGCCCCAGGTATTAAATACCTGAAGGTAACAGTGCCAATACATCCTTCTGCCTTTGCATGGGAGGTGAATACAGTGCTCAATGTAATGCCAAGGGCTGTGAAAATGAGCTTATTCCTACTTGAAAAAGAAGCCAGTGAAATCCTATTAAAGAGCTAGAAGGCAGCAAGGAGCAGGACACGTTTTGTCTCAGTGGCAATTAAACCCCCACTAAGGAAATTGAAAAGAAATCAACCTTTTAAATTATGAAATTAAATTCCTTTGTACCCCGAGTTTTTTATTTGAAATGTTCAAAATTGGTTTAAAGTTATTTAAAACCCTTGCAAATTAGCCTGTTATAAGAAAGTCTTCTCTGGTATTTTCAAATATACACACCTAGCTTTGTATTCTTCATTATGAGGCTGGTCCACACCTAGTGATCTAAAGAAGTGATTTGTTATCAGTCAGGAAGCTGTTGGATGAAAGGGGATTCAAATATGCTAGTGAGTCTCACTTGCCAGTTTATTTCTGTGGAATCAGCAGAAAAGCTAAAAAGAAGAGCACTTAAGAATTGTCTTATCTGCCTTGCAAGTAAAGTAATTTATTTTTGTTACCCAGGTTTTTTTGTTATCCAGGAAAAGTGTGGAATGGAATAATCAAAGTATGAAGGTCACAGGGAAGTGGAGGGACAAGGAGAGTGTTTTTTGTGCCCTCTCTCCAAACAGAATAATGGACATAAAGTTCTATTGTGTATGGGTGGGTTACTGTTCAGCCACTCTTAAGAAGAATTACTTTTGTTGCATGACAAGTGATGTTCTGGCCTTATTTCATTAGAAGGGCACCATTTTCTGCCATGTTCCCTCCAGTTCTTTGCTGTCCTGAGGTGTTAAGTGGATCCAGGTGTGGGGTGAGGCAAGAGGAAGCAGTTAAACTCCTTATCAAAGCTTCACCTCTGATACCAGGTGGGAAAAAACATGGAGCAAACTTGTTCACTGTGGCAGGATGCCTGAAACACAGGGATGGGAACATGTTGTTCAAAATGCCACACCGGGGTGTTGAGCACTCCTTTTCTGAATTACAGAAATAAATTCCACTTATCCTTTTACAGTTTAGGTCCTGCCTTGGAAACTTTCAGAAGAACTCTTGCCTTTACTCCCTAAGGATAATTTAATGGGATCTCAGCATGGTTGAATTCAGGGTGAAACACAGAACCACTGAGTTTTCTGTTTAGTTTCCAAGGGGGTTTCTGTTCATGCCATTCTGCTGGAGGGTCTTGTTACCTTGCTTATTCTACGGGCTCCTGTTGTATGGCTTAGGTTGTGATGGGTTGTTGTACAGTGGGTTATTTTGATGGCACAAATTGTGCTGGGCACTGCTTGGCATTAAATGGGCCCATTTTCAGGAGGGGACTGCTTAGTAATTTCTGAAGATTGTACTCCTTAAGCAGAACCTGAAAGTTAGATCCTGAAATGCTGACACAACCGTTTCTGAAAGCTGGCCCTAAATAAAAAAGCAGCTGATAAGTCACTGTCTCAGTGAATGGAAATACATCTCCTGACTGATGGATGCTGCAGCAGATTCCACTTGCCTACAGCCAGGGAACTCTTACATCAACAAGAACTCACCTCATTTCATAAAAGGAAGATTTGTGCTTAGAAGAATAAGTGATGCAAGTGCATAAAGGCCCAATCCACTTTCTAGTGCTCTCTGGCTTTTCCTCCTCATGTTTATTATGACATTTTCAGGGCTATTGGGTGTGACTGGACTCACCTTCCCTTCCTCTGCAACCACCTTCCAATTACAGAAATAAGCTGAAGTGTGTAACAGCTCTGGCCTTTTGCTCCCAGCACTCCATTTGTGCTGCAGGGTGTTGTTTTAATAGAATGACTTTGGTGGTCTCAGTTCAGCTCCCAGTGACTGTGCACCCTATTAGAGAGTCACTGTGTACAGACTCAGTGCAGTTGGCAGCCTTTGCTTGAAATAAATCCAGGGCCAAACAGGCATAAAGAATTAATTATTTCTTGCTTCTAGAGAGGGTCCCTTTAGGTCAGGGTTGAAAGCACTGGCAGGCCAGGGTAGGGAAGCTTCCACTCCAGCTGCCTGCATTGGAATTAGTCTGGCCATAAATAGAGGGACTACAGTCTTCAGAACTGCCAACTCCTTAACCTTCATTAGCACAAATATTTGCTCAGGGGGTTATGAATGTTGTCTTTTCAATGTCTACTGGGGTATTTCATCCCTGGAATGATACTGTTCAGGACTAAATACTAGAGGGTTCTTTTTCTTTAGAGGCCATGCAGCAGCATGAGGAAGATGCTGCAATTTTCAGTGATAAGTTTCTGCAGATTTTGCAAAGCGTTCCCTCTTGTCTGTGAGCGAAGGGTTATATGGTAAAGGGGTAGCATGAATTTTTCCTTCATAAAATAGGCAGGAGGCCCACAGGGACTCATAACCTGACTTCAAAAAACTGCTTTCTTAAGCCACTCCTTATGGCAAAGGAGGAATCCCTGGAGAGCTGGGTTGGTTTGCGGTCTTGGCAGGGCTTGCTTCTGGCCCACCAGGTCTGGTGCAAGCACAGGTAGTCCTGGGCATAAATAACTCTGATTTTAATGAAAAAGATTTATGTGGCCATAAAGGAAAAGTTTCCCAGTGAGCCAACCTAAATTCCCAGGCACATGTGTACAGAGAAAAAGTGTCTTTTTTGGAATATTGTGCCACCACAGAAATAATAGAGATGACTATGGGTAGTCTAATGGCAGGAGAAGCATGGGGATTGTCAGAGCATTTTTCAGATTTACTTGATAGACATGGAGAACCTGGCAAGCTTTTAAGTATATAAAATCTTCAGATCTGAAAGACTTCATGTAAAGTGTTTTTTTCCACTTGATCAACATTACAATCAATACGTTCATTTCAGGTCCACCTTCAGAATTATTTTCTTTTAAGAGATCTGCAATCAAAACTTCTATTATTTGTAGTATCAACTGTAATATTCTAGTGTTTCAAGTTAAACCTGCAAAGTGGGTCTGTTTCTGTGGCCTTTTTTTTTCTCTACACTTGAATTATTGTTGAAAACCACTGGTTTTCATTTCTGGTAGGCAGCTCTTTTTAAATGGTTGCAAGAAAAATTTGTATTGTTTTTAGACCAAAATATGTTGCTATTCTTTGGGAAAAAAAAAATGGTTGGGTGGATGTTGTTTATAACTTTTATTAGACTCACTGGCAGGGATTGTTTCCCCAGTTACAGATGATGGGCACTGAAAGGAAGTTGATCTGAAACAAAGATCTTTCCACCTAAATAGGCAGATGGAAAAGAGGGAGTTTAAGTGAATTTCCTTGAGGGACTGCAGGAATTGTGCTCCTGACTTGTATTCCTTGCTCAGAGCAATGGAGCAGCCCTTGAGGCCACAACTGTATCTGAAACACTTCATCTGCAGCTTGTTTTGTCAGCAGCCAGTCACAGTTCCTTTGTATTTTAAGTGTATTTCTGATTAAAAACTCAGATCATAGAAGAAATAACTTTTCCACAAGTGAGCAAAAGCATTTCTGAAAAGCAGAACTTAGGTGTGAATTCTTACTCTCACACACTCAAAATACTTCTTTTCATAAATCATGTGGAATTCCAGCTTAAAATTTGCTGCTTCAGCAAATGCTTTTGCCAGCAAATTCTCTGAGTGAAATTCATTGAAACCAGGCCTAGAGGGGGAGTGCAGCATTTGTGGGCATTTATTTTAAAATTCAGGTGTCCATTGGGCATCACAGGCATTTTTCAAAGGGTCTGTTGCATTCTTACTCAGCTCTTCAGTCCCGTGGAGTTTTATTGCTGAGCACCCAGAGCAGGTTTGTGGGAAGTGCTGCACCCTGTAATGGCAGGGGCTGGCCCTGAAAAATCCCATCCAATTACAGAACTGTCTCATCTTCCAAACCACAGAGCAGCTCCATGGTAAATTCCCAGGGATCCAATTGAGTGTAATTATCAGGTGAGCTGCAAAGACATGTCGTTATTGGGAAGCCCTAGCTATGATATTTACTGTTGGAGTTGCCACAAAAATCAAATACACTCCAGAACTCTGTACTCATTCTCTCAGTGCAAAGTATTGACATTAGTTTTTGTTGTGGGTTTTCTCCCCTAATTCTTTTATTTATCAAGTTCCCATCTCCTATTTCCCTTTGCACCCTTACTGCAGCTGCCCAAAGGAAGGGCTCAGCCTCACAGGAGGGTCATAAACCTTCCATGCCCTCCCTGCTCCCTGCCCTCCACTTCCTTTTAATCCCTTTATTTTTTCTGGTCTGTTGATGATATGACTGTTCAGTGATATTTCCTCAAAATGATGTCCGAGGCTTGTTTTTCCTGTTTGAGGTGTTAGGAGGGTGTTAGGTGACATGGACCTGTTGGAACACCTCTCCTGTGAGGACAGACTGAGGGTTAGGATTGTTCAGCCTGGGGAAGAGAAGGCTCATGGGGCACCTTATTGCAGCCTTTCAGTACTTCAAGGGTTATAAGAAAGGTGGGATTTGCTTTATTTAACCCCAAACCTGTCTCATTTGCCTCTCATCTGTCTGTGGAGTCAGAACCAAAAAGGTCTGTGATGCTGAAGCAGTTTTTGCTTGTGAGACATAAAACTGCCGTGGTAGGAGACTGTTACCCAGCACAGAGAGTGCATTTAATCATCTCTCACAAAACATCCCTCTGACATTGTGTTGGCAAAGCTTTGGTTCTCCAACAAACTCTGTAAGGGTTGAGGGAATTGAGGGATGGAAACGTGGTGTCTGCTTTTAATGTCACGAGTCCAAGAGAGTTTCTCATGACTAGAGGAGTTTATTTCTCTGCCTTAACCATGCAGGGAGAATGCAGGGACTGGATTAGACAGAAATTATTTGAGATGGATTGTAAAAATGCAGGCTTCCCACTTTCACATCCCTTGGTTTCTTCTGCAGTCACAAATGTGGGTTTACTGTTTGTTCATGTCAAATGCAGTTGGTTTAGGGATTTCTGGGAAGCAGTGTTTTGGTTGTGAGAAGTAGCTTTTGACATCCCTGACTTGAGTGGCCTTACTGTGAGAACAATGCTATTTCATTTTCTTCAGACATCTTTATTATCTTTGGAATCACAGAGACCTGGGATGGGTCAGGCTGGGAGGGCCCACAGTGGGGAATCTGGTCCAGTCCCCAGGGCCATCCCAGAGCACATGGCACAGGATTGTGTCCAGATGTGGCTCTGGAATATCTCCAGTGGGGGAGACTCCACACCCTCTCTGGACAGTCTGTTCCAGTGCTTAGTCACTGCACTGCACAGGAAAGAGTTTTTCCCCTCATATTCAGATGAAACTTCCTGGGCTTCAGTTCCTGCCTGTTAAACAACTTTTGAAGATACTAAAACCAGTCATAATTAGAGACTCATTAAGGTGGGAAAAGACCTCTAAGATCACCAAGTCCAGCCTTTGGCTGAGCACTGATGATGGAGTGGCTTGGTGACCAATTCTTGTGTCTACTAAAGCCTGGGGATTTTCCTTGGCTCTCCTTTTGTTGGCGATGTATTTATGAAAACACTTTCTATCTTTCACAAACAACATCAATAAGCAATCTCAGTAATGCTGGAAAACTCTGGCTAAATTAGGCATGTTTTCCATTTTGTGTTTTCTCTTTGACACTCTGCCTACACCACTGATGCCTCATGTCACTGCTTGGCACAGGAATGCACTTTCATTTATCCTTACTCCTAGGAAATGAAGTTTATCACAAGGCCTTTGACCTTGTCTGAGAGGCTGAAAAATTGCTTCAGTTTTAAACTCTGAAAAGTTGTGATAGAACCAAGTAAGTATTTAAATATAATACTTCCCATTGACAACAGATCTTTCCACTCTTGTGGAAATAAAGTGGTGGTTCTGAGCTGAGGGAAGAGATTCCCAGTGATTATTGTATTGTACTGTCCCTCTTGGATCTGAGGGCTCTTGCAACATCATAAATTCCATGCAAAGAGCAATGACTTCTAAATTATCAATCTAAGCTTGCTCAACATTTCATTAAAAAACCCTATTTTGTGGGAATGTGTGTGCAAATGTCATCTTAGAAAAACACATTAGTGCAAAGCCTCTTAGAAAGTACTATTTGTTTAAAAGATTATGTGGTTTTACCTAACATTACTCTGATTCCTTATTACTTCTTAAGCCATTGGCATTAATAAAGCTTGCATGCAAGAGAGAAGACCTGGAAGACAAGAGTCAGGGTCAAAAGTAACATAGCAACCCTCTGAGTACTTATGAAATCTGGCAATTGCCATAATGCAGGGAAAGGAGAGCAGCTGCCAGCAAGGTTTCATAACAGGAGGTGGGCAGGAAAACTCTGTTCATTTTCCTCATGCCATGAAGTTGAAGATAGAAACTCAGTGGCACAAGTTGTACACAAAAAGAGAGCAGTTCCAGTGGGGGGAACACAGACATCCTAAAGCCTGCCCTGTGCTCTCTGCCTTGAGTGACCAGGTGAGGCATCTGCAGTGTGTTGTGTGTCATTCTCATCATGGCACCCTGTCATTTTTAAGGATGTGGGTCACCATCCCATTAGGTTTTTAAATTTGAAGGGAGGACCAAGTTCCTGTTCTTTGGCTCTTTCACTGTTGCAGTGAGTTCAGAAGAAAAGCCCAAGAATTGAACTCAGTGATCCTCGTGGGTCCCTTCCAGCTCAGAACATTCTGTGATGCCCCAAGACCAGCACAGAACATCCCTGTGAATGCCACACAACCCACACCCTGTGGGAACTTCCCAGGTCTGCAAATGATCCCAAATTATGGTAACAACACAGCTAATTAGAAACATACTGTTAAACACACAAAGAACCCAACTTCCTAAGAGCTCAGGCATGCTCAACTCACCCAGTGCAGCACCTGGAGAGTAACACTCCTGTTTGCAGCACAGATTGTGGCTCCTGAAGGTGCAGAGTTTCCCGAGTTCCGCTTTGCTGGGTGTTGATAATGATGGTCCTTGTGCCAGTGGCAAAGGGGAGTGTTCACAGTGTTCCTTTGGGCTGATGTCACCCCACAGGCAGCTGAGGGGACAATGCAGGAGATGAAATCGGGCATTCCCTCAAAACTCTGCTGGAAAACCTGACAGTCATTTCTTCAGCCAGGAGCTTGAGTGATGTGTAAGGAATTGTCACAGGCAACACGGAATAAAAGGGAGTTGCACACTTTTTGCTGGCAAACCTGAATGCTACAGACAATGCCTCCTTCTGTCTCCTGGCCATTCCTGGATTTATTTCTTCACTATCCCACTTTTTTAGTGTTTTCTTGTCATTAAAGCTTTCCAGTGCTATCTTTGAGAATACTTAGAAAATACTTTGGGGACTGGAGTGTAGGGGAAATTCACCCACTCAGGGGGAAATGGCTGTGGATGAATTCCTGCAGAGGCCACGAAAACAGCTGAAGTTTAAAGCAGGATATGGAATGATGGAGTTTGGTTTTTTGGTGGAAGTCCAGCCACAGTGAAAATTTTATTAATTCTAAATACTCACAAAGGTGCACTTTAGGGTTCATCTTCAGGTTTCCATTCCTAGAATGGGAAGATCCTTCTTGAAAAGCACCATTAATATTTAGAATATGTTAGCATAAGGGAGTTTAATTTTTTACATCAGTCTTTCTGCTTTTTCATTAAAAATGTACAATTTTACATGAGCAAAGGGAGAGAATTCCATCTGAGGATTCAGGGGACAGGAAAGGAGAATGATTTAGCTAATGCTTGATTACTGTAAGGAATTATTTTTATTAAAAAATTACAGATGGAGGAGAATAATATTTAAGTCATGGCACATCTTTTTAAGATATCTCACAAGCTGTTTTCTCTCTCCAAAATAAAAATTAAAGCATCTTGAAGTGACCCTTATGCCTTGTATGCATTCTGAGGTAACCTACAAGCCATTCAAATTCCTAAGTGTCCTTTCAGCCACAGAGCTCAACAGAGTTAAGCAACTGTTGCTTAATAAAACACATGTACGCTTTTAATACTTACTCCATAAATGAAGCATTTAAACTTGCAGTATCTCAGAGGAGTTCAAGAGCCTCTCACCAATTCATCAAAACAATTGGTTTGGTTTGTTGACAACCAGGCAGGGGTGTTGATCCTCAGGGCTGGAAAACTGGGAATTCCCATCCTGCTTTCAGGAGTCCAGCTAGGAAATTACAAAAGTAGACATTTTCTTTCCAAGTCTCAGGCAAATCTGTAGGGAAGGGAATCGCAATTTCCTTCTTTTTCTAATTTGTCTCTTATTCCTTCAGCTCCAGAGATGAAGGGTAATGTTTGGATACTGAGCAAAGATTTCCCTTATTGTTGTTTCCTGGAGGATCTGGGGAGTAGCCCCACAGATAAGGTGAGTCAGACCATCAGCTGCTCCACTAAAGCCTTTCCGCAGGGCTTTCCAAACAATCCCTGAATGTGCTGAAATCTAGAAAGACTTTGGAAGCTTTTCTCCCAGGAAAGAGGACCCAGCCAGTGGCAGCACTTACAGTGAGCTGGACAGAGGAGTACTTGGAAACACTGCAGAGGCTCTGGAACAGAAGGGAGAAGAACAGGCTCCCACCATCTCCATGTGTTGTTCACCTTCACTGGTTCCCAGTTCCTTTAGGATTTGCACAGTTCCAAGTGGAGAGCTGAGGGAGCTCTCCAAAAGGAGCGGGCCTTGTCTCGGTGGGAAACCAAAGGGCAGTGTAGGACAATAACTTGTGCAGGAAAGGAGTCAAACATCTTGAATTCCCTTTCCTGACTGTCTCACGATTCCATTAGTTATGAACTGACTTTAGGCAGTAAGTGCATCTTCCACTTTGGCCACTGAGGTTTTTAACTGAGCAGTGCTTTCCAACTGTTGGGTAACACATCCAGTGTTGGAATCCTGTTTGTGCAGAAGCAGAGCAGCTTCCTGTTATTATACAACTTTAAAAGCCCAAGTTTCCCACTATAGACAACTTTAATCTGCTGGCTTGAAATTTAGATTGATTCTGTCTCTAATCTGGTTGCTTTTGTTAGGAGTCTTTTAGGTAAATGTGCAGGGTTCTGTAAATTTAATTGCAGCAGATGTTTCTCTGGGTTTTCTCTCTCTCATTTCACTTTGGATTTTAGTTGTTTTTCCTTGGAAAGGTACATGAAAGGGAAATCCTTGTATAGTCAAATGTTTGTTTTACCATCTAAAGCTTGCAAAGGGTCCTTAGCCTGGGCTGATTTCTTCTTGAAGAGCTGTAATTATTCATGGAAAGGAAAAAAAAAGCCTTTGTCACTAATAGGCTTCTTGGTGCTTCTTGTAACAGTCTTTATTATTCCTTTCTACATAATTTTCTATTGATGAGGTGAAAAAAAGGCTTCCTCTGCTGTTGAGAGAGAAAAGGTAATTGTTCTTTTTTCACATTTACCAATGCTTGTTGCGTTCCTTATGTGTTTAAAGGACAAGGATGCAGAAAATGATGTTATTGATGGCATCACCATGGCAACAGTTCTTTGGAATAATTCATTCTGGCATTGTTATTCTGCACACACAAAAAAAGGGGGACTTTCTTTTAAGCACAAACAGATTGTGCCCCTTTTAAATGCACCCATGAACTTTGCTTTTCTGAAGATTTACAGACTGGTTTGGGGCAGAAAGGATTCTGACATCATTTACCTCTCTGTGTACATCACATTATGGGGGTTAAAAAAAAAACCCACTTTGAAAAAGCCAATGGTTTAAAGAGACACAGTATGGGAAGGATACATAAACATTTCTTTGATCAGAAAGACACAGAAAAACTTGGAAGAATTTTGAAATTTATGAGCTCCAGCACCAGATTCACTAAATAATCAGGAGACAGAGAATGGAGGGGCCAAACACTCTGAGCTTATTAAAGTGGTTATTTAGTTATGACAACAACACTGCTTTTACCCCAAACACTCCACTCAGCGACACAATTTGAGAGGAAACCAAATTATTTGTTCTCAGGGCACTTTGCAAACATATATTTTGGCTTTCATGTTTGGTTTTGCAGTGTCCTCAGGTGTGTAAAGCCTTGCTGTTATTAACATTTAGAAGCTACAGCATTTTCTAAGGCCCACTAAAGTATTATTCTTTCTTGACTCCATTGCAGTTCTGATTTGAATTGCTTTATTTCTCTGATACTGAGCAGTGAAATATAGGTGTGTTTTTATTGAAAAAAGAAGGGAATTTATTGAAATTTGGGCCATGTTTGAAATCCTTTCTTCACCCTGGTGTGCGCCTTCCTTGTTCCCCAAGGGACACAATGTTTCCTGCACACCAGTGATCCTTGAACACATCAACACTTCGCTCCTAAAAATATCTTGTGTTGTGCATGAACGTGGCACTGAAATACACCCCCAGTCTCGTTTGTGAGAGGAACTGTAGTTAATGCAAATACTCTGATAAAGGTTTGGTTCTGAGTGAAAGTAAAAATCAGCTGTTTGCTTGTTGGACAGTACCTTTGACCATTGGCATTTTCTCCTGTCAAAATGTTGAGAAAGCTTTGGGGACTGTAAAATGGATAAATGTCGATGTTCCTTCACATTCAGCTGCAGCAACCCCTGAAAATGTCCTGTGTCATTTTGCTGATTAATCCTACAAGGGATTTTCTGCTGATGTGAAAAAGAAAATAGGAAAGATTCTGGTGCATGTCTGGAACTTTTTCCAGCCATCAGCACCTACAAGTGTCTTTACATGTTGTGCTCATAGTAATAAAACAACCTTGCTGGAATAGCAAAGTTGGGATCAGATTTCTTCAGGTTTGGGGGTGTTCTGCCTTAGGAAACCAGTGCTGGAAGGCAAGGCCACAAGAGACTCTGACTTCTCTGAAAAAGAATTTGAGAGTTGTGAGAATATGGTGTGTTTGAAAAAGAGCCCTAGAAACATTTATCTTTAAAATATTTTATTAGAAATATTTCTGGAAGCCAAGTGTGTCTCGTGCCAGTGGTGCAGATTTCAGAAGAAGGAAAAAGATGTAAGATTTTAGGTTTCTTGTTTGTTGTTTTGTTATCCTGTGTTCCCAAATCTTGCCTTCTCTTTATACAATTGCTGCTGGAATGATTTTATTTTTGCTTAGACCTGGTTCATGAAACACCAAGGAAAAGCTGTCTTTTCAGTTACATTATTTATTTATGTTTGTGCAAAGTGTCTTCTGAGATCATTTTGTCTTTTTACTGGAGACCTAATGCTCCATCTTTGTGAGAAGTTTCACTTGATAGAGGTGGTGAATATTTGATTAAATACTGTATTTTCCTGTGACCGGGGAGGGAAGAAACATTTTGTTGCCGTTGTCTGCTCTAATGCTCTGCAATTTTCCCATGTTATGAACAGGTACCTTTTTATCCCTAGAAAGAGACATTTTAGAGAAGAGTTAGACAGGTTTTCATAGCTTTACTAGGAAAGGCCCAAAGACCTCATAAAAATATTTTTAAAAGCCCTGCAAGTTTCTTACTCTTGTGACAACTCAGGATTTCTCTGGATTTCTTGAGCTCCTGCTGTGGTGAATGTTTGGAGATCATTGTGTGGCAACGACTCTGCAAACACCAACCTCTTCTTTTGCTTTGCTTTGCTGTTTAAAGAATTGTTATTGAAAGATGAAGCAAAATGAAAAGCAGATTGTAGTTTTGACTGGGTTTTGTTTCACTTCCCTTTCTTGTCCTTATCTGTCTCTTCCCTTCCCACTCAATTCCCTTTGTGTGGAATCAGGAGCCAAGTAGACCCTGGCACAAACTGTCCCTCTTGATGCAACAAGTTTTCTGGGCTACCTTGCTGAATTTTTGTTGGAGGTAACCCCTGTCTGTGTGTGAGGAGGGAATGACACTATTCCATAGGGGCTCAGGGAGCAGCCTGAGACTGCAGAACTTCTTTCACGTGTTCCACCAAAAAGCCATCACACAATCTCAAGGTGGGTTGGATGGATTTCAGCCAGGCTTTTTTGTTCTCCTCTTGGTCTCATGGCAATTGTTGACATTTTCTGGCCTTTTGGAACCCGTTTCTTTTCCCTACTTCCGTGATTTTTCTGCTGTGTTATACTTTGTCCATTCATTCTCATCTTTCACTTCATCTCTCTCTCCTCTTTTCTGGAGTCACAGCACCTTTGCAGAATTGCAGATCGTTGCTCTCCCTGGCAGAACAAAGTTCCATTCCTGACAGGTGCCCATTTCTAGATCCTGACACAGAGCCCTGTCCATGGCTGGGTGACACACGTGGTTTTCTGGCCTGGCAGAGACCAGCCTGCTGAAGATGCTGATCTAAACTGAAAACACATGTAATTGCTAAACAAACTTGGAGTTGTGTATTCTATAATACACCAGCAGCTGTTTTGTGGTATGATGTCCAGCATTTCTCCAGACAACCCACTTAATAGTGTGGAATTCTGTTCGCTTGGCTCAGTTTGCCTGCTTTATTTGTTTGCTTTTTAACCTCTATTGGCTGAGTTGTAATCACTGAAACAACTGCATTTTCCTAAAGCTTTAGGCAAAACCAAGCAACTTATTTCAGGAGTGAAGGAGGAAAGTTTTCTGTTCATTCTGTTGACAACTCAAAAACCATCAGACCATGGCACAGATTAATTATTATCATTCCAGCATCCCCAGTGCCAGGTTTCCCACTCAGCTCTGAAGGTCTGTTCATGGATGCTCAGGGATCAGCTCAGGAAGGGGCTCTGCCTCAAAAAATTAGTTTCATCCTTCATTTTCTTGCTGGAGAGAGCAAATTTTGAGAGGGGTTTTGCCCTCCAGCAGGGACATTAAAGCAACTTGGGCTCTCACTGGAGAGCCAAACTCACCCAGACGTTCTTCCCACCCCAGAATCTTTATTAGTGATCCAGAAATGTCCACAAGGTCTCATGCAATCTGTGCAGCATTCCAGGCTGTTGGGAAACAGTCCTGTGCCTTGAAAGGCCCTAAGATCTGACCACTATTTGTATGTCTTTGTTGACTCTAATTGTTGATTTTCTTCCCTCTGGAGCTGCACACGAGATGTTGGGGTTGGGAGCCAAAGCAGGGGCACTCAGGTGTGGGAGCTCCTTTCCACAAGGCAGGCAAACAATTAACAGTCTGAGTTTTATATGACAAAAAATCAGATGCATAATGTAACATTTGGCTTCTAACAGCCAGCTCACATTTCCACTAACACCATGTTCCTGTCTCCATCAGAAACTCAGGGACTTTTGGTTGGCTTCCACTCCTCCCAGAGAAAGAACTTGTCAGTTTTCTAAATTTCTTGGTCAGTGACCAGTGTTTTATTGGAGTGCTGTGGTTTCCCACACAATTTTTAAAAAGAAAACAAAACCAAAATAAAAAAATGCCACTGTGTTAATAGTTTAGTATTTGCATTCTTTCCTCTCTCTGAGGATACATTCCTCTCTTCCCAGCACCAGGCATGGAGAGAAGGACCATGAGTGTACAGCTTACATTTAGTCTCTTTTACCTCTTCTGGAAGTTACTGGCACAGAATCAAATAATTTGTGGGTGAGATATTAATTTAATAAATCACATCTATGACTTTTTAAATGATTTTTTAGAAGGTACACTTTTTTTTGTATCTTGTGTATGGTGCAGCTGTGATAAGAGGTTTCACTGTGTACCTGAAATGAACTGACCAACAAAAGTGAAAATCTGATTGTGTAGCTTTGAGGACTGAGGGTAAATGATGTATCTATGGGTTCGGTTGAAGATTAATGATTAATAATTAACAAATAGCAGCAGCAGTATAAACACAAAGTGAAATCATGACAACTTGGAGGATAATCTGAGCATGTCTGATGAACCACAGGGTAAAAGAATGGCTGAAGTCTGAATGAAGATGAGAACAGGCAGCATTAATGAAAACTAAAGGCTGAGCAGTACATTAGTTGTCACAGTCAGCCTGATTGAAGCACTTTCAGAGCCATTGAGCTGAAAACATTTTTAGAGCATAACACAATGGAGGGGTCATTGTATGAGAGTGAACATTTTGCAGAACAGCACCATTAGGAGATTTGGGATCACTGGAAGGCAGACTGGATTAATGGAGTGGACTCACCCAAATCTCTCCTAGGCCAGGAACAAAACTGAGGGTGGACTGGGGGGGCACAGAAGAGTCTCTGCCACTGTCCCGTGAACAGTCTTTGGGAGCTGAAACTCAGAACAAAAATCCAGGAATGCAGAAGGAGAGAGTTTCTCAAGTCATCTCTAAAATGCTGAGAGAGGATTTAGTTTAATTAGATGAGTGTTTTCCTTTCTGAAGGGCCATTTCCCTTCCTGTTTATGGCTTTGGATTCTGCTTTGCTGTCTGTAAGGTGAATTTGCTGAGAATGTGTCTGTGTCCCAAAAGTTTATTTTACTGTCTGCCAGCACTGCCAGAGAGAACACACACCATTCTTGTGCTGGCTTTAGGGATTACCTGGAGGAACGTGGAATTAAGGTACTGCATTTATTAACAGTTAATATGTAAAACCTAGAACCTAAGGAGTGATTTTTTGGTGTACAGACTCCTCTTGACTTTCATTTGGGAATTAGAGTTTTTCACTTGACTCACAGTCCCATCCGTTCTGGACACACAGATCCCTGCAAAAATCAAGAGAAAGAGCTGGGAACAAGTCCTTGTCTTCCAAACCTGAGTGATGCTGAGGAGAACACTGGGCAAGGTTATTTTATTGCTGAAAAAAGTAAAATTTGGAATGATTACAACTATTTTCAAATTAACACAGATGTGTTTAGATTACATTTTTTAGCAAGGTGAAATATTTATTTGCTACATTCTTCTTTCAATATTTTTTGCAGGCTAAAAAGGTTTTGTTTAGGAATATTTTGCAATTGAGTAATTTGGAATGTTTTGAATTTAGTTTTTAGAGATTTTGAAAAATACTGAAATAAAAATGAGAATTTTTGTTGTGCCTGAGTTCCTGCCCTTGCCTGAAAAAAATTGTCTTTCATTTCACCAGAAAAAAACTTAGATATTTTCTAAACCCCTGAAAAATCACTTGCTTCATTACACTCGTGGGCCATGAAATATCTCCTTTCATCTCTGTAATTCCTCTGCTCTCCCTGCCCCAGCACTGGGACTCAATCAGCCATGTGTTATCTTTCCCAGCTCCTTTTCTGAGCAGAGCAGAGTGCACAGGAATGCAGTTTGACAAACACATTGTGTCTGAAAGCCTTTGTTGGGAGAAGTGGAGAGAAAGAGATTAGAAAATGCCTCCAAACCTCCACTAAGGCCCTTCCCAGGTTTCTTGTATCTGTTCAGCCAAACAAAACGTTCCTACCTCACTTTGATGTGGAGGGTGCTGTGTTGGAGCCCCCAAGAGCAGCTGCTGGCCAGGCTGCACTTGGCAAGGAGTGACTTCTTTTGTGGAAAGTTTTTAGAGGGGAATTCAGAAGAAATCAATGTATTTGTGGTGTATCGTGTTGGTTCCACAGGCAGGGAGATTTAAGGTCCTGCTGGGTTTTGTAGGACTGGTGATGTGAGTTTTTCATTTATTATATTCATTTATTTCTCGTTTCTCTGCTGACACAAACCTTCCAGAGGTGAAGTGGAGCAGTGCAAATAACTCCTTGGAGCTCTTAACTTCTGCCAACCTGAGGGAACCTCGGGCTTCGGGCAGCGTTTCCTCCTCAAAGTTTTGTACACAAAAGCGCCACATTTACTTCCAGCCCACTGTCACTGGAGGTTTAAGCTGAACATTTTACCCTGGAGTTGTTTCTGGAGAAATGAGCCCAGAAAAGGTGGGAGTTGACATGTTGCAAAGTGTCAAGTGAGCTGCTGAGTCCCCCACTGATGTTGCTCCCAGCAGTTTTGGGGAGTAAATGGTGTTTTCGCGGTAGCAGACTTCCCTGTGAGTTCCCTGTCAGTGTCCTCTGAGGGAATTTGTCTCTCCTTTCCAGGTCAGATATCCAAGGGGAAGTCTGGGAAGGCTTTGTAATGCAAATGTAGCCTAGCCTTGTTCACACAAGGAATGTTAGGTCTGACCCACAAGGACTGAGTTCAAGATTTCTGTGAAGATGTGGGATTTGAATTGAGGCTGCAATGAAAGGCTCTGAGGTGCATTCAGTGTCTAAATCACTTCCATGGTTTAGAAAGCTAAAATTGGCATTACGATGGTTAAAAGATGCTGTTCCTTGGCATAAAGGTTAAAGGAATCCAGCCACGGCACTGGGATGTTTGGGGAAGAGCTGTTTTGTTTAATAAAGAAAAAAGTGGTGGTAGGGTTGCTGAGGATGATGAATGACAGACAATTGAGATATTTGACAAATAGCAAAGAAACAGATCTAAGCAAAAATTCTCAGTTGTAATATTTGGTTGTTTTTTTGCATCAGAAAATACAAAGCATATCAATGTCCAAACAAAAATACACCAGACAGTAACAGCCATTGATTCATACAAGGAAAAAACAACAGTGAGCTCAGTTTTTCAACTCTGATAACAGACAACTTCCTGGAGTTTCCTGTAAATCCGTGGTATTTTCATGAAAGTTTAGAATATAGATACAGAACAGGGAAATCACAAGTTGTAGATGATACATCTCTTTCCAGCTGTGCTTTTTTGCCTTGTGGAACACAGCCCAGATGCAAAATATAATGCAAGTTAAAATCACTGGAAGACTGGATATGCATAATTATTCTGTCACTTGATTCCAACACTAACATTTTCCATTTTTCTCTCTTTTTTTTCCCCAGAGGGTATGAACTGTATGAACAAAGATCATGGGTGCGCACACATCTGCCGAGAGACACCCAAAGGTGGGGTGGCCTGTGAGTGTAGGCCTGGCTTTGAACTTGCCAAAAACCAGAAGGACTGCAAATGTAGGTAGATGAAGATTAAATTTCCAATGCCCCCAAATGTCTTGTTTTCCTCCCTGTTGTTATGTTCCAGAAGAAGTTAACTTCGTTTTGGCCAAGGGTGATTTGCAGTGTCCATGATGGGGGATCTCTGCTGTAAAAGGTGGATTTGGGGATGGGTGAGAGGGATTGAATGACAGATTGTTGGCAGTGGCTCTGTTAGAAAAATGGGAACAGCTCTTCTACCTTCTTATGAATGCAGGAAAGGGAAGGATCAGTTTAATCTGGACTTTCCTTGTAAAACAACACAAAAAAGCAGCATGGATTCTGGCTTGCTGTATTTTGAAGATCCGTAATGATAGATACATTAATGAGTCTACTGATGGATTTAATGATAAACCCACTAAAGTTATCAAATGAAAAAAAGGAAGTGCAATAAAACAACATGAAACGTGTTTGGTGCTTTGCATAGGGCCAGTATTTCTGAGACAGTCTTAAACTCCCATTTTTTTCCTTCCTGAGATCTCCACTGTGTAAACACACTTAGTTTATGTTGGTCCCCAAGTACAGAGTCAAAAGAATGACTCTGAATAGCACCAAGAAATGCCACAGGATATTGTACAGCCTGATTTCTGCTCAGTACTAAGAGGCTGCACAGGGCCAAAGGCAAAGGCACAGAGAAAAATTGCCCTTATGGTAATTTCCATTCTCAGTGTTTATTAGAAGGGAACATTGTGTGCTGTTAATTGCAGTGCAGCATCAGCTCTATCGCTGGAGTGGGAGAGGATGTTTATTTAGGTTGTTTGTTTCCTCAAATTGTATATTCTTTGGGAGTTTCAGTATCTTTTTTCATAGTGAGCTGGTGACAGGAGGATTAGAGCCTTTTCTGGAACATTGTTTCTAAATGCCCTAAGTCCTAATAGAGCGAAAAACTTCCATTTGTTCTGTGCCTTGTGGTGTTCAGATTGTAGCTGGAAGTACAATGAACTTTTGAGGAGGATGTTGAGTTTTTCAAGGCTGCACAGCTTACTTTGTAATATCAAAGTGCTTTGTAGGCATTGGCGATGTGCTTCCAAAACATTCTTGGCAAGTTAAAAAAAGGCACTGGCTTGCCTGCCTTACAAATGGGAAATGAATATTAAGATGCCAAAGTCATTTAGTAGTGACAGGTGAGTAACAAGAAACACCCAGGACTCAGCTCAGCACTTCAGAATGATCCAGCCAAGCTCCTGGTGGCTCCAGCTGTAGTTGCAAATCCCTCAGAGAAAGGAATATCACTTCTAACAGAAGGGATTCAAGTGACTTGCCAAGCCCTAAGTGGGAATTCCACGGTGAAGGCAGAGTTTTTAGTGCTTTATTCACTGTCTGAACCAGGCCATTCTCTCTTGACAGTCCATCTCACTCTGCAGCAAAGGAGAAAAGATTCCCAGCTGTTTCCACAGCCCTGACTTCCCTCATTTCCCTGTGCGCTAATTGAGACAGGAGTGTTTCCTGCACTGCTCCTTAAGGGCAGAGATCACTGATACAACAGGGCTGTGCACAACAAGTCTGGTGTTCTGTAGCTCAGAAGTGCTGAAGTGGTTTCTCAGTGTAAATTTTAAGGCTGCAGTTTCTCAGTTGCCCAACATGCTCAGAAAACACTGGAGGATTGAGACTAAAAGGGACTTCAGGAGGTCATCTAGAAATGCACCAAGCAGAATCCTGCAGATCCATCCCTAATTCCTCAGATGAGCTGCATCCTTTAGATCCAAAGCATCAATAAAATTCAGCTCCTGGTAGTTTGCTGATACTTCTGTGAGCTACTTTAATGCCTTCTATTGGAAGAATAATACTGTGCTTTGTCAGAGATACTTGCTGGCAGCAGAAAGAAAAGACTTCAGAGTAGTGAATTTGATTCCAGCTTTTATGGGGAAAATCCAATATTTTACCTCCTCTTTCTGCATCTGTGTCCGTGGTAGAGTTTAAGGTCCTCTTCCTGAGCACGACTGCATTAGAAATTTCTGATAAACTGATGCTTTTTTCCCTCAAATATGAACAAAACTTTTTCTGTTCATCTCTTTATGAGCTGGAAGTCCAAAAAGTAAGAGGAAACCTAATGCAGATAACACATATCTGCAACCTAAAGCAAGTAAAAGCTGAATCTTTTAATGAAAAATGCTGGATAACCCCAAGTAGAGCTATTTCTACCTGCCCCCTTTGATAATAATGATTTAAGGGAACAGGAAGGCTGAGTAATTCTAAAAATCCTGTCTAGGATATTTACAGTAAAATGCCATCCTACCTAGTGCCAAGTGAAAGCTCTGCAGCTCCTGTGTTCTCATGCAGCTTTTTGCTGTTAATACAAAGATCTTCAGGGTGTTAAAAATGTAAAGCCACACTAGAACAAATAATATAAGTAATATTGCACGCACAGCTTTACCACATAAAAAGATGTGTCTATATATTAATATAAATTACATATTTAATGGCCAATTTAGTTAAAAAACAGTGCAGTTTTTAGTTTATCAACATGCCATGTCTGGACTGGTCCATCAGTATTCCTGTGGGTTTAAGCACATGCAGAGCTGTGTCTCAGGAGTGTTCAGCTCAGTCAGACTGAAGAGATGCTGCTGATACAGTTTGGGCAGGTGGACAATTAGGGACTTATTAGTTGTACTAAAGGAAAGAGCCCATTAATGCATTTTGATTCCATTTAAGACATAGAAATGCAGTGTCAAAAGCTGTGGTGCAGTGTGGGGATAAGGATGTCTGAGTTCTAACAGAAGTGGATATTCTTTGGTTAAAAAAATACTATTTTCCATCTGTTTTATTGTGACATGATTTATAATATTTTAAGGTGATCTGTGTCTGTCAGAATTTGCTATTTTGCCTCTTTTTGTTTGTCTCTTTGATGTCATAAACTCTGAATGAGCATAGCTGCAGATCCCAAATTTATCAGTAGTAATTTCTCAAAGAACACTGTGAACTTTCATTAATATCAGAGATTTCTCATTAATATTGCTTTAATTCTTTCTGACAAAAATGGAGTAGATCTGGATGTCCATTTGCTTTTAAATAATTACAATTTGCTCCCTCTAAGCAAGAGAAACTTCTCACTGTGTCAGTGCCACGGAATTAGGGCTGGAGGAAAATTGAAATGACACTTTTCACACTGGATTTTGTACCAATTTCACCTGCAGAGCTGTCAAGCTCCAGAATTTTGGCTCGAGTTGCTTAAAATAAATAAATAAATTGTAGTCTAGACAGAAATTCAAATCCTTCAAAAACATGATTCACTACTGTTTGTAGGAGACAGGAAAAGGAACTGACCCACATCTGTGTTCATTGACTGGGCAGAACAGAAACCAGTAACTTTGAGATGCAGGGAAAGTGTAAGAGAGGTGTGTGATTCTGCAGGGTTTACTAGAAAGGCCATCAGGCTCCAATTTTTCACAGACCAATACAGTAAGGAAAAGTTCCTCGTATTTATGTCAGTCAGAGCTGGCATGTTAAGATCTTTTCATCCCTGCCAACAGAGGCATTCAGCAAGGAATGCCAAAAATAACCACTGCAGCCAAGTTTTTTTAGAAATATGAGCTTTGTTGCTGGTTGCACTTTAAAATCCTGGGTAAAAATAGTGTTGGCTGGAAATGCATTCAAGCATCTGGCACAAACAGCACCTTTAAGTTAATTTGTGGTGGCATTTGCAATCTAGTGAGGAGAGAAACATGGAATGAACCTCCACATGGTCCTAGAGGCAGATGGGGTCAAAGAAGGGAGGAGAGGCAGAGGGAAATCACCTTGGATGAGCACAAATCAAACAGTGAGCAGCGAGAAGGGGATAAGGACAGGAAGAGTGCTGATTTTCCAGCAGGACTTCATTGGAAAGGTGGGAGGTTTAAGAATAGAGAGTGGATATAAAGTTGTGTTTGTTTTGCATCAGAAACTGGAGGGAAAGAAATGTTGCTTCCATGATTTGTTTCAGATATTTTTTTTTTCACAAAAATAAATTATTAGGTTGTCATTCCCTTTCTATCCTTGAACAGCACAAGGCTTTTATTCCAAGTGTACAATGTGAAGGCCCAAGGGATGTTTGCACCTGCAGTGGCCTCAGATCTGTCCTCATTTGAGAGATGGACAATTCCAGCCTCCAGGGACTGCAGCTGGAAACTCCTGGTTCCCATGCTGGCAGGAGGTTTCAGTGGGAATTCTGCTGGATGTGCTGTGGTGGGTGTCCCTCAGTTGCCTTTTTTAGAACTGCCCCATTCGAAGCTGAATATTTGAGTGAATCCTGAGGGTGACATGACTGCTCAGCACTGAGGCAGAGGTGGGAAATTTCCTTTCTGGTTCCTGGGACTGAAAATTCCAGTCTACTCCATTTTCAGAAGGGAGCATTAAAGCAGGGTCACGGAGTTCAGAGGGAAAACACATGATCTTAACCCTTTTGCATGAGAACCTCTGTTCAGAGTTAGAGACTTGATTTTCAAACCCCGTTAACCATTATCTTGGGTTTACTGTGCACTGCAGTTTTCTATCCTGGATCTTTTATAAAAACTCCAGAAGGAAAATTCTGCTAAGGCCAACGTGAGGAAGTTCTTTCTGATTAGTAGGAGTCAGTATTTGAATTAGTGCAGTCAGCATTTAAATTCCTGTAACATTTCAAAACAAACAAAAAAACGAAGAGGAAGCCAAAGAGAGTTACTTGGAAATCTCCATGTGTGTTGGTAGACTGTTAATTTGTTCACGCCCTAGACACCATGGACATGAAGCATGTAGCTTTTAGGAAGAGATGGAATGAGCTGACCACACATATTAAAATTATTAATACAAATAGACTGGGCAAAACGTGGCACATGCTGTTATTCTTGTTTCTACACCACATAGGTTGATGCTGGGGGACAAGACAGACATGAGGGAGGGGAGGGCAACAAGGAGAAACAGGAGATAACTGCAGACAAAAACGTTGTGTTGTGCGTTCTGAAAGGCCCTCCAGACTAATTGGTTTCGTTGTCATTTTATTTGTATATACATATATACACATTGCTTTGGGGCTTAACTAGTAACGTGTAACTATGGGAACGGAGGCTGCCAGCACACGTGCGACGACACGGACACGGGCCCCGTGTGCGGCTGCCACCAGAAGTACGCCCTGCACTCGGACGGCCGCACCTGCATCGGTGAGTACCCCCCAGGCCCTGCCCTGTGCCCCCGACAGCCGCGTGGGGGGGTGCAGGTGAGCGTGGGGCCACCCAAGGGTGCAGCGCCTGCCCCCAGGCAGGTGTGGGGCAGCAGGGCCGGCGGCTGCAGCCGCGCTCGCACCGGGCACAGAGAGAGGAGCGCTGGCGCGTGGCTTGTCCAAACGGTTTGGAAATGAAGCGGCCCCTTTGTTACTCACTTGTAACTTTTGTTTCTGTCCGTAACTCTGTTAATGTTGGGAGGTAAAAAGGTGTAGAACGTCGTTTTGAGTGAGAGTTCAGCTCTGTGTTCACTTCCCTGGGTCATAAGCAAGGTTAGGAAAAGGATCTTCTTTTCTAAGCTCTTACCAGGGAAAACCAATCATCAGGTCGCGTTTTCTTCCCTGTTGTATGTTTGATGAGTCTAAAAATCACAACACTTGTAGTGAATAAGTTTTCCTACAGAATGTCGGTAGGAGGAAGCTGTTCAAGACATGGAGCATCTTGGGAGATGCTGTGCAAACATTTAGGATTATAAAATGTGTTACTTGCTTAATACCATTTCTTTCCACTCTGCTTTTTAAAAAAGAAAAATAATAATAAAGGATATTTTTGTATAGTGAAAGTTAACATTTGAGAAGTCTTACTGACAGATCAGAACCTAAAATCCATACTGATTTTTATTGGTGAGGGCCTTGAGGGCAGGTTTTATTGAATGGATAATTGCGCTATTTATTATTGTTCACTAATATCCTCGGATTGATGTTTTATTTTGTCCAGCATGTAAAAGATTATTTTAAAAGCTGTGTACACTGCACCTGTATTTTACTTTTTTTCCCCCCATTTTTGTAATGTAATACATACAACTCCATGTTACATTCCTTGGTCTTGTGATGTAAGTCACATATTACTGCCTGTGCTGATTTTCATCCCTCTAAATAGTTCTTTCTCTTAGAATACTTCTGATTTTTTATTTATTTTTTACATTTTTATTCCTGCTTTCTGGTGATGGTTCCTGATTGCCTGTCTTGTCTGATAACTGACGTTTATTAATTATTTACAGAGAAAAAAACAAAAACAAAAACAGAAACAAAACTCAAACAAAAGCCTCTATTGCAGCCTGATCCCATCTAGAACTTGTTCAAAACAAAACAAAACTTCTCCTTACCACTCAACCATGTAGTGTTGCCACAAATAAAACCTGCCAGCCTCCTCCTCCTCCTCCCTTCAGTGATCCCAGTGTTTGCTGTCTTCAGTGGTGTGTCTTTTCCAGGCATCACTGCAAGAATGCAAACTCCTGCAATGCCAGATAAATCCCTGTTGACCCCTTGTCTAACATATTTTGTCTTCGTTTGCTTGGCTTAACCTTATATATATTTTTTTTGTGTTTGCTGCATGTGAAAGTCCCCACTTGCATTTTTGGTTTGGTTTCCCTAATCAGCATTTCCCTCTTTACTCTAAATCACTTGATTTACCCAGCTGCTGCTTCTCCATCACTCTCCTGTATCAGAAACCTTTAATTGGACTTCACCTACTGATCATCTCTTCCCACACTTGTGACTGTTTCTGTGTATTTCTAACGCAGCCTAACCAAAGTCCTCATGCTGTATGAAACTCTTACATGTAGGAGAGCAGAGACTACCTGCTAAAATGACTTGGATGACATCATCTTGCTGACTGCATGCTTTTCAAATCACTAAACCCTCTTCTTGCAACATCTTTCCTAGCATTGAATGTTTAGCTAGTAGTGTTTCATAGACAAGCAGGCAACCAGCACTGCCCAAATTGATCTTTTTTTGTGTTTGTTTGTTTATTTTTGGTGTTGTTTTTTGTTTCATTTGCATGCTGTTGTTTGGTTTCTCTTCTCTGATGTGTCAGTGTGTACAAGACTATGGTGCATCCATCACCGGACTCTTCCTGCTCTCTCTGTCTTAGTCTTAGCCTTCTGCCTGCCACCTTCGGCTCCTGGTGCCACCATTAGCCTGAATCACAGTTTGTCTTTGGTAGTTTGTCTAATTAGCCCTCCTGAATTTTAATTTTCCTCATTAACACCTCTCTGGGGCACTCATGGTCACCTGTCTTCTTCTCCAGTAGGAATCCAGCTTCCTGTATGTGGTTAATTACTTCAGAGTTGACCATTCCTCCTCCTCCTCCTCCTCCTCCTCCCCCCCCTCTTTTCTTCCTCCTCTCCCTAAACACCCTTTAATTTTTTTCCTGGGGTCTCAAAGGGAATTAACTCTCTAACGGGGGTTTAGTGCTTTCATGCCTTGCTTCTTGGCTTTGGCTGTGCCATGCCAAGAAACTGTCTGAGGCAGCGGAAAATTGGGCTTGTGATTAACCAACTGCTCCATGTTTGTCCCTTACTTGTGTTTTAGAGAAGGATGAGGCTGCAATTGAGAGTTCTGAGTACAATGCCACGTCAGTAGCTGATGTGGACAAGCGGGTGAAACGGCGGCTACTTATGGGTAACACTTTTCTTCCACTTCCTTTGTTGTGCTCTCACTTTTGTCTGTTTGTGTGGGGGGGAGGTTCTCTTTTGGTCTCGTTTGGTTTTGGTCTCCTTTGGTTTTGGTTTGGCTTGTTTTGTTGGTTTGTTTGTTTGTTTTTAACCTGACTTCATCTGTGTGGAAAGATCACCAATTTTGTTAAGTTCTCATCTGTTGTACGACTTCATTTCTTGGTTTGAAACTTTTTTTCCCCCTAATGCTGCAGCTTTAATGTTCAATTTCCTCTGCATAGAGAGAAGCTTTTGCCATTAACCTTACTTACCTCGTGCAAGCTCCTTTTTACATGTGATTTGTGTGTTTGTGTGTATGTGTTGCTGTAGGATTCCTGAAAAACCTCCTGTTGCAGACCTGCCTATTGACTTAAAAGTGGATGATGATGATGATGATGATATAAACCAATGTTCAATTACATACGTGGTGTTAAATCAACAACTGCCTAATTAAAATTTCCTGAAGTTTTGATTGAAATGTAAATGTTAGAACTGGAAATTAATTTCTTTCTTTGTGCAGCTATTTTAGTAAACACTGACAGATCTTTCCCTAGTGACTAGTAAGCTTCTAGTATGTTCTTCTTTCAAGACTGGAGCATGGCTTGTTTCTCTGTGTTGCTGGAGCCTGAGAGTGGAAGGGACTATGGAGTGCAGTGAACAATGAAGACAATTCTTTAGCTCTCAGTTAACCCACTGCACACCCTCGTGCTTATCTTCCTCTTGTTGCATTTTTGGCTGGTAGTGACAGTGGCCTTTTGGGAACAGAAAGGGGAGAGTGGCTGGACCTCTACCAGGCTCTTTCCACGGGACAAAGAGCATAGAACAAGCTGTCTGGTGTTTCTCAGGTGGTTTATTGCTCTGTGTTTTCCATTCTGATGCCCTGCTCACCACATACGCAATTATTTCCACTGAGTTTTAGACATACTGAGTGTTGGTGAGATGTACCCAATGGACAGTTACCAGGACAGGGATTCCCTTACCCACAGAAGGGATTCTGGCAGGACAAGATTCTGCTCCCTTCCCTCTGGGTTTCTGTTTCATTTCCTAAAAGCCAGAGTGTCCTGCTGGCCTTTGGCAAGCTCAGCTCCGGCTGTGTCACTTTGAATCTTTAGTTGTTTGCTGGGCTGATAGTTGATGTAGGTGACAATATTTATGAAGTTTCCCTATCATCTGTGTCTTGTCACTGATGACAAACCACCCACTTGGCAGCAAAACAACCCCTCTGTAATGGTATTAAATGACAATATTGAGGTGGAATATTTTCCCTCAAGTGAAAACCTGGCCTGTCCCTTTGGTTTTAGATAATCCATGATTGTTAATTTGCAATTAGTTTGCAGGCCTGGCAGGTGACCAGTATCAGTTTATTATTTAATATCCACTATTTCAAATAAGGTTCCAAAAGCTAGGAGCCAGCTCAGCTTGCTTTGTAACACTTTCAGCTATCATTTCGACAAAGCCCATACTCTCCCAAGAAATCAGGGGAAAAAAATGTGCCAAGAGGCCTCTAGACCACTGAAAAATGCAGCCCTGTAGGTCTAAATAGTGAGTTTGCCCAGCCACAAATGGTGTGTTCAACACAGTTTAGAGGTACTGGGCAACATAGTGCTCTGTGTTGATGCCTCCCTCTCTGATACAAGTAATTATCCAACCTGAAAATAAGCTCACACTGCTTACAAGAGTCCAGCAAATAGCATTACAAAGTTTAGCATTCAAAAGATTAGCAACAGCCTTCTTAATTACACCAGGTCTGCAAGTTCCAGGCTGAACATAGACTCTGGAAATAGTTTGGGGAGGTAGTTTAAAATCCAGGTTGCAAAAGACATTGTTGAACTCTTCATCACCTCCTGTATTAGCAGGTATCAGCTGAGAGCTGGGAGTTTATGGATATGCTGGGTTTGAACCACTGACTGCTTAGAAAAATATTAACCAGAGCAGAAAAGAATTTAATTAGTGAGTGAGAGATGAGTGGGTGGCTTATTACTTAGGGACTTCTCTACTTGTTTATTTCTACTGATTTCTGGTTCTCAGAAACTTTTTTCCTAATGGAGTCTCACTCATTTCCATGAGATTTCCAGGTGTCCTCAGATGTTTTCTAAACAACTATTTTAGAAAGTAGAGAAGGGCTCCTCAGGAGACTTTTTTCCCCAGCTTTTCTTAATGGACAGTGATTTTTTGGACCCTCCTGCAGACAGTCCTGGGAGAGTGGGAAAAGTAGATGACTTTATGTAATTATAGTAGTCTGATGAAAGATGCTTTCGGCTGCAAGCCCTGAGATGATAATTTCTAGTCCTCCCTGTCATTTACTGCATGGTATTGAAATGGCTGTGATCTGTACAACCCCTTTTGTCATAATGTTTGGAAAGAGCCATGGCCAGTGTGTAGGTTGGGAAGGACATTCATCCTGCAGGAGTGCAGACAGCCAAGCATTATCTGTAAGGTACATTTTATATCCCCCTTGTTCCAGAACACCTTACATTTCCTATAAACTAGTAGGGCACAACCAGTGCCTTCAGGTCTTCTAAAACATCTGGTATAGTTTATATATATAGCTTAGACTTGCAGTTAGTTGAGCCCTGTTTTTAGCTCTTAAAATGGTGTTTAAATCTCTGATTTCTATGGTATGACACCATTTTTTCTGAAAATACTTTCAGTGTGTTCCTCAGGAGACTTTCTCCGTTTTCCTTTACCTTCTTTTCCTTGGGAACAGATATGCCACAACTGTTCTTCCTGTCACAGCATCACAGCATGAGACTGGTTAGGAATTTCATGTATTTTTCAGTCTAAATCCAGCATGAGTTTGAAACACAGTGTGTCATGCTCTATCCACCTGTATGAAAGCCATTCCAGAGTGGACACACAACTTTAGAAGCACCAAATTTCCACTCAATCCCACTAATATCCTCAAAATATTTTGTCCAGGTCACATCTTCAGCAATGGAAGTTGCTTTTATTCCTCTTCCCATATCTCTTCTTTTGCTGTTGCAGCACTGGATAGAATTCACAGCCCTACAGTGTGCAGCTATAAAGATAAGTCAACCAGTAGTCTGGGTGTTTATCATTAAATAAATTATCAAGTCTTATGGGCTTAACATTCTTCTTGGCCACTGTCTTTCACTCAGAAAGGCTGCAGGGCTTTTCTGAAGCAGTTGTCTGAAGCTTGCTTTTACATAGAACTTGACATTATGGACACAAAAATAGAATTTATAGCACCAGTTATGCCAAAGATCCACTGCTTACAAAGATGTGACAGGCAGCTGAAAACTTCCTCTCTGAGGAGCCAGAACTGCAGAACTGTCTGGTGTAAAGGAGTTCTCATCTCCTAGTGAGACACAATGCTTTGCTCTTTGGCTTCTCTTTACATCAACACTTAGAACCAAGTAATTCTGTTGTGTCAGGCAGCTGATGGTTAATGAGCAGAGGGAGAGCCATCAGGTATCATCCAGTTCCTTACAGAGCATTCTTCTACATCCCCTGTTTCCAGTGGTTTAAGATCCTCCTTCAGGAATCTTGTATAAACCAGGGATTGCAGAGGGCACACACCCTCTGAGTGAATGTCGTGTTGGGAATGGTGGGAGTAGAAACCAAGGTCACTTCTTTGAGGTGTTCTGCCCCCATGCACATTGACATGGTTGGCCACCCTTCTCCCCTTCTTTCTCTTAGTCCACCTGGAAATTCTTGGGATCCCAGAGCTGAGAAGAACTGATGGTGCAGGACTGAGTGGTCTTAAGGCTTAAAAATCTCTGGCCTTAACTTGCCAGGATCTGTGCCCTGTATGAACATGCACATGAACAGCAGAGAAAACACTCCTCATTTCTCTAGTGTGCAGACTTCTTTTTACTCTCACCTCTCCCTACAAAGCATTGCACCATTGCAGACTTGGGGGAGTTGTCTTTTCTACCGAAGACCATAAGCTTGGTAGAGCAGCAAGGGGCTGTCGTGTCTTATGTTCTCTGGAATCATAAAGTAACAATTCTTGTGACTTTCTAGTCCATTGTGTCTACCTGACCCAAGCTGTTGCCTTCAGGCTGGTGTTTTGTTTGTTAGGAATTTCAGGACTTAATCTCATTGAATCACTGATTTCTCTTCAGCCGAGACATGCAGCTCTTTCTTTGTTCCAGGAAAACAGAATCCACAACGTTGACTAGAATTACTAGAGTCTGATAATTAAATTTCTTTTCTCCAGCCATTATGGCATCTCAATATGGAAACTTCCTTGTATATTCTTTCAGTCATGCAAAGATCTCTTCTCTGGTGATTCAGTGTGAATAGCTTCTCCAAAATCAAACCTCTGTCCTGGAATACTGTAGAAACCAGACGGTGATTGTGTAGTTCCTATGGAAATCCACCATTTTCTGGATTTCAGGATTTGGGGGTAGAGCCATATTTAAATTCTTTGCAGCTCAAGGAAAGGAGCTGTAGGACTTACTGCAGCCATGCATTCTGAACCTAAAAAAAATGCTTACATCCGATGAGAGTTTTCTGCCAAAATCCTTTTTTCTTGAAAGGAAGTTTTGTGGGAAGACTGGTTTTCATAGTGCTTTTGCCTGGAATTATCTTCAGAAATAGCGAGGTGGAATGTACCCAGTAATTTGTTAGAGCATCCATTTGAAATGTGAGGAAAGGATCCTGAAGATCCTTTTATGGTGCATTGCCATCTGTGTTCAAGGAAAACGTGGATCTGTAAAGTCAGAGTAACTCATTAGTGCCTTAGGAGGGTGTTCCACCGTTAGGGCCAGTATTGATAACCAATACCCTGATAAGGGCTTGGGATTCTGCACTTCCAATAAACATAAAAGCATAGAAAATGTGGCCTGGGTTTCTAACATGGCATTTAATGCCCTAACTACCAAACACTGGGTTAAAGAGTGTTGCAAGTTCCTTTTCTTTTTTTGCCACAGGAGTATTCCCAAAAGTCTTGGGTTGTTTCATTCCACTGTGAATTAAAATCAGATTCTGCAGACTTCGTTTTTGATTTCTTTCAAAATGAGAGTTTTCCAGGTAATTAATACTACTCCCAGTTTTCTGTCTCAAAGAGCAGGGAGGTGGACAAGCTCTAGTGTTCTTTCAAATCATATAACTTCTGCAGTTACAGCCCACCAAGGGTCACTTGAAGCCCAGAGCACCTTTTCAGTGTGTGCTTTAGTACCTACCTTTGTTGTCCTGCCTCCTAGGACTCTTGCCAAATTCCTTAAAATGTGTCTTTATTTTTCTGAATGGCTCTTACCTGACTTAGAAATGCTCCCTGTCAGAAAACCAAGCGTGCAGCTCTGTCTGCATCACCAATCTTTTTGTGCTTTGATCAATAAAGAATTTAAAACATATTATTAACAGGCCTGTTGCTGGGAGGCTCTCTGACTCAGAGACTGGCTGTGAAACCAAGACCTCACTTTAACTCCTGCTGTCAGTTCTGCTTTGCTGTATGAAATCATAGCAAGCAGGGGGAAGGAATCCCTGAGGTCATTCATGCATTCTCTCTCTCCCAAGGGCAGATCCTTTCATCTCCAGTTATCGTCACTTTTATTCACTGAGTTTGTGAATGGTGTGCTATTTCCTGTAAAAATCCCTTTTCTTCATTTCTTCGCTGGTGATAAAGAGTCTGACCTTATCCAGAATTCCTACCAATACCTTCCATTGTTTTGCTTTTCCATTTTAAATGAAAGGATTTGTCCAAGGTCAAGAGATAATGCTCCTTCCAATGGTCAGAGTATTTCACTTTCTCTTAAATGCAGCTTCTCTATCTAGAAAACACACCACAGCTCCCAGTGCTAATTGTAAGGGACCAGACTGGACTCGCACTGTGCTTAAAAACACCTGATCCAATCTATGAAGTGCTGTTCCCTCAATATGTGCTGTTCCCTGAAGGGGAATCGATCTTCACACATTCCCTATGTGGCAGTGCAGAATTCCCATCCTATTTTCATGCAAATAAAATTCTACCAATCATGAAATTGCAAGGAAATGAGGAGACAAGCATAACCAAGTGAAGAATTCCACATCCTGCAAGTTACCCTTTCTGTCTCACCTTTTTCATTCCCTGAATATGAAGCTCTTTCAGTTTCTCCTTCATCTGTTCACAGCTATTTGTTTCTTTCATTATCCTCTTGTGAATGTTCTTTCTCTCTCCTTTCAGCATCACAGAGCATCATTTGCATGAGAATAGCATAGTCCTCCCTTAACTGAAAATTGAAATATTTTAGTTTGGTTTCTTCTTGTTCTTGTTGTCCTTTGGGTCCCTCCTTGTCCCCTGATCTCATGGCACATACAGCATGTGCTGCCACTTGCAGTAAAATCCTTTTTATGGGTGGCAGCAGCAGCTTCATCCTGTGTTCTCTGTCCCATGACTTTCTTACTCCTACTGCGTATCCCCTCTTACCTAAAGGCACAGAATATTTTTTTGTATCCACAGAATATTTTTTTAAATTTGCCTGAGTTAAGTTTTAATCTCTTCCACGTTTCAGGCTTTCAGAATTTGTGTATTTTTGGTCAGAATTTCAAGGGATCTTAGTGTGGTTTTTTAATTCAGGTGGTCTTTGTTGTTAGGCATGGTCCTGCACTTCCCCTGCATGCAGCAGTGATGCCACCAGTGGTTAACATTATTTCTGTATGATTCTTTGTGTAACATAACACATAAGAGGAGGTGCAAACGCAGAGGAGTTGTGCTGTTGGTCCTTATAAGGGCCCCAAAATGACAGACCGTATCAGGCCTTCTCAAAATTCTCAAAGCCATCTATTTAGCTTTCTTTAACAGATATCCTTAACCTTTTCTCACTTGTTCAAAGTTTGTGTTTTGCTGTGGGTTAAATACAGAAAAATAAATTCATTTTTACGTGTGTAGGATTGCTTAACAGGTTATCTCTAGGTTCAGTAGCAGTTTACAACAGCTTTAGTTACAGCACATCTGCTCAGAAACCTTGTTTGCCACTCCACTTGCCAGGCAATGTTACTTCAGAGGCACCTCTTTAGGAAATGCATGGACTTCATGGCTGCGCTGGCTGCAGCAGGGAGGGCACTAAAGCTGCCACTCTGCCTCCGGGGTTTGGCTTTTGGTTCCATCACCATTGACTTGTTCCTATGTCTGACCCCAGAATTTGAGACAGTTACTCTGAGCATGTCATGCTGTGTTCAGGTCTTTGCCAAACTCAGAGCAGGTGCAGAAGGAGATGTGCTTTCACTCTGAGTGCTATCACTCATAACTTTGCTGGAATGTGATCCTCTTGATAGGACCTGATACCTTCTCTGAATTCTTTGTTCTGGAGGACTGTTGCTGCTGCAAAGTCCAGGATGTCAGTCCAGCCTTCCTCTCTGATTCAGAGGAGATGGCAGGCATTAGCTCTCCAGAACTTTTTTCATTTCATTTCATCCCAAAACACCTTTTTCTGATCAAGAAGGTGCC
This sequence comes from Serilophus lunatus, assembly GCA_013399895.1. Taxonomy (NCBI): domain Eukaryota; kingdom Metazoa; phylum Chordata; class Aves; order Passeriformes; family Eurylaimidae; genus Serilophus; species Serilophus lunatus. The sequence continues at coordinate 394,832 of VXBA01003297.1, forward strand.
TGCCCTTCAGTGTCACTCTCATGCTTTTCCTAGGAGGCAGATGCTGCAAGACTGAAGTGGGTGATGACTTGTCTTCCCTCTCCATTTTCCCTTGAGGTTATTTATTTATTTTCACTACAACTGGCCACTTGTGGCTTCTATTAAGGCCTCTTTGCATGTTTGCACACACATTATTGAAAACAGCTCCTTCATTCACAGTTGTTACCCACTCTTTCCAGTCATTATGATCAAGAGGTGGAAAACAAATCGGGTTTTCTGGATCCTGTTGACTTCCTGAAAGAAGCTGAAAATTAGGTTTTCAGAAAAGTTCTCAAATCGTATCCCATATTACAATATCCCATGGTGCACTGAACTATTGTTAGAGCAATAAATGTCCTAATGAAGGAAACCATATTGATAATTTCATTTATTTCTTGTCTATGGATCCACTGAGCAGATACATGAGAGAGTGTTCCAGAATTAGGAATTTACACTGGAAAAACACCGTGTCATCTCTTCCAGACTGCCTTATGTAAATAGATTCCTCTTCTTTAGATCCCTTTTTTTATCTGAATTTTCTGGTAGGAGTTCAAAGAGGATGTAGATGGGGCTGCAAACGTCACTTTAACAGTAAAGTCAAATTGTTTCAAATTATGAGCTTTATCACAATTCAGAAGGAATCCAAATGTCAGTTATATGACACTGCTTTACTTGTGTCTTCCAGTTGTTTTTCTGCTCCTTCATCAGAACACAAAACACTCAAAAATGTGGAAAAATGTTTGAAAAAGCAAATGCTAAAATACTGAGGAAAAAACCAGTGAAAATGTTCTGTAGGATCAGTGTCACTGTGAAGACCTGATCCAATTTTTAACATCCATTCTTTCCCTTCTCCAATGTGATAAAATGAAAATAAGGAATTTGCTTCTGCTCTTTTTTTTTTTTTTTTGAGGCCTAAATGTTGTTTTTGCTCTTCAAATATATCCCAAAGTTTGCCAGTGGTGAGATGAAGAAGGAGTTGGAGTCATTGCACAGGTGGCGCTTGGGTTTCTGTTGTATTTAGGCCTCAGCTCTTCTCTTTGATGTAGCTCCCAATACCTCTTTCCCACATTCTGCTATTCATGTTTGCTTTCTTTTACCAATGTTTTCTCACGACCTTGAGCTGAAGGAATTTCACCAATACATCTCTCCAATAATCCAAAATGTTAGAGGTACTGTCACATGTCCTCTTGCTCACTTGGGGCTTCATTCTGTTCAAGAGTGTGTCATGGAGGAGAGTCAGAGTCACTAGGAGAATTGAAGGGTATTTATCCCTTTTGGTTTGTTTTACTAAATCTGTGTGAAAATAAGAAAAGCTGGCTTGATTCCCTCTATTTATATGTAGAAATAACTCTTGTTCACTGAGTGACCCTTACCCTATAGATCCAATCATCCATGCCATGGGAAAAAAAAATTGTTGTGTCTATTCATTTTCACTGGATGTCATCCAGAAAGCAGAAACATTAACTGCTCATGTTCATCTCGTGTTGAACTACAATAAAGGAGTTTTCATATGCCAAAGTTAATCTGCTAACAGGAGATTTACTGCTCTTTGCAGTGCCATGCCAAACCTAATCTTCAGTGTTTGTCCTTGGTTTTTAGCCTTAACTCTTCTCCTGGCAAATCATCCCACCCATAAACTGTAAAATTTTTTACATTACCTGAAACATGTTCCCTTCTCTGAAACATGAAGTTATTTGATCTGTTGGCCTGTGAGGACACACACACATTCACAAACAAGTGGCAGTGCCACAGAAAAATTCTTCAAGCAGCAGTTTCTGCCCCTGAGTCTATAAAATAGTCCTTCCCAAATGAACATCAGAACTCTATTACTTCCACAGTCAGGTTTAGGTCCTGCAAGTCGTACCTAAAGCAAGAACTCTGCCTGAAAATAAGGAGTTGGAGACTCAGCTCATTCCAGAAAACATATTAATCCATTTAACAGCTGAGCTTCCTGGCAGTTATATGCAAATCCACTGGTTGCTCTTTCTAACTGATGTTATTACATAGCAAACATGGCATAAAAATTGAAAATCTGTCTCGAGGAACTGGTGTGAATGTGTGTGAACTCAGTTCGGTCTCGTGCTGTTAATGTAACCCCTTGCTTTCATTTTTTTCCCCAAGTGCCAGGAGCTCATTCCACAACTGATGCAGAGACCTGTGCCAGTGCAAAAGGAAAAGAAAATACAGTTACATTTTTTATTTTTTCCGTATTTTGAGGCAGGGAAGTCTCTCCAAAGGGCCAGTCTAAGCTCGACTTGAGGACAGAGGCTACTTTAAAATAAAAATCTTTTAGTAGTGGCCAGTTGAAAGATAAAGCCTGTTCTGTTCTGTGTAAATAATTTTTGATCAATGTACTGTTCTAAGGCAATTCCCAATTAGCATATCCTATAGTTTATTGTCAGCCCCTGTCCACAGGGTACAATTGTGACACAGGCTGTGAATATTCAGCAAAAGCAGTCTGTAAATCTGAGTAAGTAATGACAAAGCCTCTTTAGGGAAAGAGGTGAGCTGAGGAGAATAATGGAAATCTTGGGGGGCAGTGGGGTATTTTAATTTAATCAAAGCCAGAGCGACTGCAAAAGATACTGTTAAAAGGACTTGCTCTCTGAAGTAAATACTTTTCTGATAAATGCACAGTTCAAACTGACCTGCTAAATTGGCATCCTTACATCCACTCCATTCTGTGGATCAAAGCAAAGTTAATCATTTCACTTGCCTTTTATCTGGTTTATGGATGAGTTTGGGAGTATGTGGGAGCATGTGGACGGTGTGTGCATGTGCATACGTGAGGAGCAGAAAGAAATGGCTGTGAGGGAAGGGTTTTTGCTTTTCCTGCAATGAAGTTGAAGTTTGGGGTTTTTTTAATTTTTCTTTAAATGTATTGGTACCTAATAGTCACTGCCCACTGTAGTAAAGGCTCAGAAGTATTGCAACTTTCTCTTGCCTGTGTTTGCCCAGCCACCCTTCTACATACTACAAGCACTGGGAAATTTCAATGACACAGCTTGGAATGGGTTCAGTGACCTCAATTATGCCCTCCCACCCACTCCAAACTCCTTTCAATTTGCAAAAAGCTTTAAGTGGACAAAACCCAGATGCCTTTTGCTTGTAGTTCAGTAAGAACAGATTGGGCATGTAGATTCTTGTCAAAGTGATATATGTAGTTCATTTTCCATTAACTCTTTCTTAACTAAGGATTTTAAATTCTCAGTTCCAAGTCCAGCACGCTGCTTTGCCTTTCTACTGTTTTAAAAGTTCATTATACCTCCCTCATCATTTAAAAGTGGAGCTTCAAATGCCTCAGCTAGACATTGACTGATACAAAACAGACAAAATGTTTGGTTCTGCTTTTAAAGGCAATCACCTTTTTTTTTTTTTCCTTTTAAAACTTGTGTCATATTATAACCCATCCTATTATCTAAGATGGTTGAAAAGCACTAAGTAAATTCAATAAGCGAAATCTCCTGGGAGGAGAAAGAAACGATCCCCCCCCAGTCCACACCAGTACGTGGGCACTGATGACCTCGCTCCGGCTGCCTTGCCTTGCTTTCAGTATGTTGTAGTATTGCCCCAAAGAGCCAGTGGCTCTCCCCTCCCCCAGAACATTTCATTCCACTCCCTTTCTCCCTCTCTCTCTCTCTGTGTCTCTCTTTCATTCTGCAGAAACATGTGCTGTCAATAACGGAGGCTGTGATCGGACTTGCAAGGACACGGCGACAGGGGTGCGATGCAGTTGCCCAGTTGGATTTACCCTGCAGCCTGATGGGAAAACGTGCAAAGGTCAGCCTGTGTTTGCTTTGCAATGCATCATTTGCCTTCAGCAGTTCCACTACAAGATGTAAATATTCAGTTATTTAATCAATACTTTGGAGTTAAGGCAGTGCTGGTACAGTGACTGCAATGGAGTTCGTTCGCTTTCTCCTTCCCTGATTTTTCTGTGTCCCTTCCACCTTGACATAGTCAGGGATTTCAATCATTTTTCTCTCTATTAGAGGGTTTTATTACTGTAAAGAAAGGAGAAACGTTTTTACACTAAGCAGAGGTTTAAAGGAACAAGCCTTCAGATACCTTTGTAAAACTTCAATCATCCGAATTAGTCTGTTTGTGAATTTGTCTATTGAAATCACAATTCTCATCTGTTACTTTGTAACCTCCAGATAATCAACTGGTTCTTACTAAGTGGAGATAGGTCTTGCTTAAAAAACCCCAGACACTTGTCCATTTCTGCACCTTCAAAAACATAAGTAGGCAGTGGCAAAGGAAAACCAAAATAACATTTACAAGTGCCTGGGTCCAGACCACAGCTGATGCTCAGGTTTTACTCTTCCAAAGGAAGTGTTTTGTCCTTCATGTGTGTGTGTTAAAACTGGGGTCAGGGGAAGAGAGAAAAGAGCATCTGATATCACTGAATCACTGTCAACATCTGTTCTCAGTTAAGGAGACAGGGACAGATATCCTACAAAATCACACTTAATGGCAGGTGAGGAGATTTGGATACATGTGAGTAGGACCAGCCCATCCACCAACCATTTTCCACCTTCCTGTGTATTCCTTTTGGAGGAATTCCTTCATTGGAAAAGATTTGGGGCTGGGCATCCAGGAGGAGCTGCATATATTCCTGTCACAGAGAAAGCTTCTGATCATTCACTGACTTAGCATAGGTTGACCTAACTTGCTAAGAAATTATTGTGACTTTTTCCCTTCAGAGTAACCAGAAATGTCAGAATATCTTCAGTCCAGGGCCTGATGTTACTTAAAATAGTAAAACCCACAAAAATAAACAGAAAATGTGTGGTTTCCTCTTGCTCCAGGCTGAAAAATCCCAGTGCTTGGGCATGATCCTGTTAGTATTTATAGAAATAACAGTCCTTTTGCCTGTTTATTTGAAAATAAAACATTTAAACTGCCATTGCACACAATGTTAATAGTTAAGGGTGAGCACACATCAAAACTCAATCATCTTAGTTCAAGCCACATAAAAATAAATCTTCATTTCTATCAGCAGAACAGTAACAGTGATTCCACCAAGTGCTTAAAAAAGAGGCATTTTAATAATGTAACACACACCTAGGCTTGATCATAATGTTTATTATTGAAACTGTGTCGTGGAATAAAAAAAAAAAGCATTCTAATTTGAAATGTTTGGCCAGAGAACTAACGTGAAATGATATTTATTTAATAATCAAGTCTATAATTAGTCCTACAGACAAAACGAAATATTCAACTGATCCTCAAGCCAAATACTTTAGCTCTAAGATCTTTCATATTTTGCTTTTCCCCTTTTTTATGAGTAGGAAATATTAGAAACAGAATTATGATGCTGCAGATTCTTTCTTACTTTCTTAAAATAAGCAGCACCTGGAAGTTAACTCACGTGGTTTAACAAAGGGATCTTTTTAGCCTTTCTTGACATTTTAGGAAATACTCTTCATCATAAAATGATAAAATATTTTTTTTAATTTAGTTTATTTGTAATTAATAATTTTCTCTAATGTGAGATTTCTGGGCTAGACTCTGCTTTCCTGAGGCTGAAGTAACTTCCCATTTAAATCTGTGCACAAAGGATGCTGCACCAAAGCTGTCCAATGAAGATTTGTCCCTAGTTTTCACAGCCAGCCCTTATCCAGACTGATCTCTGAGATTTACACCCTCTGAGTGCAAAAATGAACATTTTGGTGGAGTGACAGTGGTGCCGTCTTGGCTCCTCTTGCTTAGAGGGAAAGCCTGGAAAAGACCAGGATGGAGAAAGTCACTGTGCCCATGGTCATTCCTGTGTGTTCTGTAGGAAACAAAAGAAGGAGGTGACCAGCTCAGGTTTTCTCCTTGGACTTTTTTTTTTGTCTTTACTCTCTGTATTTTGACTGGCCCACAGTTTCTCATCCAGGAATTCCTTGTTCCCTGTAGCTGGGACATTCCATCTGTGTGGGAACAGCAATGGATTATCTGTTGGATGCCTTTCCAGGCATCTGCAGGGATCATGCAGCTGTCACATCCTGCCTTCCCTGGGCACAGTTTTGAAGCCCATCAGGTGTCACACCATGCCCAAGGGAGGTTTTTCATGGAAACATCATTTTAAGACAGGTTATGTTTGGAAATGTGGAAAAGGAAAGAGATGCCATTGCCTAGTGAAGGGAAGTAGAGATACAGGGCTTGTGAGTAGAGCTGACAGAACTGGAGGAAGAATTCATATATTAACTGAAAAATGCAGTTGTGAGCTGAACAAAATGATTAATATGTTGAGGTTTAATTTAGCAAATAATGTTGACCAAAAATAACGTTTTTATTGGAAAGTTTGGGGCTTTTTAGTCCATTTTGGCATCTTCCTCCCTAAGACATTTTACATAGTGCAGCTACTATATGAAATGATGTAGTTGCTGAGATTCAAGAGGCTTGAAGGGTGGACATTGTGTAATTTATTAATCTGTAATTCTGGCTCACTTGTAGGTGATTTCCTCAATAGTGTGCTTTTGCCATACTGGAAATCTATTGACACTTTTCTTCCTTATTTTTTGCAAGGGAATCAGTTAAATTGAAAAAAATTAATGAAATAAATATAAACATTGATTTTATAAATAACAAAAAAATTCTAGATGGTTCTGTTCAAAAATCATTTGTATAGGCAAATAATGGAAAAAAAGTTTACTGTCCAAAATATCCACAGGTTTTGTTTAGTAGTTTGGAATTACATTAAGTGTTTAGTATAGAAAAAAGGGCAAATATACATGAAGAGGGAGAAACAGGTTCTTAAAAAAGACTACATGCAAACATGCTTGTTTGCCAAAAGGTGGGAAATAAACCCTATTAAATGTAACTAATTGTTGGCAGTATCATATTTCCCATTCTATGGTTCTATCAGAAAAGCTGGCATGGATGTAAATCACAGGGTACAGAACTGAGTCACAACTCAAACTCTGGCATTTCTCCAGTGTATGGTGAGGAAAGCAATTTCCAAGCAGTGCAAGGAACTACCTCCAGTGGTTTTGCATGTGGAGCTTTTCCTTGGGCTCAGTGGGAAATGAGGGTTCATTGCACCTCAAGGAACACGCACAGTACAGCCTGGTTTATATCAAATGTCAATAAAATAGGGGGAGAGTTTGGGGGGGAGGTAGTTTTAGCATGGGATGGATCTGAGCAGGTATCTGCACAGCCAGTAGGAAAATTACTGTCACAGGAGATCTCTTTGGTTTCTGGAAACTGAAAAAAAAAGCATTTTGCTCTCTGATACTTTCTCCCTTACATACATTTCTCACCTGATCTTGTCATGAAATAAAAGCAAAAGTGCTGTCTGTGATCTGGTTAGAGAGACCCTCAGATATATTAGTGGTGGCTGAGATAGAAGTTCATTAACTTCTTGCAGTTGGTTAAAAGTCAGTCTTGAACTCGAGGCTTCCCTCAGCTGGCTTGGCACACGATGGGGAATGCTCCTTTATTCCCTTCAGCTTTCCTGTCAACTTGGCTTTTAATAAGCCAAAGCATGGAGGCTTTTGACAGCTAAGAGAAGAGACATTCCAGGCAGACAGAGTTCCATATTCTGCCTCTAATTAATGCTATTTAATTTCTCCTGCCACTGTAACTGGGTGATCCCAGCTTGATGCTCAGTTCATTTGATGCTGCCCATTATTGTGCTACACATGACAAAACGGGGTAGCACATTCCCTTAAATGCCTACCAGGTTATCCCACAGAATTCAGCTAATTCAAATAGAAAGGGCGTCAGAGGATTAAGACACCATGGCCCAGGATGTTTATTGCTCATTGCCTCCTACCCACTTTCTAGTAAAAAATTTCCCCTAAATTGGGCATGTCAGGGGTTCCTGACTCCCTTGTTTGTTGGTTTTACTGCATCCTTCCTGCTGAGTGTGATCCTTCCCTTTTCATGGATCCAGCTGTAATCTGCCCTCAGTGAGAGGATTCATCAGCTCAGCATCTCAGTTACATTAAATACAACTTAAGTAGCTGATTAAGCAGGAGGCTCCATTTGCAAAAAACTTGTGAGTGAAATCAGGCTAGATTAGACTTAGCACAGATTTCTGAAGATGGTTTAAGTCCATCTGCCAAACTGGATCAAACAATAAAGGTCTTCCCAAGGGCAGCTACAGAAGGATGGGAGACTGAGCAAGGGAACATTCTTCTCCCGTGACTTAGAGTAGAGAAGGACTGGGAATGATGGCAAAAGGTGATGCCTGAGAGAGACAGGGATTCTTGGGGTTCTTGAAGTGAATTAGAGCAAGAGGAAGGGCCACAAGCTTCTCACATGGTTTGAAATGTAGGACCAAGTGTCTGATGTGCGCCATTTCTACCTTGGGACTTAAAAAAGAAACTGTCCCCCCAGGGCACTGCTGTGCCCCGAATAATGGAGCTTCCCAGCCCTCTCCACACACACAGGACTGTGCAAGGGGCAGCCCTTGCTGAGCTCCTCCAGTCCAAGGGCAGAGCAAATACAATTTTAAAGCAGCAGAAGCATAACTGGATTTCTAAGGGTCACGGAGCAAAAGCCACACCTCAGACATGACTCCAAACTTCCACAAGGGCTTTGCAATGTCCCCCTGATGTTTTGCAGTAGGAAGATGTGTGTTATTTTGTTCAGCTTTCTAATTTGCATCATTTCATTTGCACCTTGTGACGATCCACCCTTAAGAGGAAGGAACTTAGTGGGATTTTTGGGAAGGCTGGGCTAGAATGTTGGTGGTTTTAGCAGCAACAGGATGTCACAACCTGTCAGCTGTGACTGAATGCAGCAGGATGAATTCCTGTGCCCCAGCAGGTCCCTGTGAAGCCCAGGTGATGTCACAGACGTGCATTTGAGAGGCAGAAAGTTCCCTTCCCATCTGCACCTCGAGATGGTGCATTTTATTTACTGTGCACCCCTGAGTAAGCCCTTCTTAGCCCTCTGGCATATTGTTTAACTAGAGCAGTGTTACACTGGGGTTATGTGGCTGGATGGCAAACATTTCTTCTTCCTGCTGTCTCATTGTCATGGTGACCCAGCAATGTGCTCTCCACAGCCTTGAAACAGGCCCCCAGCCTTTAGCATTCAGATGAAGCAAAGAAATGTGGCACTTACATGCTTAAATACTTGCTGTGCTGCAGTGGGAGCATCAGAAATGCCTGAGTGTTGAATCCAAGCCCAGCAGCTCAGCTCTGTAACCTCCCTTATCATTTAGCAATCTAGAAAAGAAGGGCAGAGACCAAAAGAAAAATGTCAGTCAAAGAACTGAATCAAACTTTATTTGAAGTAAAAGGGGAATTTTGCACTGGCTGTACTAGCAATTATTTTTTAAATTTTCCTTAATTGAAGCCTATTACAGCAGGAAAATGCATTTTAAATTAAATTAGATTTGGATTCACACACACACACACAAAAATGAACCTCTGCAAGTGAATTAAATGTTGAAAATAGAATCGACTCCATGAGTTTGTTCCAGAGCGAATTTCAATGCAGCAAAATGTTGTGTTTTGTTTAAATATGAACTGAAAGGTTTTGTTAAATTAAATGTTTAAATGTTTAAAATGAAAGCTTGACATGGGTTTGGTACAAGAATATGCCTCAGATGTTGAAGGCTTTGCTCTCTTCTCATTCAGAACACACTAACACCAAGTGAAAGGCTCACAATGACCAGTTTAACTGGCCAATTTGGCTTCATTTCCTGGCTGCAGAGGAACTGTGAACAGTTACGATTTCCTCTATCATTCCATTAATTGAAATTACTTAACATTTGGTGTAGGGTTTTTTTCTGTAAATTGGATTAAATTGAGTAAAGCTTTTAGAATTGCATCTTGTCAATCCCAATCAGTTCATGTGAAACTCAAAATGTTTCCTTTTTTTTTTTTTAAAGGAGCACAGGTTTATTATTTATTAGTAGTAAGGATGCAGTTGTTAATCTGCAACATCAACTCTTATCTTGCCTGAATTATGATAATGCTTTATTTTATTTGCCTGTGTTTGATAAGTTTCAGTGGTGTATTTATTTCACTGGTTGCCTAAATGCAATGTTCTGCAGTAGGAATAATTAGCAGCGATAAACAGGTTTTGTTTGGTTGATATCTCTGATCAATTTGAATTTTGTTTTTTACATGTTAGTAAAAATTTGATAGAAAAATATATCCCTGTGCAAGATAACCTCTGTTTATTATATACATCAATGAGGTTTGCACCAAGGCAGGTAAAACTTTAGTGGCACATGTGACCACACTTTTCACAATATAATGTACAAGTTCTCGGTGCCTTTAGAGTCAAGACTGTAAGTTTAGAGCAGCCCTTGTGAACTAAGATTTATCTGACAGATAAAAATGCAAGACAGGCCCAAATGGTTTCATGTGAATGAACTTCTAAAATATTTCTATTTGTTTGTTTGAACACTGTCCTGGTTTTCTCCCTTAGCTGCAAAGAGACCTCTTTGAAAATAGCCTCCCTGCTCTGCTTATTACATGGCATTAGTGTCAATAAATATGGTGTTTTCTGTCCCAGAGCAGGTCCTGGACATGCAGAAAGAGCTTTTTCCAGCTCACCTTTCTCTGGCAACATGAAGATTATTTTTAACACACATGAAGAGGTCAGTTTAGCTCCCTCCACATCAGACACATGGTTTTTGAGGAGCATAAGCATTATGAGCCATAACAAGCCATTAGCATTTTCCAGTGCTTTCTCAAAAAAAAAAAAAAAAAGGAGGGAGAAAAAATATACATGCAAATTGGATGAGAGAAAAAGCTCAACTGAAATAAGTTGCTGGCACTCATCCCCCCCAGTGCAGTCAGAGTGCTGTGGAAGCAGCAAATGTCAGCATAAATGTCAAATTTACAAAAATTCCAGAATGTCAAAATTACATAAATTGCAGCATTACAAGAAGCAATGGGCTTTGGAAGAGGATGTCTGGCAAAGTCAGAAAGGGCAGAACCTGCCTATCCCTTTTTTTTCTGATTATATTTCCCTTGGTAATTGGCCATCTACTTCTGTATTGTATCTTTAATTAAGCAATTAATAGACTGATTGTACTTTTCATACTGGTTCATAACGTTGCTGTTGATGCCAGAGAAGTGTGGTGCACATTCAATTTTGTTACATTCATAGTTTAGAAAGTGGTCCCTCAGCCTTGCCTCAGTCAAAGGCTTTAACTTCCTATTTATGTATTTCTTATTTATCTGTTTAACTTACTATTTTGGTACCTCTGCTGGAAAAAAAAATGCCAAACTTCACAAGTGGACATGGATTGACACACAATAAGCACATCATCCTTTGGCAATTCCTGATGGGATTAGAGGTTTTACATCATCTGGCTAAGCTACCTCCTATTTGTACAAGCTTTGGGAAATAACATAGAGCAGCTGGCACCCTCTGAACTCATATCTTGTCTCAATAACATGCTCAGAAGGCCATGGAAATGGTCTAATCCCAACTTACAGGGTGTCCACTTTACTTGCCTTGAAAATATCCCTGGACTGGGTTACCCTTCCCACTTCCCTTCAGAGTCTAATAAGGAATAAAAGTGATTCTTGTTGAGCTCGATAATAGGAACAACATACAAAGAAAAAGCGGGTGTTAATACAGTGGTGCAAAGAAGTCTGTGTTCTCCACTCACACGTGAGAGTCAGTGCGGGACAAAATCTCAGTCCCTCTCTGTTTTTCTTCTTTCTGTGCCACCCCCTCTGAAAAACATTCTTCTCCAGAGGAATCAGACTTCCTGGGATTTTATCAGTGCCTGTTTGTCAAAGCCCATCCTAGAGTGTCCAGAGTCAGGGGATAGAATTTTAGAAGTCAGTTATTAAAGAATGTTTTGTCTTTTACCCACCCTTAAGTGTTTACTGGAGTGGGTAATTTTGAGCCATTCTTTGTCCCTGGTGGTTTTCTTCCTGCTTCTCATCAACTTTAGCCAAGAGTCAACCTCCCGATAGTCAAATGAAGATCTAGTTTTCATAATTCATTGTAAGGAACTCTACTTCCATGGACTCCTTACATGACTCTGCTTTCAAGCTACAACTTCCCCTCCCAGTGTTCGTAACTAGAAATAAGTTAAATATGTTAAATTTAACATGTTAAATATAAACACCATTTGAATTTGCTTTTCTGTGCTTGTAAGCAAAGAGCCATCACAAAACAGAAGAGATCAGATATAATCACAAGCCACTCCTGCCATGTACCAAAACAAAAAATACCTTTGCCCTCTCCATACTGAGCAGAAGGCAAATACAAGTCTTGTGGCCAAGATCTGTGTTTTATCCTAAAAACAACAAAAAAATTAAATATAAAATCTCTTCTATAAATTCATGAACATGATGTGAAGAATGATGGTGATGCAAATGTGGGTCCTCCTTTTAGGAGGAACAAACCCAGTAATTTTCTATATATGTGTGATGCACAGATGAAATGTGCAATTAAATGTTCAGTTAAAAACGGCAGAGCTTTCTTTAACTTCCCTTCTGGCAAACAAGTTCTCACCATTTTCTATTTTCATTCCAGTTTTGCCCAGTTTTGAGGTCTCCTGCCATTTCCAGGAAGCCTTCTTGGAAAAGTCAGATTTGTGTGAATCTCCTCAACTGATTTACAGAAACTACCAGGTTTTCTGGGAAGCTGTTGCAGCAGCAAAGGGTGTCACTGTCTTTTCCCCTTTCCAATCCTCCTCTTTTTCTGACAAAACCGTGTGATTAAGAAAAGTAGAGGCATTTGTGCCAAACAAGTAACCAAAGGCAGCCAGTGGGTGATTTAACACTGTGAAACAGTAGATGTGGCTGCCTAACCAAAAAAAAAAAAGTTACAAAACCAACGTTAAATGAGGAGATAATTAGAAACTTTGTCATGAAAACAGTGGTCTTTAAGTTCTGGCAAGATTTTCTGGGAACACACGCTCTGGAACCATTTTGGGAAAGGCCTGACAAGGCTGGGTTATAGTGGGACCCACTAAACGCTCCTACAGGGAATTCCTTGGCATAGGAATCAACCCTTTCCATGCTGCAGAGATACCAGGTAGACTTGTAGTTGGTGAAAGAAGACGCAAAGGGAATTTATTTGAAAGGAATGACAACTGAAAGACAAAAGCCAGAAGGGAATATTAAATCACAGAGGCAATTTTGAGGTTATTTTGCTTTGATAGTAAGATGTGAGACCATCTGTGTCCATAAAAAAACCTCACCTCATAAAGATCAGGATTGAGAGATGGAACACTGAGTGGCTAGTGGAAGAGCAGTGATCAAGGTCAGTTTGTCAGGAAGAGATTTGTTTTGGAAGAGATGGGTAAGACCAGGAAACTGGACCAGAGCATGAGCTCCCATTTTCCAAACAGCTGCCTAAGTGTGGATTAAAGAAGCAAACCTTGAGGCCTGTCTGCAGCAGCCTTGTGCTGAGGATACAGTCAGTTATTTTCTGCTGTTACATTGATGTTTTCCAGTTCTCAAGACAAAGAACACCTTCAATCAATCCAGTGTGAGGAAAATGGGAACAGCACCCAGCAGGCAGCTGTAGCAGCTCAGGGGAAAGCTCTGTGTCATGTCCAGTGAGGCATCACCTGGCCCAGCACTGCTGCCCTGGAAACAGCTGTTCCAAGGCTTCCTCAGACTGGGAATTAGGGTTCTAATTTGTCCCCCCACTTTTTTTTTTAAGGAAAGCAGGGAGTTGACTGTTGAAGGTGCACCATAAGGTGGTAAAGCCTCTGACCCTGAGCAGCACAGGGAGGTACAGAGAGAGGAGAAGGCTCAGCAGAGTTGATGGTGAAACCATTAGTGGAGGAGATGTTGGAGAGAGAGAAAAATGCTGGTCACCAGCAGAAAATGAGTGGGGTTGGGGGAGGAAAAGATAGAAAATCTTGGTGGGACATGGCCAGAAGCCTAGTGAAGGGATCAGAAAAATGAGCAGTTGGACACTCACTGATAGGAATGTGTGTTGGCTCAATTTCTGATTTATAGACATAATTTGATTCAGACTTTCTAAGAGACAGTTGAAGTTCCAGGCCACAGTGACAAAAAAATCAAATTATAAACCCATGGGCTTTTTTAATTAAAAAAAAGTGAAAGGAAATGCAAATTTTAGATATCAGCAAAGTTGAAATTTGCCAGAAAGAAGAAAATGGAATGGAAGACCAAAAAGAGAGAGTGGAGAGCAGATTCTTTTAACTGTTGCTGCAAATTTATTTAATCCAGGATATGTGTGAAACTTTCCCTGCCACTCTTTTTGAGGGAATAGCCTTTTAGGTTTGTTTTGGGGTGGGGTTTTTTTTTGGCTAAAAGACATGCAATTCATTTGTCTGCTGTTGACTTGTTCATGACAGACAAATATAATATAACAAATTATCTTCCATTAAAAAATTGCAGACTTGGGTCAGCTGCCATGTAACTCATTCAGTTTGATTCCCTCCCAAGGGTTCCATCTATCCCCACAAAATAAATTCATGTGTACTAAGTTAGGGGTTTTTTTCATGACTAGGCAATATCCCTGTTCCCTAGAAACTTGCAGTTGTTATTTGTCTTTGTGAACCTCCCCTTTGAAAATGCCAAATCCTTTAAATTAATGCTTCAGAGGGTCATATTTTGCATTTCAGTTGTTGAAAAGACCTCGCATTTATTCAACAATATAAAGCCCCCTGAGGATCAACAACCACAGTATATTTTGGAAAAGTGTGTGCTGTGCTTTCTGGAGGTTGACTATTCACATAATCAGAGCTACCAACATTCAGAACTTACAGTATGTTTTCATTCTTTTATCACTTTCTCATAAAATGGAGCTTTTATAGATATTTTTGTATGTATATTACTGCATCCTGCTTTCAGTGATGTCTCTCTTCCCTGGTACAGAACAGATCCCTGGTTGGTGTCTTGAAAAAGTTTTGGAGAGTTAATTTTTGGCCAGCAGCCAAATTTCTTTGATTAACAGCTATGAGGCATTTGAATGATCACGGGCTAATTGTATTCAACTGACCCTTTCAGCAGGAGTAGCTTTATCCCAGGAAAGCTGGCATAATTCCACTGGATTTAGGGAGAGCATCAGTCTGGACCTTAACACCATTTATTTTTAAATTCTATGTCATTAAAACAAACACATTTATAGAGGCAAACTGAAACAAGCACACAGCTTTCCTGAGCAGATAATAATTCCAAGAAGATAAATGAAAACAATTAGGAATAAATGTAAATTGAGTTCATGCACTAAATGTATGGCTTTTGTTGTTGTTGTTGGAGGGTGGAAAGTGGAGGGGTAGTTTTAGCATTTAGCTCAGCCTAGACAGTAAAAGTGTCTCAATCTGGTTTTTTTATGTCTCCAGTCCACTTCACTTTCTGGTGTCACAGCCTAAGACAGCTTGCACTGTTTGGGTTCATAGCATTGCACTAACATGTTTTTAAGTTTAGAAAAGAATTCAGTGTTCAGCAAAAATTTTAAATGAAAATCCTTTCTTTTCACATTAGATTTAGTAAATCCCCTTCTCTTTTACAAGTGAGAAATCTGGGCCTAACCTATTCTGACAGCATTTCTAAGTTTTTCACTTTTGAAGGTTTTTGTGTTTTATAAATCTAATTAACTGTAATAAGAAAATAATGGGACATAATGTTTGTTTTACAAGGTGATTGATCTCTTGGCAGCCTGGCAGACTCTTTTATTGATTGGTTGGTGGATAATGTCAGAGTGGATATGTCCTGGAGGAGAATAGCTGACACCTAAATCCATATGTGACAGATTACCATCTGTGTTGGAAGACAGGTTTCTTGGTGAAATTGCAAAGATAACAGGTGAAAATTGAGAAAGTGACATGAGGGAAATGTGTTGAAACCTGCCTCAACCTTTCCATGCTCTAAGAGCATTTACACAAAGCTTTCTGTTTTGTGGGCAGCCTGTTTTCAGGATGAGGGAGATTAAATTTTAATTACACTCATTCCTGTCTGCCCAGTCTAGATTTAATCCTGTTAATTAGGAAAATGCCTTGCCCCACAACCAAACCATAAAGCTAATTAAACAGAGAATCTTCAGTTGCTACTTAGTGGAACTTCAGTAATGATTATCATACATTACAGTTAATTAGCACGGTGGGAGGGAAAATGAGGATGGATGTTGTTGGAGCACAGAACTCAAATTAGAGGTGCTGCAATATCATTTTGTAGCTGTCTGCTGCACACTACCCTTCCTGCCTCAGTGTCACATTTGGTAAAGAGGAATTAATTCAGTGTCTCTCTCCTGCAGAAGTGATCTGTAGGTTTAATGTGATGAAGCCAATAAGCTGCTGGCCTTTGAAATGCTCAAGTAGAAGACAGTGCATACATAGAATTATTCATTCTCCCTGGAACATGCAGAGCCTGCTGGAGGCCAAGTGCAGTCACAGGTAGAGTGGGGGAGCAGCAACTGTACTTCCTAAAGTAAAGTTCTGCAGACAAAATCTTCCAAAGCAAAACACTACCAGTTGCTGGATCAGACCATTCAGAAACCCAGAACGAAGGTTAAAAACAACTGTAATGTGACTAAAAGACTTTCACAGCAAAGGACTTTGCTTTGTAAAGCTTTGCTCCATTATAACAGTCCATGTTAGAGTCCTGGCCCTGGAAATACCAAATGACAATTACCCCAGACCCCTTTACCCAGATGAAGTAAAGCAGAGAAATGTTACACCTTGCCCAAGTTGCAAGACAAACCCATTGGAGAACTGGAATTAGCACTTAGAACTCCCTGAAAATTAACCACACAACAGCTGGCTGCATGTTTTCTGGGGGGAACAGCAGAACCCGTGCTCTGCTTTGTTTTAGATTTTTCTCACTGAATCCAGTGAACCTGGGGATAGGAAATTACCTTTCTACCTTAATAAGATGTATCTTTATATTATTATTCAGAGTGCTGTGGAATATTTTATTTTAGAGCATTGCAAGTGTAGCTTTATGCTTACATTAATGCATTTCTGGTTTTATTGGGAAGTGGCAGACAAATAGGAAAATAATTGCAGTCTAAGCATCAGTGGCTCTGTCATATTTGTAACATTGGGACACCAAGGGAGCCCACTGAGCTTGGATTGAGGTGTGGACGAGTTAGTTTTTTCTTCTGTTCCTCTATTTCCCCACCTCTGACACGAGGTTAAAAGGTTTGGTGGCTTTATGAAGTACTTTGTGGTCTGTGTACATCAGGGAACTAATATTTGTGTCAACAAGACAACACTAATTACAAGGTTTAGGAGACCAGTGATGTTTTTGTAGAAGTATGAGAAAAGAGGAGGAAAGCAAAGGAAAATTGTGAAATCAAGGAATAAGAAGTATCAGAAGATATATTGATGTCCACTGTATACTGGTAATACCAATATCTATCCTAACAAGCTGTGATTATTAAAAATAGGAAGGTTATGAAGTTTCTGTAATTATTTTAGGCTGATGGGGGAGTATATTATTTTCCTGGGGCTAGGTAGCATTTGAAACCTGCAGAGGATTAGACAGACACAACCAGTTCAAATATTTGTGCAGCCATTGAAAGGAGAATCCTCACTTCCGCCTGTGAGGAGGCTTTGGAAATCTCCATATCCATCATTGTTCAACAGCCAAGTGAAGATTGCACATTGATTATCCTTTCAGTTGCCTTTAAGCAGCTTATGTGAAAGTTCTGAGTCACTTAAAATCCCTACTTTTTAATTTGTTCCCTGACTTGTTTCCAGCAAGGCAAATCTTTGGGAGGTTATGTGCTGCATAAACACTCTCTGCTCACAACCAGGTCCTTCCAAATATGAATTACCCTGAGCAGAGCTTAAAAATGTAGAAGTGGAAGAGGAGCAGCCATTCCATTAATATTCACAGGGTCATGAAAAGAAAAATAATGGTCTGCCTGTCAACTGTAGTCAGATTGTGATTGTGCAACTTATGCCAAAGCATCTGAATTTCTGTACTTTTATAGAGCTGAAAAGTTTGATTTAAAGCTGATTGCAACACCTCCCTCGTATTTTGAGATCCTCAGAAAACTTTGGGATAATCAGTTCCTTCAGAAATATTTTACTTATTCCTCCTTCGTTCTTCAGACCTCTTGGTCTGAAATGACTCTCCCAGTGTCTGATCACTGACCATCAGGGTATTTAAAATCAACCCCCATGGAGAAATACAGTTCTTTATATACTTTTGCATTCCTGAGGGGGGCAGAAAGTTGGAGCTGTTCTTCTGCATCACCAGTTGAAAAGGAGCCTCTTGAGAACTGTGTTGGACTCCCCAGTAATAGTCAGAGGTTATTTGACTAAATAATGTCAGTGCTGGTAGAGATACCATGGTTTCCACCCTGGATTTTTCCCTACAGGACTGGCAGACATGCTTTACTCTGTGAAGTTCAAAGAGCCACTTGACAAAGTTGGGTACCAGTGAGTTTGAAGATAAATGGGGCCTCACCTTCTCCCGCAGTGGAATCATTTATTTTCACATGGCTCATGACACGAATTATTTACAGCTATGGAAAGAAAAATAGTGGGGATATGGACTTGGTGCAATTTCTTCAGTTAGACATGATACATAGGGTGGGATACTGCCTCTTCCAAGGCACTGCTCTCCACAGAGTGAAATAATTTTTACATGCCTTGTCAGTCTTGCTATGGCCGTGGAAAGAAATACAGTGAAAGCAGAGACATTGGCACTGTTTATGTTATTTAGAATGTTTTTGCAGCTAACAGTTTTGACCTCTATTCTGTTTTGATGGTGCTGGTTTCAAAAGGTCACATCATGTTTTCCAGTCAGAAGAAATGTATAAATACTTTCTTTTCCTGTGGACTCTCCCAGGTTTTACCCAGGTCCTGGTTCAGAAGTGCCCCAAAGAACTGCTGATGTAAAACTGATAGGCTGCATTGTCAGTGAATTGCAGTTACTAACAGCCTGAAAGCCTACTCTCTTATGCCAGCAGGCTTTCATTTTTGTCCCTTATGTTCTACAGAGGACCTGAAAAGAAAGTTAGTGAGACTGGAATTTGGACTAAAACATGTGAAATCCAGGGGCCATCATTTAAAACATCAATCGTTGCTCCAGAATGATGTCTGACAGGCTGCAAGTAATTTCTGCTTCAAGCAGTCTGAGGCAGCAGAGTAGCCCAAAGGTCATGTTCTTATTGTGGGTAAAAGATACCTCCTTGATGATGGATGGCTGCTCTGTGTGTGTATGACGCAGAACATGTTAGTAATTGTGACTCCCAGTTCCATTTTTCCAACAGTGTTGTCAGGGCAAGCTGAGCTCCGGTCAGATACACCTGTGCTGGGCAAAGGGCTGGGACCTTCTGGGGTCATCCATCCTGAGACCTGTGCAGGTGGTCACAAGTGGCCTCCAGTCTCAGCGTCTTCTTCCCCAGGGTTGGCTGTTCCTGGCTGGCCAAAGCACCACAGACAACAAACACTCTGATTCCAGATCACTTGGGGAACTTTGTACCTGAGACATGAAGATTTGAGCAAAGCTCTCGGGGTGTACCACCACCACAGCTGCTGCCTGTGGTTTACCCTCACTCTTTTAATAGGATTGAATGCAAAACCACTCCTCTGCAGAACCAGCCACCAGCAGTAAAAGCAGCACTGTTAGTTCAGAGGTCTCAGCGCAAATTTATTCTCTCTTTGCCACAAATGCAATTTCTTTTCATAAGAAGAGTTCTCGCTTCTTTGAGTCCTGAGCATATTCCTGTCAAGGTGTGTACAGCAAAATGGATGAAATTCCCTCTCAGCTCTTAGAATTTTTAGATTTACCACCTCACTCCTCTGGCTGCAGTTTATATTTTACCTGCAGAAACACTGTAAGAGCCTTGCCATTCACCCACATTGTTAATCATGTTTCCAAAAATTAAAATTAAAACCATTTTTAAAACATGCCCTTCATTCACCATCATGATGGGTTTGATACATTTCCATCTCCACGTATTAGATCTAGATTTGCATTTTGCAAGACTTGCTTTTTAAATGGACAGCTGTTACCCTCAACATTTCAAAGCCCTTAGAGCAAGAGACTTTTCAATAGGAAACATCACTCTCCACATCTTGTTTTCACTCCCAGAAGTGGGCAGACAAGGCTCCACATCATATTACTTCTTCACTGTATGTATTCATAAAAGAGCTATTTTTGGCACTGTTCTCAAGTACTTTTTTTCTTTTTCAAATAAACATGGGTCCATGATTTTATAATTGGGGGAGGATGGAAAGATGCCCTGTATTTCAAATGAGGTTTTGTGGCCAGTTATATACTTATTGCACTGCCTTTTATGGACTGGAAAAAGGACCGGTCACTCCAGTTCCTCCACACCTTTGGGAGAAGTTAAAAGGTGCAGGAAGTGTAGAATCACCAATGTGAAATCCAGAATAAAAGTCTTATCAAGTTCATTGGTGCACTTCATAATCCTAAGAACCATTGATCCTGTCCTTCATACATACATTAAATAAAGGCAATAGATGCTCTGCCTTCAGAACAACTGAACTAAATTTTTCCTGTTCCTTCTTTGCAGATATTGATGAGTGCTTGGTAAACAATGGTGGCTGTGACCATTTCTGCAGGAACACAGTTGGCAGCTTTGAGTGCAGCTGCCAGAAAGGCTATAAACTGCTCACAGATGAACGGACCTGCCAAGGTAATTCTTCATTTTCTTCACTTCTTGTATGATGAAGACGGATCCAGTGGATTTTTTCTTTTTTTCTGTAATTAAGTCATTTGTACTACAAGTTTTAATCATACTGTCATAGGAAGTAAGGTTAGAAAAGACCTGCAAAACTTCCATTTTCTGAGGTGGGGTTAGAAGATTATCAGAAGTGTCTTGTTGCAATGTTTTTGGTAGTAGGAATGCCAGCGTCCTGTTGAAGTGTGAAAATCCAAGTGGGGTGGTGGAATAGCCTCAGGCAAAGAGCCTTATGTTCAAATCCTCTAATTTGCTATGATCTTAATGGAACACAGGCTTATCTTATTTAGAGCAGAGTCCTTTAGAGTAACTTACTGGAACAGGGCATTTGCAAGGTTTAAACTGAAAAAGAAGAGTCTAACTTATGAGCTCACTTTTGCCTGGCAGAGTGGAGGGATAAGGGTGGTGTTTTGTGGGAATTCAAATGGTGGTTTGTATCAGTTGCTGTGTGTGCCATGATTTGTTATCTAAGTCACATGATGTTGTGTATTGCTTGACTAATTAAGTGCATAACCATTTCCAAGTACTAACCATGTGCCTTTGGAGAAATGACTCCTGAAGCATTTGAGCTCTGCAGCTTCACTCTTCAAAATTTAAGCTCCTGGAAAAGCCTATAAAGATGAGCATCAACAGAGAAAAAAGGGGGAGGAGGATGTATTCATTTAAAATTTTGTGCAGAAATTGCCATTTTATTAATACATGATTATTTGCATGGGTTTTG
The DNA here is from genome assembly GCA_013399895.1 of Serilophus lunatus. Taxonomy (NCBI): domain Eukaryota; kingdom Metazoa; phylum Chordata; class Aves; order Passeriformes; family Eurylaimidae; genus Serilophus; species Serilophus lunatus. The sequence continues at coordinate 416,133 of VXBA01003297.1, forward strand.
AACATGCAAAAGTCCAAAACAACATGAGTATTTTAGAGTTTCTTTGTTCATCCACAAAAGAGAAACCGAGGTCTGAAGATTCATATGCCATTCCAAATTTTTCCAATGCTTTTTGTTGGTGCTTCCTTCCACCATCTGGGAAGCCTTCTCCACCCTGACTGTGTGATGAGGCACAAAGGACTCAGGGAAGGTTGGTTTCCAGCTGGAAAAGATGGCAAGAGCTGAGAGCAGCACAGCTAATGCCACATGATTTAGCAGAAGTAACATGGTAGGATCATGTCAGACAAGGGTAAGTTGTCAGGTCTTGATTGACCTGCTAAAACCAGGAACAGAATGTTAAAAAAAACGTTCCCTTCATGATGTATTTAGAGATAGTTAGGAATACTTTCTGGTTCATGAATTCCATGTGTCATGACATGCTCTCACTGTGATATCAGTCACTGAACTAATTGCAATTACAGCAGTGGAAAACTCAAGAGAAAAGTTAGGCAAGAGCTGGTGCAAAATTTATTTGTTCGTTATGCAAAGTCTTAGTAATAGGCTTTGAAAGCTGCCTGTAAATAATCAAGTTTCTATCATGATAATGAGAATTTGGAAGCAGCTCTGTAAATATTGTTGAAGTGGGTTTTGTTTCTTCCTATGCCTGGGCTACAGGATGGGTGAGACTGGTAACGACACTTCCATGCAAGGACTAAAGCAGTAGCTGATCTTCTCTCCATCCTGGGATCAGACATGGAAGTGTAAGCATGGTCTGGCCATCCTCATTTTCCCGTTGTCCAGGAGGAAGGGCAGGCACTGTGTCTCGCCTCTCCATCAGGCTTTGATTGGTAAACTTCAGCTTAACTGTTGCTGTAACACATTAAGTGCAAGCCCAGAGAAACTCGGGGCTGGACAAGTTCTGCCAGTCCCAGAAAGGCTGGTTCTTCATCCAGGGAATCGGGGAGCACAAAGTCATTTCCTGAGGGAAATCTGAGGTATTTGGGCCTCAGAGACTGGTTACAGCAACCATGGAGTGGTGGCTGCTTGTGCAGGGAGCACTGTGATAATTTAGTTCCTGCCTGGTGATAGTTGGTGACTCAGACAGTGCTAATAAAGACAGGATAAAGTGAATGTAGAGCAGGAAATCAGTGCTGTCTGAATCACCTGTGCTTTGCTGCTTCTGCTGCAGAAAGAATACAGTTGGTGGAAGTGGTTATAGTTATTAATGTCAGGTCTGACAGAAAAATGTGGTTTGGGGTTAATGACTCTCCTGGGATTTAAGTGATCCATGGGTTTGGTTTGCTTAACAGCTGGTCAACATTGACCATAGAACACTAATGAGAGATTCAGGGAAATTTATTTTAGGCACATTAGCCTTTCCAATGCATGGAAATAGAAAAGTCTCATTTGTGTTTATAAAAGATGCTGTTGTTTGTGTTACATCTGTTGTTTTGATTCATAGCAGAGTTTCTATGATTTACGGTCTTTGTCTACACTGCCTTTCTCCTCTGCTTTTCATTTTCTTAAATAAAGATTTCTTTCAGTTGCTAATCAACATGTTTACAAAATACTCATTTAGGAGCTCGTTTGGGACTGAGTCCTGCTTAGTTCAGGTGATCTCCCTAGTGTAGAGTGTTCATCTCCAAATGTGCTCATCATGATCCGCAAGGAACAGATTGTGCTAACCTTAGGCAAAATGCCCATGGAAACAGCTGGCAAACTTGCCCTTTTACAACCTGCAGAACCCCTGGATAGGTCTTTGAACACGTTATTCGCAGGAAGGAATCAGTGAAGAGCAAAGCCACAGAGATACAGTTCCCGTCAGCAACATGTTTCAAACTGTTGGGAAACACAAGGAAACTGTTGCTGCATAACTTCATTTATATGATCAGTCAGTTCAGCACAAGGCAATTTTACATGTTTCAGTAAAAAAGCTCCTTGATATTCCCTGTGAAATTCTGAAGTCGTCCCACCTCACCTGATTTCCTTGATGTCCTTTCATTGGAGACATCAGAGCCGACTTTGAGATTACAGGGAAATTGTATCGGTGTCACACTTTGTTCTGGTTGCTTGCAGGGCTCCCACCCCATCATACCAAGTGCCTTAGACACATTCATCGTCTCTGTGAAGGGGAAAGTATTTCTCTTTCAGTTTTTAGGCAGGAAGGGTGAAGCCAATTATAGCAGCTTGTCTAAGATCACACACAAGAATGTCTGGGCCACCTGGAGAATAAACCTCCAGTTGCTGTGAATCTGCCCATTGCAAGGTATTTTTTTCCTCTTGTGTTTTCATATCCTGATATGAAAATTCATTGATTTTTCAGGAGTTCTGCTCACTTGGGCCACCCTGCATGTAGGGTTCTTGTGTAAGCAGCCCTTGCCTTTGCAAAGGGCCTTAAAATGTTCTGCATTTGCCTGTAAATAAACCATTTTCAGCCCTGGCTGCAGAGAAAACCTTGTCAATCAGATTACTTCTGCTGGGGAGTGGTTCTCACGCTGTGGCTCCTTGTTAGACAAGGGGAATGTCAGGGGGAATCCCTTCCTCTCCCCTCCCCTGCATTCCAGCCCTTTAAAAGGACACTTATTTCTAACCTAGAGGGTGAAGAATCCACACTGCCCTGCCAGTAATATTGTGGGGAGATACTGTTTTCCCAGAGTCTCTTCTTCCATGCAGTCTTAAAAATAAGACTTTTCTTTCCTTTGAGAGTGTATGACAACACCAAACCCATCTATTGTGTAGTATTTTAATTGATCCCTTAAGTCTAAGGTATTGTAAATTCTTTAATGCAAAAAAGTTGGATCTGCTTGTATAAACCTAGCAAAAGAGATCTGCATCTCCTTTGAGCATGCAATAAAAATATCATAGCTATATTTATAGCAAGGAGAACTTGTGTTTGTAACCTTTTAGGTAATTAATAGAAGGGGAACAACTCAGATCAGTTTTAGAATGACACCAGCAACAAGCAAGCAGGCAAGGCTTGCTGCAATGAAATAAAGCTGCAGTGAATGTGTGTAAGCTCAGACATAATTACCTTAATCCTCAGCCAATATGAGTTTTAAAGCCAGTTAACTTAATTGCTTATTCAGTTTCTGCTTGTTGTGCAGTGATCTCAAAAAGGGATCAACAATAAGCAGCCTCTCTGCTCCACTCGAGTTCAAGCTTCATTAAGCACCCAGAAAAATGTGTGAAATTCTGTCATAAATAATTTTCTCTTCCTGTTCTAGGAATTGCTTTTTTGCAAAGCAAGACAAGGAGAGGCAGCACACACATTTGTCATGGATTTCTCCAGGGAGTGGTAGGGACAGAAGGTTGTGTTATGTTGAGACAAAAAGGGTGCTTTTAGTGGGAACACCCAGTGACCAACATGTAATCCTTGGGTCTGCTGAACCCACACTCACCCTCTGCCTCTCACCACCCCTGTCCAAAGTAGGGACAAATCCTCAACAACTCCTTCTCACCAACATTTGAATTGATAGAGCCACTGTAATAAAAGGAGATGAGACTTCACCAGGCAGCAGGTCCCTTGGGGAATTAATGTGGAATTACTTGCATGGCATTTCAGGGGCTTCTTTAAGGCCAGAGATGACAACAGTTTTTATTTTTATTGAACACAGGATCTCTGCTGTGGGTAGTGCCGGTGTCTGCCCAAGGGAAATTCAGTGATGCTTGTTTGTACAGTAGGAAATCCCAAACAGAATTTGCCCCCTTGCTGCAGGGATATCCATTTTTCTCTCTAGTGATTTTCTGAGGGCACATTTTGCTAGGTTTGAGGAGTTTTAATGCTGCAAAGTTACCAGTAGAAGTCTAAGTACAGCTGATGGGCACCAAGGCTGACAGAGCTCAGGGGGTGTTTGGATGATCCTCTCAGGGACATGGTGGGAATGGGCCTGGGCAGGGCCAGGAGTGGGACTCAATGGTCCCTGTGGATCCATATTCTGTCATTGTGTGATCAGAGAGGTTTGCTGTCACATATAAAATAATTGACTTGATAGAGGCTGCTTTTCAGCCAGTCCAGCAGAGTCTGGCCCAGTGTGTTTGATTGTGTGGACTCTTGGTGTATAAACAGTGCTGGTTACACTGCCAGTGTAGCTCAAGGACCAGTGGTGTACTGGAGGGGATGCTGGGAGCAGCCTGTGGAAATGAGAGTGGCTCACTGAAGGAAAATTCAGGAGGATCTCCCTGTCACTGGTGATGTTCATTCCCTATGCAGATTTTCTCTAAGGCATCCTGGGCCACTGAGCCTTGCAGAAATGTCTTGCTTCTGACAAGCACCATATTGCTTCTCACATCAGACTGAAAAAATACTCCTCTGGGAAGCAACATGTTACACTGTCAATGAAAGGAATACTTCTCAAATCCTTTCTGTTACACTTGGTGTCAGGGAGACTGTGAATAGTGGTGCGTTTTCTGTCTCTGTGAGAAAAAAAGGGTTTCAGGATCATACCCAGAAACAATAAATGCCCCAGGCATGAAGTAGGAACAGCTCTAGCCAGTACAAGTTTCTTTGCCAAGTGATAGTATCTGCCGTGTTGCTTGTAGCAATTAAGTCTGCTGAAACATGAAAACAAATACATCCCCCCCCACCTCCACTTCGCCCCTCTGCAGTGTTTTCATAAGTCAGGGTGGGTGTTGGTTGGTTGCTGCTCCTCGGAAGGAATATTAAACCTCACAATCTCGGCTTTAAATCAGTTTCTAATGGGATGAGAGCTAATGTGGGGAGGGCAGATGGGACAGATTATTCCACCTCTATTTTCCCATGAAGCTTCTGACACGGGCTACTGTTGGAAGGGAGAGAGCAGATGAGTTTGACCTCAGGTCTCATTCGGTATGGTAGCTCTTATACTCTATAAAAGTATACTGCTATCAAATTGCCTTTTACAGCTCTGCCTGGCCCCCTCTCCTTGATGATGTGTGTGGGAAGCCAAGCAAAACGTTCCATTAGTGTTTAGAAAGAGAATTTGAGATATAATTTTCAGTTGATGCTGTAGGATTTATGATGTGTATAGCGCAGGAATTGCTTTACTGGACCAGAATCATGTTATGTATTAATGAATTACCAGGATGTGAGTCAGCCTTGGAATAGGTCAAGCAGGAAGGCAGCATTCTTCCACAGACAATAATCTGTTGATAAATAATGTTGAAAGCTGTGATTCAATAGGAATTGTTTTTAAAGGGAATCAGAGGAAGACTAGATGTATATATGTAACCACCTTGATTAAGGTCAGATAGCCTTTACCCAATAAAATGACAACTGTGTCCCAAATTTTCATTTTCCTGTGGTTACAGCTCTCCTCCTGAGCCTTCTGAAAGTGCCCTGATTGGCTTATTTTGTTCTAATGAGAATAAAATCCTGCCTTAATGAAGTGCAGGGGTGTGATTTTCTTCCAGTAACCTCATTACAAACTGCTGCTCTTTGTTGTGGTGACTCGGAGAGGAGGCCTTAGTTAGGACAGGTGAGATCAAACCAAAAATCTAAGCTCAAATATGAAGAGTCAGTGGAATGGAAAAGTGTCTCCTGGGGTCTTGCTGAGGGGAGGGATTTCGGTGCAGATTTGCAGAGCACAGGGTTAGTGTCTTTGAAGGGATCTCTGCCTTTCCTGGCTCTGGGAGCCCAGCCTTTCTGGGCAGGTTTTTTTACCAAGCCTTTGAAGCAGAGAACAGCAATTCTTGTGTGTGTTCAGTGGCCACTGACTTCAGCAAGGGCGAGTAAGCTGGGAATTCACAGCCAGGTCCAGGGGAGGTGAAGGGAAGTCCTGCATTTGAGTCCTCAGCTGAAAACTGAAACTGTGTTGTTGTACTTGATCTTTCAGCACCATCAAATAACACCAGGCATGTTTTCACCCAGACTGGCCTCCCGTTCCTTCAGGAACTCTCCCTAGTAGCTCCTGCTAAAGGGTGATGGAGACAAACACCTTAGCAAAGTGAACAGTTTCCATAGTTATTTTATGTCTGAAAATCGAAAGTATTGCAGGATATCCCTTCCTTGATGCAGAGGGGGTAAAGTCTTTATTATGTTGTCTTATCAGGCTGTTAAGCTGCTCTTACAGAGTTGCTGGGTAAATAGTGGCTTGAGCAGAGTGCAGACTACTAAACATGTTTTTATGTTTGTAGGAAAACAAATAAAGTTTTTTTTAATGGGCCTGAAGTTTCTTTTAATGCACTTCTCTTGATAGATGGCTTCTCAAGCCCCAAGCCCTTGAAGTAGTAGCACAGTTTATTGCTGTAATAGCAGTAGGCAACTCAGCTTGTCTTTGCCTTGGGAAATGATTGATATTGGAAAATGATACATGTTTGCTTATAAAAACTTGGCAATGTTTTGATGAAAGTTCTTTGTTTTCTAAAAAAAAAAAAAACACCAAACAAACTCACAGTGGAAAAGTATTTAATTGCATTTTAGATTGTCCTACCAAAACAATGGTGAGAGAGCCAATTGCCTCCTGCTGGGTTCCTCAGATTAACAGAGGAAGCTGAGCACAACAAAGCCCCTCCTGAGATGGAGAGGTGGGCAAGGTCTAGGACAGGTAAGCACAGACAGTGTCAAAGACAGTCTGTACACAGTGATAAAGTGCTGAACTCATTTTCTATGGATTTGAAAAGTAGTGGGTTATGGAAATGAACAATACTGTTAAATGTTCTTAGGCATATTTTAGTCACTCAGCTTTGGTTGTGAAGATAATGGTGCTTTACTCAGGTTTAGATGCCTATAGTGCATTTTTATATAGTTTTAAAATCCTTTAGAAATCCTTCTAAAAATTGTTATAAGGAGAAAAAAATAAGATAAGTGCCATGAGCTTATGGTGAGGTTAAGTGTGATATGCTCAGTAGAGAAAACCAGTAATGATCTGAAATCCTGCTTTCCAAATGCCTTTCTAGAACACCTCCCTTGGCTCACTCTGTGCCTGTGACCTTGGGCAGACTTACTAATTTTATACCATTATTAGTAGGTTTTTCCATGTTCCATAAGAGACCAGGCAAAACTTTCTTACCTGCAAAAAAACCACAAAACCCCCCCACCTTTCTTTTGTTAACTTCTCTATTTGGAAGTATCTGCAGAGCAGTGTCTGTTGATTGCTGTGTCTCTGAGGGTGATCCACCCTCACCTACAGCACAAGTCTGGGGCCTCTCCCAGCTCCAGAAGTTCACACATCCACTGCTGCTGGTCATTCCATTGAACACCAGGCTGACTGAGGTTAACCCTCCTTGCAGTGCTGAGATTTACCAAGTAGTTTTGCACAACCACGTTTAAAATATTAGAAGAAATTATTATCTGCCAAAATTGAATTTCTCAGGTAATCCTCTGCCATTATTGTTTGGTGCTGCTTACAGGAAAAAGTGGGTGGTGAGGTCTTTCATGCTGCTGCAGGGAACAATATCAGAAATCTTTTTCTTTGCCTGACAGCAGAGAAATAATAACAAAGTAGTAATGGTGGTGATAATGATGATGTATTTAATTATAGAAATGTAAAAAAGCCGTGGGCCAAATCCCACCAACTGCAGTCAAAGAACCCCCAAAGACCCCAAAGTTCCCTGCCAATTTTTGCCTGGCTGAAATTGCCAAATTTTGCACTTTCCATCCCAAACCATAAATCTTCCCAGCCCCTCAGGCAAAGCTTTTGGTGCTCCAAGAGCAAGCAAATAATTCCCTGGCTGATGCATGAGGTAGAAGAAAACGGTGGTGACTGGGAGCAGAACTGGCTCTGCAGTGCTGACAGCAGGAGGAGTGTGTGGTGGGCAGCTCACTTGGCACCTGTGTCAAGGGGAGCATGTAGGCAACAGGCCTTTACTGCACTAAGATGTTGTTCCCCAGCCCCATTTCTGCAGACTCAGAGGAACCCGGTGGAGGAAAATGAGCTTGAGGACTCCGTGTGGAAGAAAAACTAAATATGGAATTCTGGGGGATGGGAAGGGGAAGAAAAGGAAAAAATAATTTGTTGATATGTGAGATCACATAAAGCTCCCCTGGAAGAGTTCCTGAAGAAAAGATTGTATTTACTCTGGAGAGGGAGCAAACAATTTAGGCCTACAATTTTATTGCCAGGTCTCATTTTTTAACCTGCTTTCCTTCTGTTTTCAAGCCCTGGAGATAGAACAGTGGTTCACAGAAAGTGCAACTGGTCTCTTTTGATAAGGTCTGATGGCAGAGATAATGAAAACAGGCTGCCATTTGCCTTTGAAGACTCTCCCAAATGTACTGTCTAGTTCTCCCCAAAGGCAGTTCCCTTTGCTGTAACTTCTGGGTAAACAGGGGGAAACAGTTGCTCTGATGTTAAAGAGGGTGATGAGTTTGGTGTTGTCCCCTTGGTGCTCAGCATCAGAGGAGGATCTGAGTGCTGCAGTTCCTCCAGGCACTGAAGATTCCTGTCTTTTGAATGGAGGTGAATTGATAGGAATTCAGAGAGGCAGCCAGCCAGCACCAGGGAGCTGCTTTCTTGTGTGCAACTTCAGACCAAAGGAAATAACATGAGAAATCTATCAAGAGGTACCTGCTGGTCCTGAAAGGATCAGGTATGCTTTTCACTCTTTCAAGAGAAATTACTCAGCCTTTACCAGAGATAGCAATTAAAAAGGATTGCAGCAATCTGAACTCTAAAAATCAAACTGATGGAAAGGGATTGGTCCAGGAAAACATCTAGACAATCCCTTCTGGAGCAAAGATGCTTTTGGATGTTAGAAAGCAAAATGCTTAAGTGCAGGAGGTCAAACTGGATGAGTTTGATCATCCTGTTGGCATTAAATAGGCTCATTCTATCAAAATAAACATCCAATTTCTGGATTATGTCTTGGAAGACATCATTGAATTTCAGATGTGTAGCAGAAGTGTGAGAACACAGGATAAAAGAAGTCAGTGATGCCCAGATACTCCTTAGAGCAAAGTGAGAGTATCTAAAGTGATCAGACCACAATGATAAATAACAGGGACAACTGGGGCTCCCTAAACTGCACTTGCAGCAGAGCTCTCAAGTGTTAATGCTGCATTTAGTGCTGGATGGGAACAGAAAGACATGGCCTTGGACTTGTCCCTGAGTGCTGCTGTGTCCCTGCAGCTGAGTGAGTCATTTTGGTGTGCTCTGCTAAGTCCTCGAAATATCTCCTCAGTGGGATGCTTGCATAATAAGTCACAGGTTTCTCATTATTTATTGCCTCTGTCTCAAGTATATTTTGCAGGTTCCTTTTGCTGTTTATATACATTTATTTGTTTTACTACCTCTTTGCATTCTAACAAATCATCCCTAATAAAAAGCACATTTCCTCGTGAGCAGAATCAATTTCCTTCAGAAGTCTTTCAGTCTCTGATTAGTGTGTTACATTTGGTCTTCACTAATCACTTAGTTAACTGTGAGCAATAAAGTTCTTAAATAAATAAATGCTCTGGTCCAAGTCAACGTTAGCCATAATGAACAGTTCCCCCCTTAGATTTCTGAAATGCAAGACGAAGCTCCGCTACTTAAGCACTTACATTCACTTTATAAGTATAGCAATTAATTGCCAGACTTGTTTTTTTCTGCAGGTCATTAGTGTGTTAATAACAATTAAGTCTCGGCAACTTGATTGCAAGTCAGTAATGCAGTGGGAAGTCTAAGTGGGTTTGGGGTTTCAATTACTTTTAAAGGCTTGGAGTTATGGCTTTTTTTTTTTTCCTTTCCCTTTGTGTTAGCCTGCTCCAGAAGCACTCAGTGGGAAGGTAATGAAGTAGAAGATTTGTACATTACTACATCTTTCCATGCTTCCTTTTCATTGGTTTTATTATTGTAGACTTTGAAACATGAGGAGAAGTCAGCTATAAGCCATTCCTTCTGGTCAGGGTTGGATGTGTATTAGAGAGCTCTCAGATGGAGGATGCATTTTTACTAACTGTGAACAGGGGCAAGTCACTGTGGATCAAAAAAAAACCCCGTGAGATGTGGTGGAAACCTCATCATATAGCAAAATAATGCCTTTCCCAACAGTGAATTTAAGCCCCCATTTGTTGGAGAACAGAGCTTGAATCATGACTCCCTGTGGTCCAGCAACCTCTCAGATTAAGATATGTGGTTTCCCTAATGTCTGTCGAATATTGTTGGAAACCAGGCTGGCTGGGCTGTAAGGTGAACAACATTACATGGGTGGTATCAGTTCCCTGCAGAAACTGGGGGGGGAGGAGAAGACAGAATATAACTTTCAGCCAAAATACATACAGAAAAGCATTAGTGTTTATTTTAAAAACATCATGTAACACTTCTTTAGAGTTTCTATGTATGTGTGCTTAATGAATGAGAACAAGGCAAGGCTCTGTTTCTCAGAGGAGCCGATAACTTGAGAGCTGGGAAAGGTGAACACAAAACGTTCTGACTAACCTTGGGTTTGGCTTGTGTGCAGGGGCTGGGGGACAAATGAGTCCACATTTGGCTTGAGGGTTAAAAATAAGCCAAGGCTGTGTGAGATGGACAAAACAGAGCTGTGTAGTGGGAGTGTATGGACTCATGGCTGTGACAGCACCTCAAAGTACTGTTGGAATGTTGTGACCATTCTTGACTGATCTACCAACGTTCAGGGTGTCTGGAGTTCACTCCTACTGCTGAAGGAGTTGATAGTAGAGATAGATATTTCCTTTTATTTCCATTGTACATTTTCTATTTTATTTCTATTTAAATAGTATATTTCTATTTAATTTATCTGCTTTGCATATACACAGTGATCTAGTGCATACTTCATGTCTTGCCTCACCAAACAAAGGCAAATCAAATCAAAGATATGTCCCATGAATCAAATATATCATTACAGTCTGCACTCCGTCACAAATCTCTGTTACAGCTTTTATTGATTGCCTTTGAGCTCCTCCTGTCTTGTTCTCTGTAGCACAAATAGCACTATCAGATAACAGTGAGTTCTCCTTGCCACATTTATTTGCAGATCACATGGAAAATACTCCAAGCAGCAAGACCCATCTCTTAGTCAGTCATGATGTGTGGCCTGAGTTTTGGAGGGAGGCTCCCAGTTTCATAAATTGACCTACTTACTTAATGTATTTCTCAGAGAAAAGCTGTTGACATGACCATTAGTTTTCTCTAAACTATTGTTCTTAAATATTAACAAACAAAATTACATTAAGACGGAAAGAGAGGGAACAATCCTTATTTCTGCAGTAGATTTCTAATGTGAAATTGAGCAAACTGGGGGGCATTAAATTGTTCAGTTCTATAACCACAACCCCTAAATCACACCTCTGTGCCAGCGTGTACATTCTGTCAGGGTGCCAGAGCAGTTCACATCACTCTGCCCTTCTGAACCATCTCTAAACCCAGCACTATTTACCTGTGTGAATTTGATGTAGAGCTGCTTGCTTGTAATGCCAGTGCTTTTTGGAAATGTCCTGCATTACACATTCCTGGTCATTGGTTTCTTTTAATTACTCTGAAACTTATTTTAGAGCCACAAAGAAAGAGGTGACAGTCAAGAATTTGAGGACTGGATACTGTAATCAGGAGTCCAAGGACAGCACCAATGGAAAGAGAAGGGACTTGAATTAGGATAGAAAATAACCTGCTTCATTCCCTGCTCCCTCAGGTCACCTTTGAGGCACATCTGTGTGAGGAAACTTAAAAGAAATTTGATCTATGGTAGCTCCCTTCTGGAGATAGAGGGCTTGACTTTCCAGTACTGACAATCTGACACCCACTACCAAATTTTGCTTTCAAGGAAAATAGAAGATCATTATGGGATCATTTAACATGTGAAAGCATGAACTCAAAAAAACCAAAACAAAACCTAAGTATGATTGAAAACTCAACCATAAAATCCAAATGCTGACTTGAAATAATAGGAAGCTAGCCAAACTAATACCAAGCATTGCCAAAAATTGCTTCCCTCAAAACCCCAGGGAAATCCTGCTCTTTTATTAAACCACTGAACAATCTCTTCAAGTTGAATCCCTTCTATGCAAAAATTAAGGGAGGTCCTGGTCTTAGATTGCATATGTACCATTAGTGATCCTAAAAGAAAAGCTGCCAGGAAACTAGATGGGATGAATTTGGTCCCATAGTTCCTGTGAGCTTCAAACAGCTGAGGTGTGAGGAGATCCCTTAGTGTGCTGAAATGACAATCTCTGCTGATTACAGTGGTGAATGTGGCAGGAGTTCCTGACTAAGTGAAAGTAAAAAGAACGTGTTTGGTGTCAAGTAAGTACACTGACAAAGCTGAAATGTTCTGTCACGCCTTGGACTCGGTGAGTTTATGCCAAATTTGGCTAAAAATAGAATACAAACTTAAACCTCAAGTTGAGGTTTTCCACTGCAGTTCCTCAAAAATGCAACTTTTGACTTTTCATGTTAAAACAGTTAAAAAACTTAATTTAAATAACCTTAAATCGTTTTAGGAGCACCTCAGACCCAGAAATTTAACTTATCAGTATTTATTTTGGCCCGTGGTGAGATGAGGGAATTCAGAGCAACACAAAACAAAAATGTTTGTGTGTTTGAGTGTGTCCATGTGCTGATGGAGGGATGATTTGACCAGAAAACTATATGATAAATTATTTGTTCTCAGTGCTTTCGTTGTAACCTGCTTTTGTGGTTTTTGACTTCAGTGGGTGAAGCTACCAGATTTTGTGGTGTCATTAGGTACAAATGAGACAGGATTTAGATCCCTGTATGTGTTCCCAGTTGTGGTGAGCAGGATTTGAAATCCGGGGGCGTGAAGGTATAATCCCTGGCTCCTTGTTCTGAGATATTCAGAATATCCTGAGTAGCAAAGACCCACAAGGATCATCGAGTCCAACTCTGAAGTGAGTGGCCCATACAGGACTCAACCCCATAACCTTGCTGTTATGGGCACCCTGCTCTAAGCAGCACATCCTTCCAGGCTGAACATGGAGAAGTGTTGTGAGGCACCACACAGGTGGGAGGCCTAACTCCAAAGTTTCTGGGAGCCAGGGGATAACAGCACCCAGAGCACAAATCTCAGAGTTTAAAAAGAAAAAAAGAAGAGAGGATTTCAGCATCCTGTATCACCCCTCAGGTTTGTTGTGGTGAAGAGTGTGTGGTGCATATTTTCCCCTTTTCTATGCCAAGTGCTGAATTCCTCAGGGGGCTGTGCACAAGGCTGGGTCCCTCACAGTGCCCAGCCAGCAGGAGAAGGGAAGGAGGGTCAGTGAGGAAAATCTGCACACAGCTTCCCACCTTGGATCAGCCAGAGCAAGAGGCTGAATTCAGCAGAGGCTGAATTTGCAACAAGGGCAGGAGGTGTTTAAATGGTGAAAAAGCTTTTAATAGCCAACTTTGTGATAGAAATGACCTGTCCATCCTGAGTGCCCGTTCCTCAGCTGGTCATGTTGTCAGGCAGACTTGTTTCCACATTCAGAGGGATTTTTCATGTGAATTAAAATACGGCCTGGGCCACAATTTGCAGCAACACAAAGTGCTGTGTGTGAAAGCAGCCCATACACCCCATTGATTCATCTAGGACAGCACAAGATCACTATTGAGAAATATGAAATTGGTTTTGAAAAAGAGCCTTCCAAGGTAAGTCAGAGGCCAGAAAATGAACTGCTTTTGTGAATTTCCCGAGGTTACACATGAATGAAACCATGATGTATGATTTGGCTTCTTGTGCATTAAAAATCCTTTAAAACTGTAACTGCAGCACTCATTCCCAAATGATTTTACTTTGTGTATTTATTTAGAGAAAGCTGAAACAGTTTGCCATTTATGTGTATTCAAAAGCTGCACTTTTCCAAGGCTATAAAGGAAACCTTAAAAAGAAATTACTTTCAGAACTCAAATAATGGTATTTTAAAATGCATAGGAAAATGCATTAAAAATTAAACAGATGTAAGAAAGAGAAAAATCTCAGTTGTCATTTTTGTGACTTGCTCATAGCAAGTGATTGTGATGTACACATAAAACTGGGTAGCACAGATTCTTGTTCATCATGTTTATTTCATTTTGTGTTATGCATTTGCCTGAGCTTCCCACATTGTGAATTATCTTTTGTGTGAATGTTTTGAAACATTTAAAATTGGAGATCATATAAAATGTAGCTGTTTATGACATTCTGAATTTGTGCATAAGCTCTCACACAGATTTCGGGCTTGTGTACATAAATTTTGTAGTTCTTTAGAGTTAAGTATTTGCATTGCTAATAGCAGGATGAGACCTAGAATGTTTCATTAAACACACAAGCTATGTAAATAATAGTTTGATGTAGGAATTGGGAAGCATACCCTTAAGTCTGGTGAGTTTGCAAGTTTTTAACAAACACACAGAGCTTTCCAAGAATGCACAGTATGAAAGTCCTAGTTATATATTGTAATGGTGTTGCCCAGGTTGTGTTCTTAATAAGTAACTCTAGAAAGTGTGCAAACTGTTACAGGAACACTATTCCATTCATTTGTATCTCGGACATTGGAGGAGTGAGATTTCCACACTCAAATAATACCTTTGTATTCATTTCTTGGAAATTTTCTCACAGAAAATGTAATCACTGAAGAGGTTTTTTTTAAAAAAAAATAATTGTTTAATGATAAAATGAACTGAAAAGTGTTATTTTGTGCAGATTGCTGTTTCAGGTATCTTTAATGTAATGGTTTTCAGCAAGTCTGTTCTGTCCTGACTGCTGCCAAAGGGACCTCTGTAGCTGTTGGAGTTCTGCAAGTCTGTACAGCATGGAGTAGGCAGAGCAGAGTCCTGGTGGCCAGGATGTCAGAGGGAATGACTTGATTCAGACCAAAACTTGTTCCACTGTGCCACTAACTCCCCCTAAACCCTTGTCACTCCCCAGCCCTGCTGGGTCAGGATGATCAGAGGTTAAATGTTGCCATCTAATGGTGAATGTACATAATACAGTTTTTAAGGGGTTTTCCCAAATTGCCTTCTCTTGCCTTTCTCCATGTACCTGTAAGTATTTTCTTTATGGGGCTCCAGAGGAATGAGAATGATACTTTATTCAGATTTTACTTGGGATGGTACCTGATACTTCATCAGTAATGAGATGTTGCAACTTAATGTGAAATTCCAATCATGAATTCTGATTTCTTTATGTTTTATCCATTTTTTCAGATATAGATGAGTGTTCATTTGAAAGGACCTGTGATCACACCTGTATCAACTACCCTGGAAGCTTTGAGTGTCTCTGCCACAAAGGCTACACCTTGTATGGACTGACACACTGTGGAGGTTTGCAAACTGGAGTTTTGCTTATGCTTGTGTTTGTTTGCTCTGTGAACTGTTTGCTGAGCCACATGTTCTTCTGGATTAAGGTTTTAGAACTGAAGATGGTAAAGCAAGAAAGGTAAAATAAAGCTATAACAACATGAGCTGGGTGTGACTCAAATTTCAGAATCTCAAATTTGCTGGGGTAGGTTTTGATTGTGTTCAAAAAGGAAACCAAAGGGGTTTTTTGAGGGATTTGTTAAATGTGTCAAATCCAAAGTGTACTTTTAACCATTACACAAACAGAAGTGAAAAGAGTAATGAAACCTGAATAATAAAGAAAAACTGATTTTACAAAAAACCAAACCTGCAACAAAAAAACCCCAACCTGTGATAAAACCTGAGATCCCTGAATCTAAATGAACATGTTAGAAAATACTGACACCAAAAAGCTCCATGCTATTTTAAAATGTAAAACTAAATGGTTTTGTTCAGTTGACCAATGGTTAATAGATAATTAATCATTAAAATATTCAATATACAGTCTAAGCAAAGCTTATATCCTATTATTAACAAAGCCCTGACTTTAAACCCAGAAAAGCCACGTGTTGAGGCCACTGCTAATGATATCTCTGCCTGGCTGCTTTTTTGGGAGCAAGGTGTAGGAGGTGTATCCTGGTATCTGTTGTGTAGAGGGGAGTAAGGCTCCAATGAATTCTCTGTAAAGTACAGGCAGGCGGGAAGAGGAGACGTAGGAGCCCATCTAAGGAAACAGGCTGGGAAAAGTCTCCAATTAAGGGCAGTTCTGAAAGCAAAATCAGAGCCTGAAGGTCTTGGGGACTGTGCTAGGTGAGGTGTGCAGAGGCTGATCTGTTAATTCCTTCATGACTTAATGTAATAATTTAGGCAAAGGCTCAAAGTTTGAGGTTCTGTCTCAGTCCTTAAATAACCTTTAGCCTCAGTTCAGCTTCAGTCTTTTAAATAAGACTGAAACAGGACCAGAACTCTGACTGGAAATACTTGGTGCTGAACTTCAGGCAAAAACATGCCCAGATCCAAGCCTCCTGCTTTTTTCCACAATGATCAGATCCAGTGACAGCTCAGAATCCAGACTTGTCCAGGCCCGGAGCTTTGCTGTCATTAGTTTTAGTCAGCCCCTTGATGAATATTCTGAGGTAGAAGGGGTTCACAAGGGTCATCATAAAAGCAAAATCTGGGAATCTCTGTGGAGAATTTCTCTCCCTGTTTTGCAGAAGTGACCAAACCACAATGTTTGTGCCTTTGACATTTTTCTATAACAGCTTTAATGCCATTTTCAGATATTGATGAATGCAGCATCAGCAATGGCAGCTGTGACTTTGGGTGTCTCAACACCATGGGGAGCTATGAGTGTGTCTGCCCACCTGGGAAGAAACTGCACTGGAATAAGAAGGACTGTGTTGGTGAGTGTGGAAGCCTCAAATGAACTTTATAAACTCAGACAACACCTGATCCCATGGGGGATCCCATGGGATACAACTGCAGGTGGGTTGGAGAATGGGAAACATGTTGGATTTTATTGGTGTGGATTCTTTTTTTAAGTTTACAATCCCATTCACAGAAATCTAAGTAGCAGTATTTTGTGTATTTTATACTTTTGTCCTTAATCTGTCCTTTTTCCATCAGCTGTAACTCTACTTCCCTCTAAGATTAATTTTGAATATTCAAAATATTTAACTTTTTTACAAGAAATACACAGTATTCAGATCAGTATCTACAATCACAGCACCATACCCCAATTTTTCTACTTATCTCCAAAGGTATCCTGGTTAATACGAAGTACTGACACAAGGTATGTCAAAAGTATTAATTGCAATGAGCACAAATCCTTGGACCGCTAAAATTGTGGCACTTGATGGTAGTGCTGCTTTGTGGCAGATCTGAATCTCTATATCCTTTAAACAGATGATTTTTCCCTGAGATCTTTTTTGAATCATAGCATGTCTTGGTCATGGCTACAGCCTTTCAAAGTATTTTCTGTGAGATCTTAGTTCTGGTTTTAATGGGAATGGTATAGTTGAGGTTTTTCACAGCCAAATTTTGGTTGTGAGGTGTTTTTTTTTGGGGGGGGAGTTGTTTTGGTTTGGTTTTTTTGAACCACAAATAACTTCTCATAGATACATTTGGGGCTGATGCCTAATACCTAATTGGACAGAGCAAGAAAGGGGGGGACCTTACTTCAGAGAAATAAGTGTTGTTTACCTTTATGTATAGTACTTTCCCTGCTATATAGAGAACTTACTGCAACAGTAAGGAATAGTTAACTCTGGTTTTTAGTTATCCACCAGGTCTCCCTTGCAATATACCAGTTATTCCTCTGGAAAGGAATTTATAAATTAGCAGCAAGGCCTAAAACTTTTTGAGGTCTGGTTTAAAGTTAGGCTGCAGATGCTTTGTGCTCTATTCCCTCTCAGCCTACTAAGAATTCTGTTCCCATGGTAGAGGCTGGATTGGAAACATTTTCCTCACTGTAAATTTCTCCTCGTTATTTGCAATACTCCACTGGAAGATGGAAAAGAGAACACCCATCTCTACTGACACACACTGTTGTATTTGATTACTTTAATGAGGCTTAAAATGAGTGTCATCTCCCTGTTGATAGCCTGCCTTTATTACCCACATTGTTGAGAGGGAACTACATTCTACATTGTTATAAAAGCACAATAAAAAGCAGGAGAATTATATTTAGTGATCCTGAATGCCAGGATTTGGAGCCATTTGCAGTAACAAAACCCTCTTTTGCTCAGTAATGGCACTTTGTGCTTTGTTGTCTCCTCAGTCCAAAGAAATAGTTTCTTTAAAGACATCACCAAAGCATCATAAAAGACCTTAGGAAGGAGATAAGTGGAGGATGATTATTCCCATCTTTGAGATGTGAACATCAGGCATGTTTATGGGACTTGTGTGTATTTATATTTAACAAGCAGTGAGGCCAGGAATGTGAACCAGCTGGGGGCTGCTGGGACCCTTCCTCTGCACTCAGGCCAAGCCAGGCAACACTTATTGCAGCTAATTGTGCTCACAGAGACTCCTGCCTTCCAGGGTGAGATCTGGACCTGTATTTGGGTGCTCCCAGAGCAGAGGACAGGAGGGAATGACTGATCTGGAGTTTAGGTCTAAAAATGTGAAGGAGTTTCATTTGCAAGTACAAGCCCAAGCTCCAAATCCGGATCCTCTCTCCCTAACGTGTGCTTATTTCAGAAATGCCTGCACCTGTCATTTTGGGGTTTTTAGCACTTCTGCCTTTCCTCACCATTGTGTCCAAGTCTGACTTGGGCAGTGTCTGATTTTTTTTTTACATTTCTCTGCATTTTTTTCTCCTCAGAGATGGTGAAGTGTCTCCCAAATGCCAAACCAGTTCCCAAGGCTCAGCTCGTGTGTAGTAGGACAGGAGGCATAGAGAGCTGCTTCCTGACATGCCCATCCAATACCCTTTTTGTTCCAGGTTTGTGCAAAATATTTGTCCCCCTCAGTCTAGAATATGACTTGATGATTTTTCTCTGTTAATGTGTTCATGATTCTTGCATTCAGTTTTTGTTATGGACAACAGGAAGTGAGGAAAACATCATTCTAAATTAAATTGGGCCAGATATGCACATCACTAAATACAAGAAGAGCTGATTGTCAGGTACATTAGAGGTTTGGTCCTTCACTCTTTAATTTGAGGTGTCATTTACCAGGGGTGGGAAAAATTCTAACAAAAACCTGAGGGACACATCCACCTTCATGTGGATGGTGCAGGAGAAAAATTGTAATATATTGAATTGCTGTGTCAAAAGGGAAGGAAAAAATGAACAGGTGATTTCAGTGAATTCCTGCTACTTTTTAGTACCATATTTTCAACTTGAGTAGAGTTCCCCCTTTTTTATTTTTACCATTTGCTACAGGTAATTTTCATCTACAGAGTTTTGCAGGGCAGGTGGAGGGGGTGGGATTGCTACTGTTTTTCCATAGATGTTCTGGCACAGGATTATTTTTGTGTATCTCTACTTTTCATGTTAATCCTGGCATGATATGCAGTAGAGCTATTCACATTTTATTTTCAATTTAGCAGAGATTACTGAAACTGTGCATTTATCTAATTTGTAAGCATCAATACAC
Organism: Serilophus lunatus; assembly: GCA_013399895.1. NCBI lineage: Eukaryota > Metazoa > Chordata > Aves > Passeriformes > Eurylaimidae > Serilophus > Serilophus lunatus. Next base: position 435,377 of record VXBA01003297.1, read on the forward strand.
AGTATTATCTCTGCAATATGTAAACTCTGTTGTGTATTATTTTTGTTGCTGCCATTATATTCTGTCAGAGCCTGAAGATAAAATTATTGTGCAAGTACATAGTTTCTTTTTAAATTATGGGGATCATCAAAGCAGAAGGACTCTGCCATGGACAAACACAAAATATTTTCTACTTGTGCACCATGGAATTATGTACAGTTCACCTCATGCCAAATTGTTGATAAAAGGCAACATTTCAGTGCTGGAAGAAAAAAACCTTGTAGTCAGCACTGTGAAGCAGCAGCCTTTGCCAAATTTTTTCAAAATCCAACTTGAGCACTTAAATCGTCTCCTTATTTAGCAGCTTTGAGCAGCTTCTTCAAACACCAGGGGAGCAGATGCTTTGTGAGGCTGTTCCCCGTGTGCTGACTGTGTTCTGCCCCTCAGATTCTGAGAACAGCTACACCCTGAGCTGTGGAGTTCCCATCCAGCAAGGAAGGGCTCAGCCCAAGCGCAACACCACCCTGCCCAGCTGCCCAGGTACGTCCTGCTCCCCTGGGCCTTGGGGCCTCAGGGATCATGGGGTCCAACCCTCAGCCCTGCACAGAACCATCCCCAGGGGTCACCCCCTGTCCCTGAGAGGAGCATCCCAACCCCTCTGGAGCTCTGGCAGCCTTGGGGCTGTGCCCACTGCCCTGGGGAGCCTGGGCAGTGCCCACCCACCCTCTGGGCAGAGGAACCTTGGCCTGAGATCCCCCCTGACCCTGCCCTGACACAACTCCAGCCCATTCCCTGCTCCTGGCCCTGGTCCCTCAGAGCAGAGCTCAGTCCCTGCCCCTCCCCAGCAAGTTGTCCCTGCAATGAGGTCTCCCCTCAGTCTCCCCCTGAACACACCAAGTGCCCTCAGCTGCTCCTCACACGCTTCCCCTCCAGGCCCTTCCCCATCTCTGTTGCCTCCTTTAGATACTTTCTAATGGCTCACTATCTTCTTTATATTGTGGTGACCAAAACACCACATCGTGCACACACTCACTTTTCTGCAGCTTCTCCTTGAGGGCTGCAGTGTGCTTAGTTCCCCTCCAGTGTGGCATTGTGTTGGTAGCTCAGGATCCCCTTGTACAAGGTGTAACTCTCGGGCTCTCTCCTCTCCGTGTCCCAAGAAAGCTTGGGGGTCTGTTTTTAAAAACAGGTTTAAGATTTCACTTCCTCTGCATCCCAAATGATACCTTTTCCTGCTTTACATCAACAGATTCATTAGCCCCTCCAATCAAGCAGAAAGCTCGTTTTAAAATCAAAGATGCAAAATGCCACTTACGGCCCCGCAGCAAAGAGAAAACAAAAGAGTCTGGGAAGCAGCCTGTCTCAGGTGTGTGGGGGTTTTTAACATGTAGACAGCACTCTGGGTTTTTTGTTTGTTTGCATATTTTGTTTTCAGACAGAAAAAAAGTAATGGTTTTCATATTTGGATCTGAATTTTAAGTTCAAGCCAAAATTCTCACTCAAGGTGAACAGTGCCTTGGGTTTGGATGCTGAAAATGTCACCAGTTGCTTTGAAAAGTCTTTGTTCAAAACAAAAGTCAGTTTGCTTGGGTTAATTTTTCTCAGTGAGGTTTTTAAAAGAAAACAAAAGCTATTATTTATTTGCTTTACACTGGATTATTTATTTGCTTTATGCAAATAAATATTTGCTTTATTTATTGTAGCAGCAAAGACAACCCCTAAGCAGGAAGGTTATTACCAAAATATGATGTTATTCAGCTCAGATCTTTTGTTATGATAAAGTGAGTACTTAAAATGTTAGAAAGATGTTAAAAAAAGTTTGTCAGAGTGAGTCCAAGTAATCAAATGTTTTCAAAACTTGTATCAATAGGTGTGTGTTTTATTATTGTTAGTTTTGACCACCACTTTTAAAGGTGGAAAAAAAGAGATTTTAAAAATAATATATTTACCAGATCTTTGTGACATTCATTTCTAACTCTTGATGCCATGACAGGGGCAATTAAAGAGTGTTTGGGTGTCACTGCTGTGCATTTCCAAAGCCTAAAATATGTGGAGTCCATTTAAATTTAGTATTAACTCTCTACTTTCTGGATTTTATTACTTTATATTGGTGCAACTCAGCATCTTCCACCAAACATCTACTCTGATATTTCTGCTCATTAATTTCACAACTGTTGACTTAAAACAACAAGTCCCAGCTGTCAAGATGCTCACCCTGTCCTTATGTATTACCTTCTTTGAATAAGATTTGATTATCAGACTCATTTTTAAAGTCATAAAGTTGATTTTTTTCTGTCCGTACAGTCACCACAGGAATGTATTTCTTGGGTGCATGTCCTTGTCCTTTGCTTTGTGTTTGTTGTGTCACCTGAACTTCTGGGTCTAACAGGAAGATGAAGTCAAACAGCCACACCCTCAGAATGAAATCCTTCTGGTGGCTTGAATGCTACAAATTCCTCCTTGGCCTGGAAAGTCCATCACCTACAACAATCTGTGATTCCCACTCAGATAAACCCTTCCAATATATTTTCACAACCTCACCATCAAAGGGCTTGAAAACCTTTGATATCTGATGATTGTCAGTGCTGAAAGAGGTGGAATACAGGTGGCTCCCATGAATTTATGAAAATTAATCTTTGCCTTGCTTCATATCTGTTTATAGTATTGCTGATCTTAACTAACTTCAGTTAAGAATTTCCTAATCCTCATGCAGAAAAGGGGTCAACATTTGTAGGCATTAGAGGTACCAGTGTGTAGCTGAGCATCACCACACTGGTTTTGCCTCCTGAATTCACTAACAAAGTGAGCAAACCCAACACTGAATAGAGAAGGTGTCTGACCACACATGAAATGCTGTCACATGATAACCCAGCTGAGGTGTCACTGATCACTGTCCCTTGCTACTTTGCTACTGGTTTTCTTTTCTGTGTTGCTTCTCTTGTGCAAAGGAGGTCAATTCCCTTGTACAGACAACTGCCAGGTGACCTTTGTGAATCTCAAGTGTGATTCCTCCAAGAAAAAACGCCGAGGCCGCAAGTCACCCTCAAAGGAAGTGTCCCATATCACTGCAGAGTTCGAAGTGGAGATGAAGTCGGAAGAAGTCTCAGGTTTGTGAAAGTTGTCTCTGTGAAGAGAAACCAGAATTCATTTCCTCAGAGTGTTGTTAAAATCCCTGTGATGCCATTTCACCAAGCTGCCCTGCAAACCTTTTAGCACAAGTATCATTCCACGGCCTTCCCAAATTCAAAGATTCAGAGGTTTGATTGGAAAGAATCGGGTATGAAATTAAGCCAGAGGAACAAAGATTGAACCTGCAGCAAAATTCCAAAGCCTTAAGTCATGTAATTCAATCCAGTCTGATTTCTTTAAGCAGCAGAAGTGCTGTCAATGCACAGGGAATGGAAAGATTAGGGACAAGTTCAGCAACAATGATGATAAATATATCCTCCAAAACACAAGTTGCTGAAACTTCCATCTGGGATTCAAGCACTTCCATCACACAGCTGGAAAATTCATGTTTTCGTGACAGTCTTCAGGAAGAAAAATAATTGCTCCAAGTCATTGAGATGGAATATTGTGTTACAAATTCCAGCCAAAGAAAACATGGACTGAATTCTATAGATGTGTCAGTCCTCAAAGGCAGATTCCTTACCCCTGAGAGGGTACCTCAGTAGCCAAGTGCTTCAAACAGTGACTGCCTGAAAGCACCTTTCTTTGTGTCACATCTTTGGGTCAGGGAAGTAGCAGGAAGTCCTAATCGACTGAGTAAAGTGTGAGAAGAGAAAATTCCCGACCATTAGTGGGGGCAGGCTGGAAGTACAACACTGGGACTGCACATTTTTCCCCATGGGCAAAGTCCCCAGGAGGCACAAGGGGAGGGCTCACTGGCAGGAAGCTTCCTGCAGTGTTTGCAGAAGGCAAGTTTGAGTGAAGGCCAAGCACCAATGACATCTGGAGGGGCAAGCACTCCTGTATTGATAGCAGAAATCTTGCCCTAATTTCTTCTTCAAATGCCTACTGAATTATTCACACACAGCTTTAACCTGCACCTCTTTTGATGCTTCTGGTCCTCCCACCTGGCTTGCCATCACATGTTCTTTACTGTTCTCAGCTTATCAAAAGCTCAGGGACAGCCAGTCTTATGGCTGGGAGAGAAAGCTGGGCCCAACCAACAAGACAAGAGCAGGTGGGAAAGGAAATGACCAGTTGCAGCCTTGCTGAATTCATAGGATGGTAGCACAGCAGTGCTGAGGGGAGGTGTGGGCTGGAGGGTCAGCACCTTGTTAAAGCAGCTGGTGTAAGCATGTTCAAGCCCTGGGGACTGTGTAACCCCGTGTATTCTGTCCTCTCTGTGTTGTATTCAGATGTGTATTTCACCAAGTGTGTTTTATGTATGCCAAAGTCTGCCAGACATTTTTAATTGACCCTTACCAAGGAGATTTTTGGAAAGCAGAATATTGCTTGCAAACGTTACCAACTGCTTATGCCATTAGTAATGACCCTGCAGCACACCAGGATTGCCAGGGAGAAAGTGAATGCTTCCTGCAGCCCTCTCCCTGTGCACTCACTATAACCTCAATGCCAGAGACAAGCTGTCAGCCCTCACTGTGCACTTGGGGGTCATGAAGCTGTTTGCTGGACCTCAGCGCACTGCCTTGTCCCTGATTCTGAGTCCAGTGAGCTGCTGCCTCAGTTTTTATGGAGAAGACAGTGAAGAAAACAGAGGTGTCACAGTGCAACAGCAGGCTAAGCTTTTTTGTTAAGCACCTCTTTTAAACATGGATCTCAATTGCTTCTAGTTTTGTTATCATTTCCCATCTAGACACCTGTAACATTGACTGTGTTCGGAAAAGGATGGAGCAGAAGCTGCAAACTGCAATCAAAACATTGAGGAAATCTATTAATAAACAGCAATTTTACATTCAGTTTTCTGGGACAGAGTATGAAGTGGCTCAGAAGCCAGCTAAAGCTACTGAGGGGCACGAAGGTTGCAGTACAGGGCAAGTACTGCAGGATGGAAAATGTGGTAAGTGCAAACAACTGGAATATTCAGCCATGTCCCCCAAAACAAGCCATCCAAAATTACCTTGTCTGTGGTGAACCAGGGAGGAAGTCTCTGAGATAACAGTATTACTCAGCATATGTGCAGGGACCACTGATGGTTCATAAGGTTTTCAAGGGAATTCATTAGATGGTTGCAGGCAAACAAAAGCATATTTATGGATACATTCCCATGGTAGGTAACAAAACCTGCCACTAGGCAGTGGTGGCAGGCAGTTCCCAGATGCTAAAAACATAATTACACTGCTGTAAAACAGTAATATAGTGTTTGCCTAAATGCTGTGTATTTACTTCTGTATCACCCCTCACTCTCCTCACCACCAAATAGTCTGTGACCCGTGGATACATTTATATTTAATGCTCAAGAGGTCCAATAAAAAAATACAGAAACCTGTTTTAATTTTATATAGAATACCTGATGTCTTTGAGCCTTTTCACATGTTATCCAGCTCTAGTGCTTTGCTGGGGGCAGTGCAAAAGTACTAATGGTAGTTCTCAGCACTGCAAGCTTTCTAATCATTTCCAGACTTCTTTTCAAAATCAGTGTATCTATTTTTCCAAATTTTAGATGCCAAGTGATTTACAAGCAGAAAGAAGTGCAGATCTGATAGATGCTTCCAGTGAGGTTGTTTGCATTGTATGGGAACAATGATTTAAAATCTGTATTTGAAAGGCTGTTGCTATTGTTGTCTAGAAACTCATACATTTTAACCACCTCTGTCCAGCAGAGAAAAATGTTTAATGCAGTTATGTGCATGTGTATTCATATCTGAATCTAAAACACTTCACAGTTGGGGTGTTTGAGAGTCAGGAGACATTAAATTATGCCATGGGATACAATGGCCTCGGAGAAATCTCTAGAACTGATCTCAGGAGACAGAATTTTTGTAGTCACTTGCCATCAAACCAGCATGTAAATGCAAACTGAAAGCTCACGTTGCTCCCCATACCTTGTGCTCCACTGGTTTAATAAACTGCAATAAACTGTTTTAAGAGTGCATCAGCTTTATTAATGTGTGTGATCAACACTTCAGTGCAGTGCCATTTAATGGTTTAAACAATAGAAGAAGGACCTCTCCCTCTCCCTGATGTGAATTGACCCAGACCACAGTGGAGATGGGTCTCTTTACACTGGTTGAGGATCCTGCACTAACATATACAAAACATGTACCACTGCAATGCTGGGGCCAAAGGCATCCATCTTCTCCAAACGCTTTGATACAAAGGCAAATAACGTGGTCAAAGTGAGAGTCCTTACATAGATCCCCCTTTTCTTTCCTCAGTTACCTGCAGCACGGGCACCTTTTATAGTGGAGAACATAATCAGTGCATTCCCTGCTCACCAGGAACATACCAAGACACAGAAGGTCAACTTACCTGTGAGCCTTGCCCAAGTAACGATGGACAGGGAGTAGCAGGAGCCCGGAATGTGTCAGAATGTGGAGGCAAGTTGGATTTGATTCTAAAAGGATTTAGTGTTGCCACATGTCTCGTGGGGCTTGGAGGGGGGAGCCTTCCACACTTCTGCCTTGTAAAGGTAACAGAAGAAGTCTCTGTGCACCTGCAAACACTGCACAGAATGTTTTGGCTTGTCCCATCCACTGGTACTGCTGGGAAGGAGATGGGACCTGGCACAGCAGTGGGAGTTGTGGTGTGGGAATGAGCCAGGCAAGCAAAGCTTCAAGTCATGTGTGGAATCTGGACACAGCTCAGCTTGTAAGGACTCGTCAGGTATTTTGTGAGCTGAAGGGATGGATTACTTCGGGCTGGTAGTGGTGAACCTGCTGATGTAATGTTTTGCATGAGATGCAGTTTACCTGCTCTAATTAGCAGCAGTTGTAATTCTGACATAGTTGTGCTGCAGGGATCTGTGACCTGGGCTCACAACTAATGGCTGCAAGTTTCAGCACTGCTTGAATGCACTGTAGCTTTTGACAAGGGATGTAGCATCTCTCACTCAGCTTCATGATATATAAACTAAATTATAATGACGATAATACCTGGTGCTTCTACTGTAACTTTTTCAATTTAAGGTTTAAAAACACAGCTGTTAATTATTTTCTTTACCTTATTTCATTACAAATGAGCAAAATCTAGTTTATAGCAGATACATTACTTGATTTTGAAATAATTCTGTCCTATCTGCTACACGAGTTCTAACTTGAATCTCATCCATGTAATTTACATAATGTTTTCTTCATGAATATTTAAAGTGAACACCTCAGATATCCATGGACCAGAGGCAGGTCCATCTTGGAGCCTCTGGAATTGGCTCTGTNCAAACCCGATACATGTGCTGTGATCATTTACATGGGATCTGTGTAGATATGAGGCCAAAACATTATTAGAGAACTTCATCATTTGGGGCATTTCTCAGGGAAATCACCTCAGATCTGTTCTGCTGGCAGTTTCAATACAGAATGGAAGTCAGCTCACTCTTAGATACAAAGAAGGAGTGGGTCATACTGGTGCTGAAAGCTCTGGGCCTTCAGCAGTATTAAAACCAAACTGTACCTCTTCTTTTATAAATCTTCACAAAGACTTAATTTTCACACTGAATTCCAAATCTGTTCTTCATTATCTGCCTTTAATATCAAGTCCAGTAACCAACTGGATCAGACCAGATAGATCAGCTTTACTACTAAACACAACAGTAAATTGTCTTCAGAGTAGTAACATGATAATGGTTCTCTGAGGTGTGTGTCACAACAGCTGACAAAGTGCTGTGAAATACTCAGATGAACTACTTGGTGACAGTACAAAGTATTGCAACAAAACACCAAATCAGCAGGTAAAATTAGAATTTGATCTGCAGCTGCCTTGATGTCACAAGTTTTAAGTTAAAGGAAGCCTTGTTAACTACTAGTGGGTTTTACACTTTGTCCAGAAACGTTGGCACACTAATACAGATGCTCATTCTCAATTTCTAGGGCAGTGTTCTCCTGGGCACTATTCTTCAGATGGTTTTAAACCTTGTGCAGTCTGTCCTCTGGGCACATACCAGCCTGAACCAGGAAGGACCCTCTGCTTTCCATGTGGTGGTGGGCTTGTGACCAAATATGAAGGTGCTGTTTCCTTCCAAGACTGTGAAACCAAAGGTGAATTTAAAATTTTTCCACAATTCATATTCTTAATTTCTTGCCCTTTGGTTTATAATCTTCAGTGCCAAGGGCATTTTGAAGGCTCCAAAACAAACATTGTTGCTGCATGGGCATGCGATTAAATTAAATGGTCAAGAAATCTGTGAATGAGGAGTGATCTCCTGAGGTTGCACAGACTGAACAGGCTTTATGGTCTCTTCTGGAATTTACCACAGCCAGGTGCAGGGTCAGCACTCAGGCTGGTAATTGATTCAGCCCCACTGTAGGGCAAGAAATAAGACAAACCTGCATTAGACAGTGCTTCAGCTTTCACTTCCTGTATATTTGTATCTATCAGATTAGAAAATCTAAACATTACAGAAGTTGTGTGAAGTTAAGGGGTGGTTATTAATGGACCAAGCAGAAACTGTAGGCAGTTCTGTGTCCCATAATGCCAACTTCCAGTGCCGAAGAATCTGCCCAGAGGCATTTTGGTTTAGTTCCTGGAATTACATGCCTGCCCTGGCAAACAGACACTAATGGAAACCTCTTTCCTGCTATTGTGAAACTAATTTTGCTTGTTGAGGTGGGCATGCATCAGCTTCCATGGATCACAAATTCCTCATAAACAATGAGAGACATATGTACCACATGTTATAAGTTCATAAGTGTTGAGCTCTAGTCTTGGGATTGTAGTTAGAAGATCCTTTGCGCTGGGAAACACAGGGAGCTGGTGCCTTTTCTGCCTTTTATGGCCTAATAAGTATGTTGGAGAGCAGGAATTGTGAGGTATGCCCAGGGGAGAGGGAAGTCTTCACTTTATGAAAATAATACACCTCCTACCTTGCAGTTCACTGCTCTCCTGGACACTACTACAACTCCACAACACACAGATGTATCCGATGCCCTGTGGGAACCTACCAGCCTGAGTTTGGTCAGAACTACTGCATCACCTGCCCTGGCAACACAAGCACAGACTTTGATGGCTCCACCAATGTGACTCACTGCAAAAGTAAGTCCCATTTCTATTCTTGTGGCATAAAGTGTGTCTTTGGATCTGAACTGCAACTTCCATCTGTCAGGCTGGACTTCAGTTCCTAGTTAGCAGATATCTACTGCCAGAGGGAACAGCAAAAATTGGGAAAACAATGAGGGGAAAAAATTGGAAAATACCACTTGAGCCATATGAGTATTTTAGCTTTAATATGATTTTATAGAGTGCCAGCTACAAGTGAAAACTACAGAGCCTTTAGTTTCCCAGACTCTGTAAATTGTCTAACAGAGGTGCCTATTTCTCTGTGTCTCTGTAGAGCCACAGTATCTTCTATCAGAGTGTAACTGGCATTTTACAATAATTATGAAATATTGGGAGATATGGTTGTGCATACTGAAATTGCCAGATAATCACTTATGACAGTGAGATCTTCTTGTAGGCTTTCTTGTAGTACTCAACCTCCTACCTTTAATTACCATTTTAAATATCCCCAAGGATTTCAGTGCAGTTTTATTTGGTCTTTTGTGAAGGACTGATTCTTTTAGGCAAGCTTTTTTTTCCATCTCTGACGTGCTATTTTAAGAGAATGTCTCTAAAATAATTAAGCAATGTCATTTAAACTGTTCATGTGAAAATCTATTGTGAGCTTTTATTCTGAATATGTGAGATGTGTGTTTTAAGCCCTTCATCATTTCTAATGTAATAATTTGAGTCAATTATGTATTTGTAAGGAATCTGAAGAAGTTTGGGGCTTTCCCTGTAAAACAAAAGGCAGATCTGTTATCAAGATCACACTGGTTCAGCTAAACCAAGTTAAAGCCAAGTGAAGTTAAACCATGTGCTTGTCAGCGGGGTGTCCATGGTAACCACAACTGCATGCTGGGGGTTTACCTGTTTTTCTCAATCAAATGTTACAGCAGCCTGGGTGAAGTGTTGAATCAGTCTGTGCACTGGTGGTTCAGCTTTTGCGAATCATTTGGAGCAACCTTGCAGATCAAGTATTCCTTTAAAGGCTTTCCATGCTAAACAAAGGGAATGTGTGCATTTCTAAAGCCACCAGGAGGAGTTTAGACTTGCTCTTGACAGATCTGGAAAAACACCTCAGATTAGATAATCAGCTCTAAGAGATGCTAATTTATGTTCCTCCACAGACCAGCACTGTGGGGGAGAGCTGGGGGACTACACTGGCTACATTGAATCACCCAACTACCCTGGAGACTACCCGGCCAACGTGGAATGCATTTGGAATATAAACCCCCCCCCAAAGAGAAGAATACTCATTGTAGTACCTGAGATATTCCTCCCAATCGAAGATGAATGTGGAGATGTTTTAGTGATGAGAAAAAGTGGTGAGTTGCCAGACACAGGTTGTATTTATTGCAAAGTGATTGGAGTGGAAAGTTCATCTTGAGGGGATGACTGTCTTCATGTAGCCCCTGCTTCTAAAAGGGTTGTTGAGTGAAGTGGCACAGCAAGTGAAAACAGAGCACTACCAATAACAATTAACAGAGTGTTCTTAATTATTCCGGTTTCTTGTCTGAATCACAAAGCACTTAATGGGCTTCTGTCTGGCCCAGTTATCACAAGGGTTAAATCACTGCCACTCTAGGAGTCAACAAAGCCATGCGAAGTTATATTGGCAGAGCCATCCTCTGTAATCTGTACAGGTTGCCCTCTCACTTCTCTGTAACTACACATACACTGCAGTTATTACTAAACCTGGGCATTTTTCATCCTTGAGGGCCTGTGTTGACACCTCTGTATCAGAAGAAGAAATGTGGCCACTATAGATGGAAGGAAACTACACCTGCCCAGATCAGCTTCTTAAAAGCAAAGCTCTTACTGTAGCAAAACACATCAGTTGTCCTTCTAATCCAAAACTGTGCTTCCAGCAGTGAGCAAAGGCAGTCACATCAGGGAAAAGTCTGACTTCCCCTTCAGCACCACTTTGCTCCAGCAGGTTTGTGTCCTTCTTATGTTGGGGGCACCACAGCTGGGCACAGCCATTCCAGGTGGGATTGCCCAGCTGCAGGAACTTGGCCTTGGCCTTGCTGAACTTCTTGTAACTCTGTCACAGAAGGCCACCAGATTTGTCAGGCACGGTTTGTCACCAGTCCCCTCCTCATCCCCATGTTAGCTGCTCTGTGGATCACCAACTCCTCAGTGTGGGATAGTATTTTGGTCAGAATTACTACACCAGGCATGTTCTGACAAGAAATTTATTATCTTCAGATGAACTCCCCAAACTGGGCATGTAAGGAGCTGGTTAGCATGTCTGCCTGGAGTGCAGTGACTGGGAAAAGCATATGGGAACTCTGGAATTCAATGCTAGAGCAGTAAACAAAATAAGTAATTTTATAAACATACAAGTTATCCCTCCCCATCTACTTAAGCTTCTTGCTGTGGGACTCCCACTGCCTTTGTGGAAAACCCTACTTCTCCTTCCAGGCAGATAAAGACTGCATCCATTCTGTCACAAAACACTTGTGCTCTCAGGAATTTGTCAGCTGAGAAGTGGATTGTCAACTTGACATTTCTGACCTCCAGATGAGCAAGGGTGCAAAAAGTTACTTTATAAAAAGAACATCATTTCACTTTATTTCTAGCTTCTCCTACTTCAATCACTACCTATGAAACGTGTCAGACTTATGAGAGACCTATTGCATTTACCTCAAGATCGAGGAAGCTCTGGATTCAGTTCAAGTCAAATGAAGGAAACAGTGGCAAAGGATTCCAGGTGCCCTATGTGACTTACGATGGTGAGAATGGAATTGTTTTCCATCTTTGTGTTATTAGAGGATTCCAGTAAATTGTCCTTTATAACCTCTCTTACACTGTTTCCTGTGAGAGAAGAATGAGGAAAAAACTTGATGTAACTCATTTTTAGTCCAGTCAATTACTTTCAGTTGCAAAGACTTTGAAATAACATACAAATATTATATAGAACCTTTGACAGTTATTTTGTATCCTTGATCCTGTGACTTCATCTCTAGAATGCAGATAACAAAGCATTATTATTTGGGGGGAGTAGCTTTTTGAGGATGTTAGTATTTATAGGGATAATTCAAAATTACTGTTCTAAAGCAGTAGAGAATTTTCAGGTGATTAGATTAGACTACAGCAGACCTGAGAGACACTGACTAATGAACTGGATATGAAATTTCTCTGCACTGTCTTCAAGAGGAGCTGTAGGTTATGTCTGGCTATTGTCCTCCCAAAGGATGTCCCAGACAGTCACTCACCTGATCCCTGTTTTTCAGAGGATTACCAACAGCTCATAGAAGATATTGTTCGAGATGGACGATTATATGCATCAGAAAATCATCAAGAAATTCTGAAGGTAAGACATTTCTGCTTTGCCTGGGGCTAAGCAAGAATTCCTTTTACTGAGTATTTTACCAGAATAGTTCTTATTGATACTGATATTTATTGATATTTAAAGCTCAAGTGTGATCCCAGATGACAAAACCAGTAGCTCAGCTGGGCTGAGCACGTGCTTATGCCCTTTGTGGAATCAGGAACTAAATTAAATGTATGCTAATATGATTAATAAGATTGTATGTTAGAAAAATTAGTCAGCCAAGAATAAAGAACTTATTGTTTGCAGGGCCTTCTTCGACCTCAGCCTGGCACTCTTAAGTGTTTAAATGAGTCATTAAGTTTGCTCTGCATTAAAAAATGTATTTACCTAAATCACTGTCCTGCCCCAACAAGACATGACCATAATGAAGCATTGCAAGCTGTCCAAGAAATGATTTTCCAAAGGGACTGCAGCCAGTTTTTGGTTCACTTTGTCCCTCTCAGTACAGGATCCTCCAGGAATGCTACTTGCAAAAAAACACCCAGCACAGATTCATCAATATAAAACTCCACAGCAACATGAAGGGGTTCCCTGCCCAGCTTCACCCAGACTCAGGGGTTGCAAAATGAATGTGGTGGTTGGTCTTTCATTTTGAAACCTGTGTGCAGGCACTAAACCCAAACTCTGCTTTTATGTAACATATCTGTGCTGTCTTCCACAGGACAAGAAACTGATTAAAGCTCTCTTTGATGTACTGGCACACCCACAAAACTATTTCAAGTACACAGCACAGGAGTCCAAAGAAATGTTCCCAAGGTCATTTATAAAACTGCTGCGATCAAAAGTGTCCAGATTTCTACGACCATACAAGTAGTCTCGTGGTATCCAATTTTGGGTTACTTTGCATTCCTGTCAAATATTGTCTTTCCTCCATAGTAGAGACATTTGCTAATTTGAAGGCTCCTTTTTGCAGTCTTTGTTCTCAGTTGTACATTGAAGAACAACTGTAATGTTTTATAATTGTTAAAAGTCAGTGTTCTGAATGGGATTTTTACTACAACAACGACAAAAAAATTGTGCATCCCCGAGTTCATCTAGTTGGAAATCTGAATTTGTGTCTGCACTAGTGTATCCTCACTTTCCATCTGAAATTTCATTATGTAGAAAATACTCTTTCTAGCTTTTTATTTCTCATCAACAATAACTATTGTCAAAGACAGGAGGAATCTATTCAAACGTGATTAAACTACCTGCAGATAAGTTCTGTTGTAGAGAGAAGTATGTAGTATAAATAATACTTGGATTTTTGAATTGCACTTGAAGTTTATATTTGAATCCTTAGAAGAAAACAAAACAATCTAAATTTTGTTATTTCTCATTTGTGGCTTGGTGGAACCTCTGTCCAAATAGAAATTAAAAGGGAAAAAAGGAAGAAAGGAAAAAAAACCCAAACATACGTAAAATTTTGTTCTATGAATTACATGAGATTGAGTCCCATGCCCTTTTGTCCTAATGTTTTTATCTGTCCTCTCCTAAACTTCTTCAGAGGTTTCTCACTTTCAGTTATTTAATTGAAACAGGTTTAGCTCTGGATTTCCATGCACCAGTTGGTCCCTTTAAAGGCATTTACAATAGGATATGTGAGAAATGAACAACAACACTAGTTAGTCTTGTTTTTCTTTCCATTAAGAGAGCATCTAATTAAGTACAATATATAAATATATAAAGATATACTTCTATTTGTGGGTACATTTGTTATCTCTAGTTACTGTAAATATTATTCATGCTTAAATCTTTACTCCCACACACCCTATTTACTCATATCTATTTGTAACTTTGTGTGGATGATTAAATGACTTCTCCAAGTGCTTGTCACTTCTACTGACACCAAACTGAAGCCTTTGGGAGTTTTCTAATACTGGATAATGGTTTCCTCTGGGACAATCTCTTTCAGTGTATGTTATTCCAGGGAAAAAAAAGACCATCAGTTAAGATGCAACTGCTGTCCAGGGCAGGGTCAGCTCTTGCCTCCCCCGTCTCAGGCAGAGGAAGAGAGTTTCTCTTGAGGACAACACAGGTGAGAGGAGCTCAGCAAGGAGGGGCTTGAGTGGACCGGCTCTCTCTAAAATACCAGGAACATCCCTGTGTCACTGATCAGACTCTGAACAGGGTGAACAGGACACAGTTCTGCAGAGGAGTTGGAGGGCAGGTTCTGGGGGCTTCAGAACTTAGGGTCTAACAACTCAGTGTTTTCCACTCGTGGACCTTAGGTCTTTGATATATAATATATGCATTAACCCTCATTTCAAAATGTGACTTCTCCATAAAAATCCTTTGTTAAAGGCTGTTAAACCTAAACTTTTTGTGAGGATGTTGAGGATATTTATTATTCACCGTGGGCTACTAAAGTTAGACATTCCCATCACTGCTTGCCTGGAACAAAAAAGGTTTTATGTATTTTTTCCTTTAACAGTAGTTACTTGTAGAAAAAAAAAAGGAAAAAAGCAAAAATCTTTTTAGCTACTTGACTGTGTATTAGTGTATAGCTAAAAATCTACTCCAGCCAAACAGTAGTTCAGAGTCTGGTAGGTTATTCAGAGTATTATTCAGATACTTCAGAATATGGGTCAGGGTTGCATTTAACTCTGGTACCACTTGCCCTGGCTTATAACTAATTAATGACACAAACCCAGGGTTTTTTCTAGTTCATCTGGAGTTCATCTGGAATTGGCCTTTAAAAGTAGGCAGTTAAATGGGATATACTTGGAAAATTAGGTTTGAATGTTTGTGGCTCTGCACAGAAATCCTCTTGGATGTGCAAACTTCTAATGAAGTAAGTAATGACAAGCGGTATATAAAGTTAAAAATTATGTCCATACTAGAGTTACAGTTAGAGAAAACTGATAGTCACCAAGTAGAAGGTGAGTTCAGCTCTTCATTCATGAGTGTAGGTGTAGGATGCCTTCATTGTCAGAAGTCAGGGAACCTGTTGCTGTTACACAGTAACAGTACAACAGCAAGGCAAGTCTTCTTCTGTGGAGAAGACCTAGAAACATTTGGGAATAAAAAAGCAAAACCAAGGAGAAACATGGCTGCCTTTAAGAAAACCAGCTTTGTGAAATGAATGAGTCAATATATCACAGAATATAAAATTTTTGCCTTTACCCTCCGTATGAAATACTGCAGTTAAATACAATAAACACAGCCCTGAATCTGTTCTTTCACAATTGCACATTGTGTGCAGGATACAAGGTGCAACAACATGTTTGTGTGTCATTGCAGGAAGAATGAAGTGTCCATTTGTCATTGCCCAATTCTGTGGCACAAGCAGAGCTCTTTATTTTCAATTTGCAAATGCCTTTGTGCTTAAACGCTGCACCTGCAGCACTTAACATTTTAAGCCTCTCCTCCTTTAAAGACTGCACTTATTTTTAGTGAGGTGGTGGTGAATCATCCCTGAACACTCTCAGAGGCCACCAAATCACAGCCTGCTGCAGTCCAGGAGACTGCAACAGTCACAAGGTGCTAATCCAGGCCTTGAAAGCACTTAGGACAAGGTCTGTGTGTGTCATTTGAGTACAGGAGGCATCAGGATTCAGCGTTCAATAGATTGGCACCTGAATCTTGCCTGCAAATTCTGCCTGCAGATTTAGCTCCCTGAAACTGGATTCAAAACTGCCAAAGTCTTTCAGCCTGTTTTCAGCTCCATCTCACATTAGATTTTTAGCTGAAGACAAATTTTCCAAAAAGGAATTTGTTTCCAATTTGTGCCTCCCCCACAGAATAAAGTTATGACTGTTTAAGATTCAGACTACCCTTCCCTACACATCAGCTTCATCCTAGGGTAAGCTTTCTTCAAAGTGAGTGAGGTTACTTATAACTAGCTTACTTTGTAAGCCAGGTTGAGTTTAGTTTAGTTTTAGACTAGCTTAAATAAATACAGGATTGGTCACAGAGTTTTCAGAGTCCACATTTGGAGCTGTCAGCTGGTTTGAGAGAGCAGAGCTCTGTCTGTGAGCGGAGTGGAAGGATGATGCCACCTGAACAAGAAACATCCTTTACATGGGTTCAACATTCAAGGAAAAAAATCAAATTTCTCAGGTCAGTCTTGTCTATAAACAACCAAGTTTTAATCTGGCTGATAACAGGTTGGGAACTTCAGGAGCAAAAGTAGGGAATGGTTCTTACACAGGATCTGCTGACAGTCCCCCTGTCTGCACTCTGAATACCTTTGATGCTCTTAACAAAAAAGCTGGAGTGAAATCTTGCACAACTGAACCCAGTGGCAGATTTCTCAGGCACTTCCTGGATGATTTTCTGACGCTGGGAATGACACACTCAGGTCCTTGGGGCTGTGTTGTGAGTTCAGGGAGCTGCGTTTTCCCATTGTTTAAAACCACTGGTCGACAGGAATGGTGGTAACTGGAGGAGTTCTTGTAGACTCTCAATACTTTGAGACTTTAATTAAATAGTTTTCTAGAAAGAGATTGTTGTAAGCACTTGGGAAAAAAAAAATTATCTTCCATAGGAATTTATGGAGGAAGTGAAATTTCTGTAAGGTACTATGAACTTATTCCTTAAAGAGAGACTTGGACTCAGAGACAAGTCTCATGTTTTATCATAACATCTCTCATCTGAATAGAAACAGACTGGGAAATAAACCATGTCAAAAAACTGTTATCTAAGGATCTGAACAGAAACAATTCCGGTTTGTTGCGTCACTTATTTATTCTGTTTCATCATAAAGCTTTTAATCTATAAAGTTAATATGTAATATACAAGAGTAAAATGTACAGAAGTACCTTTAGATGTAATAATTTAAACCATCTGTATTCAAAAAGCAGAGATAACAAGTTTAAAGATATGCCAACAATTGCAATTCAATTTTAGCTGAATTTCTCAATATCTAGAAAAAGAAGTGGCTTTGATTAATTAAACTTTATTTTAATGATTGTGAAAATACCTTTTTTAGAGTTTGTTTTTGTTACTTTTTAATTAAAATTATTTTGTAAATATTGTTTTCTATGTTTTATAACTTAGAAAGGCCATTAATTTGCATTGAAAGCAGCAGAGACTCAACATGATGATTATAAAGGTACTTCAGGAGACCGGGGTGGGTGTGAGCACTAACCAGATTACAAGATTATAACCTTCCAGATTGTAAGAGTTTTCGGGGGCAATTTAACATGCTAATTTCCACTGGACTGACTATCAAGTGTCACTCACCATTTTCATAATATATGAAGAAAATGGATTTTAAAGTTAGAAATATTCTTGTTCCATTGCTAAGGTGGTGAAAAATAAAACTAATGTCTCCAAGTTCGTAAGTGTCTAGGATTATATTTAGGCAAAATAAACTGTAAGAAATGCTGGAAGCTGGGACATCACAGTTGCTGCAGAACAAATGAAATGTACTTCGTTCCCTATTTTGTTCATTTTTTCCAATCCTAACCTCAATCCTAACTCCAGTCCTAATCCCATCCTAATCCCAATCCAGTTCTGAGTGCTCCTGGGTAGTGATAAAACCTCATATTGGATCAGACTTTCACCTGCAAAAAGTTCACTCTTTTTCTGGGAGAATTTCTGGGAGCCTGAATTTTTGGGGTGTAATATTGGTTTCTGCACCAGTTTGCTCTGTGTAAATCACTGCTCAAAAGTGACATTTTGAACTAAACTGTTGTAGATGCTGCTGGGACTTCTAAGCTTTATTACCAATGTAAATTGTGTACAAACGGCTATTTCCATATGAAATGTACGATAATAGTTTAGAGCAAGGATAGTGAATAACTGTACAAAATTTGATACTTAGAAAATAAAAATACAGTGCTAAGCTTTACCAATATTTTAACAATTCTGTCAGATTTATAGTAGAAAATGTCGTTGTAAATGTACCTTATAAGAAAATACATTTTCCTTTTGCCTCTGTATATTAATAGCTTTGATTTCTATGTCAAAGCTCAAAATGAAGCATGTAATAAAACTTTTGTTAAAATCACTTTCATAATAAACATGAAATGGAATGGATACCCTGCCTACTCTTTATTTGTGTACATGGACAAGGCTCCGTGCACAAGAATCAGAAGAGAACTTCTCTTTTTTGACAGCATTTATGTATTTTTGTCTAATTTCCATCCTTAAGCAACAGGGAGCTTTTTCTTTCTCCTCGAGCAGCTGGAGTTTGTGAGTGCTGTGACACTGAGTTCGTTTCCTTCCACACAGGTGAGTTTTGCAAAGCAAGAAGAAACCCTCCAGTGAAGCCTCACATCACCAGACCTTTAACTATTTCTTTGACTCTGACATTAGCATGTTTGTCTCTTGCAGGTGGCCTTTCCCACCCCAATCTGCCAGGAAGACCTGTGACTCCAAACTCAGCTGCTGCTTGTCCCACTGAGGACTGAGGTGAGAGGATGCACCCACAGCAGTGACTTAAAGAGACACCCAAAGTGTTGGTTGTGCCCCTCTGTGGCCTTCTTGTGGAAAAAAGTGTTTTTGCCCAGGGCTTCCTCGCTGCTGAGTTTTATTCTGGTGGTAACCCTTCTGCAGTCTGAGATTACAAAGCGAGTAGAATTTGTACAATCAGTGACCCAAGTGAAATTCCTGATGCTGGTAGTGGTGAAAACAGAGGACAGGCTGACAGACAATAGGCTCAGTGACCTCAACAGCTCAGTCAGATCTGATTTAAAGCACCTTTTGCGGTGCAAGTTGTCACTGAGGGTGCACAACCTGCCAGTGCAGACAAAAATCAGGCTGTCATTGGCTCAGCTGGAAACACCTGGGTAAGGTTTGGTAACACCTGGTAGAGGTGTAGTAACACCTGGTACAAGGAGAGCTTGTTAAGAAATGAGCCCAGCCTGTGGAGCACTGATGCCATTACACACACAGGCAGGAGGCCTCATATCTCAGCAGTCTGCTGCTGTTCTCATGGAAGCACCTCAGCATTTGTTATGTGACAGTATGCTTTCTGATTATATGTATGTTATTAATTACAGAAACGCTGCCAGCATGACTGATGACTATTGGTGTCTCTGACAGGTTTGAAAGGTACGAGGAGACTGGCTGCAAAATACCAATTACCGCCTTGTTCAGCTGGTAGCAACCCATTCAGGTAATTTGGGCAGTTATTTGATGCCAAGAAGGTACAACATCATTTTTAGGGGGCTACAGGCAGTGCCCTGGGAGATGGTGCTTAGCTGTCCTTACAGCTTCAGAGCTTTAAATGAGGGACAAAACAGCCAGCTCCTTTCAAAGACAGAGAAAAGCTGAACTCCAAGGTTTCTAAAGGTCACTGGAAGTCAAATTACTGGTTCCTGGTAATGAAGGATTTGTGTACAAGGACAAAATCCAAGGTGGGAAATCCAGAGAGGCCCCAACTCTGGAAGCTGGTTAATGTTGTCCTCATTTTCAGGAAGAGTATGAAGGAAACTACAGGCCTGTCAGTCTCTCTTCAGTGCCTGGAAAAATCAGATTATTCTGGGAGTTACTGAAAAGCACCTGGAGGACAACATTGGTCACAGCCAGACTCACAAAACTTGGTAAAACTCCACTTGTGTTTGTTGGGGGCAAATGCTAATTCACACAAACTAACTTATGATAATTTTCTGCTACAGGGCAGGGACTCAATGGAGTAGTGGTGGAGAAGTCAGTGGGATTTCTGTGGCAAAAAGGCTCAACAGCTTCATGGGTTGGCCCTGCAGATAGTGCCAGAAAGAAGCAATGGGAATAAAATCCTGTGGTGAGTTTTTCTTTACAAAGTTTATCCACAAGTCCCTTCTTTCCTGAGAAGCTGACAGAGGTATTTCTGGGCTACAGCAAGAATTAAGTAGATGTTGTGTTTGCCAAGATCACATTCCCCTTGCCTGTGGACAAGGCACAGTGACTGTGGCTTTACTGAGCAAAGAAGTTAAAATGCACCCCACTTTTCCTAGTTGGTCTGTTAAAAGAAAAAAGATGGACTTCTTTTTTAAGGTAATTAAAAAATTTGACTTAGCTATAAAATTAGGAGTAATAAACGCTCCCAGCCTCACATTTTTTGTAGCAAGCAAAATCTCCAACAAAAGGTCACATAGTTTGATACATTTGATAAGGGCTATGTGGAATTGTGTTGTTGTGTGCATATGTAACATGCCATCGGGTACTGAGTCTAAGGCAAAGAAGGAATGAGGGAAGGGTGGCATTTTCAGTAAGCAAGGACTAAGTGATCTAGTCTCCACATTTTACAATACTAGGCCAAGATCAACAGCCATCCTCTTTTACCAAGGCACAATATTAGCAAAAAATGTGCTGAAACTCAGGATAGCTCAGGAACCCAGCCAAGGAACGCTGGAACTGTAACTATTTTTTGATCTTGTGCTTTTTAATCAGGGAGGTCTCCCTAGTGACATCCTAGTAGAGCTTTTATGCTGAGGGGATGTGGGAACACACTGTGTGGTGAGGCAGACACTGTCCCAGGCACAGAGGGAGATTTGCCTGCATTTCCTATTCAGATACCCAGGCTGGAGATTGAGCTGGATTCCCCGCTGCTAAACACTGCTGTGTGGTTACAGCACGTAGGCTCTGCTTGTAATCTCCTTTTAGTCTGTGTACCAGTCACAGCAAAGCCCTGGCTGCACTCTGAGCATCCACCAAGTGTTGGACGCCTGCTCTTACAGCTTTATAATGGCACCCGTGTTCAGACCAAAGATACCAGTGATGCTTAGAGAGCCTCAGGTTAAACTGGTTCGGGTTATTCTCCAAAAATCATAGAAGGAAGAGCATCTCTTCTAAACAACCCGAGAACACCGGGAAGCCAGCTCCTTGCTACAGGCAGTTGCAAAAAAACCAACAAGTTATTTAAGAGAGGCCTACATGTTAAAATCCCTTGTCAAAGTTCATAATTTTTTTAAAAAGCGGTAATCTAAAAACTGATTGGCACTGCGTGCTGTCGTTTTTTCCTCAGCACACACAACTCCCAGAGGGCGATTCCCGCTGCTGTGGGCTGGGTCACCCCCCTCAGNCCACCCCCCGGGGGGGCGCCCCCCGCCACTCTCCGCAAAATCCCCTTCACCGGGGAAACAGCAACAACAAAAATGCGGGGCGATTCTATCGACTGTCTTGTGATGTTACTGACAGGCCGCGAGCCCCCGGAGGGCCAGGGTCAGGGTTAGGGCTCGTCCCCCCCGTGTCCGGGGCTCCCTCAGGG